>JAHNEJ010000734.1:0-244940 GCA_022559845.1 Amorphophallus konjac | reverse complement strand
AGAAATACGCGATGGAACATCCGTCCACTGCGGAGTACCATGGTTTGTGATGATCCCGCCTCTGTCGGGTTACGGTTAGGCGGAGGATTGATGGAAGAAGAAGATGGGATGTTGGGATTAGTGGATGTTGGAGGGGTGACCAAAGGAGGAGCCCTTATGAGGGATCTTGCTGGCTGAGAGACAGCAGTAGTTGGAGTGATAGGGGATGCCTGAACGGCTAGAGGAGGTGTAGGCCGAATGAGGAGGGGTCTAGGTAAAAATGAGGGATTTGTGGGTTGTGGTGTAGGGATTTTTATTGGCGGAGGGTTGGTGGTAGCAGTGGAGGGGTTAGGTGTTGGTGAGGGGCGAATAAGGAGTGGCCTAGATGGCATAGGCGAGAAGTTGATGATTGGAGTGGGAGTTTGTTGTGATGTGGAAGATGGTGGAGGGCAAATGAGGAGAGGTCTAGTTGGTAAGGGGTTAGTGACGGTGGAGGGAATTTGGTTAGTGGTGCGCAAAAGAGGACTGGATGGTTGGGGAGAAGGTGTTGGATGGAGAGGTGTTCTTAACAGGCGGGGTGGTTGAGTTGAAGTTTGGTTTATAGCCCCGACAGAGGCGTTCTCTTCATGCTACCCTTGTCCTCTTTCCACCTCATGGAAAGAAGTAACCGGGTTCACTTGTTGGTTCAGAGGGTGCTCCGGCAGTGGATTATGGACAATCCCCATGTCCGGTTGAGGTGCGGGAGCTTGCTGCTGCTGAGGAGGAGGTGAAAGTTGCTGCTGAGGTAGCTGCTGAGCTAGCTGCTGCCGAGGAGGTCTTCGTGCCTTCAAAGTGGCAATAAACTGTCTCATTTCATCCCAATTAATACCACCCTGATCATTCAAATCATAGATATAATCCTTGAAGTGAAAGCAATGATCTATATTGTGACCAGGCTGTCGGTGGAAAATGCAATACCGAGAGGTATCCACATTAGAAGGCCAGGCCGTTCTTTCTTTTGGCAAGGTGAGCAGGTTGGCGGCCATGAGTGCGTTAAAGATGTCGGGAAGACTCTCGGGTAATGGCGGGTATTGGGCCCTTTTGGGGCCTGGTGGTCTTCTTTGCTGCTGGGGGCCATAATTGATGGGTGGCGGAACCTGGTGGTATTGTTGAGGAACTGGTGGATTTGGATGGATGGATTGATTTTATGGAGAAGGATGGAAGGGTCAAGGGGGAATATTTGCTTGTGGGGCAGAATTAAAGAAGGGGAGTTGTTGTGGAGGTTGTGGAGGTCTTGGGTTAGGGTGGCAGAAATGTGCGGGATTGCCAACCACGCCCACCTGCTCATTGGTCACGGTGCCCTCGGTTGTGCCACTACTATTGTTAACATTAGTGTTCTTTCTCACCAGCCTTGGTTTTTGTTCAAACATGCCCATGATGGGCGAATCTTTCATCTGAGTTTGTATGTATCTAGCTCTCTCATAGAGCTCTTCCATAGTGCTCAATCTATTCATGGCCAGAATGTGACAGAATTGTGGGGTAGAATTTGATATAATCATCTTAACCTGTTCCGTCTCCGAAGGGTGTCTTTCAATTTTTCGGCCATAGCCCTCCATCTATCGGCAAATAGAATGAAATCCTCCTCGGGCTTCATTTTCTCGGCAACAAGATCTGTGACTGACAAGGATGGACCCACACGGTCCTTATATTTCTGTAAGAACTTCCGCTGAACAACATCGAAATCACTGGCTTCAGCCGGTTCCAAAGAATAGAACCATTCAAGTGCCGGGCCATCTAGAGACCTTCTAAATAAATAGGCCAAGGAGATCTTGTTATCCTGCCAGAAAGATGTTTCATACATAAAATCTTTTAAATGAATGAACGGGTTGCCCGTTCCATTATAACGCCAGAAATTTGGCATATCGGAAGGAGGCAAATGAAAAATAGGCAAAGTAGGGAGAGCAATCTCTGGAGCATTCTTCGGTGTCGTGACCTTCTTAAGCTGTTCCTCTATACTAGCTATCTTCTAGAGGAGTATGGTGTTGGTAACGGACTCGACTGGGGCCGGATTAGAAAGGAGCGGATTTGGCATAGGCCTCCTTAAGATTTGGGGAGGTGGAGGATATTTGGGCCTAACCACTGAATGGCTTGCCGGTTGAGCCAGCGTAGCCATGATAGGAGTTGATGGACGTGAAGGAATCTTGTGTGAGACTGCCTGGTCATTAGGAAACGAATGGCCACCCGCGGCCTGAGGAGGGTTTGAAGATGAAGGGACAGATTTCCCTTTTAAAGCGGCCTGGACCGCCTGACGTTGGGAATCATCTAATTGGGACAAAGTATGAATCAAATCATTAAGATTAAAGGGTGGGGCAACGTCCCCAGGTGTGTTTTGTGTGGTAGGTTGAGCTTGGGAGGAAGGCTCAACCTCTTGAGTAGTGGTGTCTACCACATGGACTTGAGATTAATAAGCATGGGAGGGAGCATAGTTTCCCTCATAGTGGGTAGAATCTTGAGGAGGAACCTCATAGGATGGGTCAAATTGACCCTCCTCATAACCATCATAAGAATACCCATAGTTGGCCATGTTAATGATTTTACCTGAACGGAGTTGCATGTTTAAGGAAAAGAAAATATCTCCAGTCAACAAATATAAATAGGAAATAATCACCCAATCAAGCAAGTTGCTCACACAAGTTGTAATGAACCCAAGATTTTATGGTTTTCTTTTGAGATTAAGATGAATTTTAAATGTGTGATCAACTCTCTCTCTTCAATGTGGGTCCTAGTTGCAAGTTTAGGTGTAATCTCCGGATCAAATAAGTTTTTTCTCTCTCCTCACCAACGGATGGGTTAACTAAACTCTGGGTTCTTCAAATGGTACAACCGGCCTGGCGTCCGTGAGGGAATCCACGGGTGCAGGGACTTACGGAGGCCTTGGAACTGGAATTTTAATCCAAAGAGACGGAATGCTCAATGGAGGGTCCTTTCAATTCCAAGAAAAGGGTGTGGAATCCTAGGGGTGTAGAGAGAGGAGGTCTCTCAACCAAAATGCCCTAGAATGCAAGCTAATGCAGGCATATCAATCAATAATAATAAGATAAACAATAAATGCAGCCAGCAGGTGAAGATAACAGCAATAATCAAGGTTCTGTGAAAACGAATAAAATGCTGACCTGACAACAGTCGCTGTCTCAATAAACCGTGACTGTGTGACAGTCGCTAATCACTGTAACCCGTGGTAAACAGTGAGCAGCAGAGTGAAATAGCGCCTTGGTGTGAGGTGCTGAATGCAGGAATGACGCCTCTGTGGAGGGGCGTTGATTATAAAAATGATGAAAATACTGAAAAGTAAATGCAAACAGCGCCTCTGTGAGCGGTCGTTGACTATTTAAATAGCGGCTGCAGGGCAGTCGCTAATCAGTTCCAGAGAATAGAAATCAATGAAAACTAACAGAAATCAAATTTCCTTCTTAAAAATACTATAGACAATTTAGAAATTGGCTAATCCAGTGGGAGGTGTGCACGTGGTGCACAAAGGGAGTATGCTACGTGGAGCACTAAGGAGGGGCACACATGGGTGCCAAAGGAGGGGCACGCGAGGGTGCCAAAGGGAGGAGCACACGTGGGTGCCAATGGAGGGGTAATCAAAATAAAAACATCAAGGGTCCCTCCGTGATCGCCAATTTATGAACGTGTCACATAGACATTAGAAAGAAAGAAAATTGAATTTCTTAAGGGGGGAATTAAGAAAAGATGGATAAGCTAAGCATGACATGTGGGAAATAAAAGAGAAGAGAATAAAAGGAGCATGTGATGCTCTAAGGAGGGTGATCGCCAGAGGGGTTATCTAAAAAAAAATAAGGGATGATTGCATGTACCTTGTGAGGAAGCAGGTGAGAGTGTGAGTCCTTTCTTCCTCCTTCTACCGACCGGTCGATGATCTTACTTTTGATTACCCTTATGAAACAAGCAAAGACAAACAAATAATATGGATTAGCCGAAGTGTAGTATCAATATTCCAAAGAAATAAAGCTATGCAACACCGACATGAACACACCTGGTGTGTTTTTGTTTAAACCCCTAAGAGGAGTAAAGGGATAGAAAATATGCTATGCGTGCAACAATAGTATGATATGCAGAGAAACTATATGATGACTATTCTAGCAAAGATGGCTAGAGAGGATGTGCGTGTGATAAAGAAAACTAAAAGAGAAGGGTGCCCTTCTGCTGTAGCCGTAGCAGTAAGGAAGAAGAAGAGAGCGCTTCAGCCGTGGGAGGAAGAAGACGGGAAGGAGACCGCCGTGAGAGGAAGAAGACCACCTGAGGAAGTAGAAGAACATGCAGTTGTTAGTGAAAACTCTCGCAAGAAACCTCTCTTCCCAACTGGAAACCTCTATTCTCTGCTAGAGCTCTCTTCTCGCGGGTGGCCTTCAAGGAGAAGTATTTATAGAGCTTAAAATCTAGTTCTAATGGGATTAAAACTAGATATAAACTTCCAGAATATGGATTGACCATCAAGGAAAGGATTAAGATCAAAAGATGAAAGGATTTCTTCTGCAGGGAAGAAGCAGCAGAGACGGACACGGAAGATAAATGACGACTTCAGGGCAGTCGCTAATTGAAATGACGACCGCGCACTCAGCCGTTAATTCCTGGATCAATTTTAGAAATAAAGGACTTTCCATTTTTAAAAATAGGAAATGACGCCTTCATGGAATGGCGTTAATTAATCAGTGCCGTAGAAGTTGACGTCAATTCTTTAAATTTTTATCTTAAATGGATTTTGTAAAATCAGGAAATAACGCCTGCATATACGGTCGTTGATTGATGAAATAACGACACCAAGACCACCGTTAATAAAATGACGCGCTTCTGACGGTCGTGAATTACAAATATGATAGAAAAATGCTAAATAGATTAGAAAAAACTTCATATTAAGTCAATATTGAAGTCCACTTTGGGGCATCACGTGGTGACATGAGATTTACTCATTATAGCATCAATTTTAGCGTGTCTACAGCTATGGCTTCTCTCGAACCATCAATCACTCTCAGATCCATCACTTGAATAATCTGAATCTGACCCGCTAGAATGTCCTGAAAAGATTGGAAAAGTAGGATAATGAGCACACTTGCCTAGTAGGTATCTTCGTATCAACATGAACGCAATGTTTAAGTAATTAACATTCTAACTCTAGAAAATAAGATAAATGAAATACGATAAAACATGCGACATAAACCAAAGTAACACAAGTAACAAGATATGATCAAGATGAGATATGAGAGTTCATGTAGATTGGGAATATGATCAAGCAAGAATATAGCATGAATGTAAATATGGCCTTTCACGAACAAGAATGTAACGAGAATGCACTTTTCATAACCATAAAGGCTATGCACTAGAAAGTCACTTAACACGCAAGAATGTAATTTCACTAGATTGTCTCGTGGTTTTCACTCGTCTATAAAAAAAGTACTCCTGACGCAATGCGACACCAGTATTTCATCATACCCCATGGTTTATAGCATGTTTTCGACAATCAGCCGAGGGGGCTAGTGTCGAGCCCTTGGACACAATCAGTGCCTGATCTGTATCTTCACGTTATAAATCAAGCTACTTCTACGAGAAATATCAATAAAGTTCGGCGAATAATGTAAAGTTCAAACAATAGTTCCATGATAACAATAACAAGGTAAGAACGTTCCAAATTGAAATCATGAGATCAAAGATGATTTAATGACAAGATCATGCTACGGAAGAAATCCGACCGCATAACGGCATATTCCTTAACTTTCATAATTCATTAATAATTTATTGAACAAGGTGTTAGGTTCTAGATAATGAATAGACCATCTAGGAGCATAGAAAAATCAACCCTTGGCTCAAACCCTAGGTTAACACATTTTAGGTATAAAATGGTCAAGTCTGGACCATTTCTGGCAGTAGCAGTCATTAGCCTGTCCGCAAGTTGGAAGTAACGGTCATTAGCCTAGCCGCAAGCTGGACAGAGTTGACACCTGAGAGCAAGAAGGGTCGACGTAGTGAAAACTCTGGATGATAGCGGTCATGGGAAGGCTGCTAGCTGACAATAGCGGTCTCCTATATGGCCGCTACTAGTCAGGACACAGAAAAATGCCGGTAACTTGAGTGCTTTCTAGACAATTAAGCTTTGAGGGTACAATCAGCTCGGCGTCCTAGTGGGAATCCCAGGCTCGCGGAGACTTACGGAGGCCTTGAAACAAGATCACCTAGTCTGATGGAAGGAATATCCAACGGAGAGGATCACAAGTCCAAGCGAGTGTGCCTATAAGTGCAAAGTGTAACTAATGATGTCATACCGGGGTACGTGCCATGTACTTATGAAAGACTTCAGAAGAGAGGGAATCATGTAAAAATGACGATCAAATCACCAATGTAACAAATTCATGTGGAAGTAACTTTAATACAAAGTATATGCTTTTGGTATGAAATTAGCATAAGTTTGAAGTAAGCATTTAAAACATGTAAGACATGCAATCTATCAAGGATGATGCATAATATAACCAATATTACGAAGATGGAGTCAAAACTAGGAAGAAGACCTAATTAACTAGGCTTAACATATGATAAATATGGCAAATCTACAATCTGTTTGGAGTTAACAAAGTGCAGAAAACAGAAACCAAATAGCGGTCAGGTGAGGACCGCAAACAGGTTTTAGCGGTCTATCGAATGGCTGCTAACTATATATGACGGTCTTACAGAGACCATTTCTAGTCTACTGTAAACAAAAATTAAATCTGAAGTATAAGGCCAATCTTAAAGCAATACATGCATAGAAAACATGCTAATCAGGTAGGTAAGGCATGATAGATCAAATATACATCATGGGGATGCATGGATTACTAGGATTAAACCAAAATTACCATCTTTTCTATTAAGGGTAGAAATCATGCATGCAGAATAATCTAGATGCGCAGTGATAGTAAAACATGAAATACTCTGCGTATAGTGCATGAAATCACAAGGAAACATGGGGCTTTTACTCCTAACTTAATGTTTAAGCCTTTTCATGAGATAACCTACCTTTGTAACGGGCTTTAGACTTCGAATTTTGGACTGGAAGGATGCCCTAGTTTCTGCACGTCCTGTGCTAAACCTACAACACCCCGTCCCTCGTTCTCCTTAACCTCTTGACCTAAATCAATGAAATTTGGAGGGTAGGTAGAAGATGTAAAGGTTCACAAATTATTCTAAAGGATGAACTTCTAAATACCTCGATTAGGGCTTCCAATCTCTAGATCTTCCTTGGACCGGCTGTTGACATGTTTTCCCACCTCTTCTCTTTCTTTCTTTTACCTTCCTTTTCTAAATCAAAATATAAAGACGAGCCAAATGAAGGGAGGAAAGAAAAAGTGGAGAGGTGTGTATGTGATCGTGATCGCCACCAAGACATGGGTACCAGAGAGTACTACGTACCTTGGAAAGGGAGAAAGCACCGCCCTAAGATGCAGCGCTGTAGTAGGTACACTGTCCAGGACGAACCGCTCAAGGATGGAAACGGCGCTCGATAGACGCTCAGAAGCGCTGAAGAAGGAAGCGGACGAAGAAGGGTCTGGCTTTAACGGTTTGCAGACGGCCGCTGTAGGATCTGAACGGTCATGTGGACCATTCTTATCTGAAGACGGACGGAAGAAGGCCGTTCAAAGGCGCCAGACTCCAGTTTAGGACTTGATCCTCCACCCCTTCTGGCCGGCCAGAGGGGATGGGCCTCGTGCTGTGCTGATGCTGACCTGCAAAACAACGTGAAGGAACACGAAAATGCAACCCAAATTAGCCTAGAAGTGTAGTAACTATAGAAAGGAATGGAAAATAAACATAATAACATGGAATGGGCGATACCTGGGGTGGTTTTTAAACCCCTATAGGGCGTGAAAACAAATGGGAAGGGTGTAAAATGCTGTGAAGTAGTGAAAAACGTGGGAAAAAATGGAGAAAAGAAGCATGCAAAGGATGAACTAAAGATCAAACACCAAGACCAAAACTCAAAACAATGGACTACTCCCTTGAACCGGAGGCTTGAAAGGACGTAGAAAGCCTCCCTCCATGGCTACAGTTTGCTCAAAAATTTGGCAGAGCTTCACCGTCGACCTTGGATCTCCCCCTTTTCAAGCTTGGACTAGGGTTTCTATTTATAGAGCCCTGAAAGTCCAATATCAAAATTAGGTTTTTTAGTGAATATTAATCCGAGATTATCAAACAAAATTCGTAGATAATACCTTTATCTCCCACCCAAATCAAATGGCACCCCATTTGGTTGAGAAACCACGGAGAAATGGGTGGAGGAAGTTAGGGGTTTAGCCACGGATAGAGAGAGAAAATCCAAACAATTCACAGTTTTCGAGCATGTACACGGTCGCGCGATAGACCGCTCAAACAGGTAAACGGTCCATTGCTAGACCGTCCAATGCTGTCGGTGATAAATAAATAAAAATGAGAATTATCCAATTATCTTATCGAACTGATCGGCCATCACGACGTTGGATTCTTTAGGATAAAACGGTCTACTGCTAGACCACTCAATCCATAGAACGGCCCAATGCTAGGCCTTGTACACATGTCGGTGATAAATCCAGAAAAATAAAATAGATAATTATCTGAAAAACCAACCGGTTGAGGACTCTGGGAACTGGACGGTCTAATGACAGGCCGTTTAATGGAATTAAACGGTTGATCCTAGACCGTGCAAAGGCTTGTCGGTGAAAATTCAAAAATCAAATAAATATCCAATAAATAGGTAAACGGTTCCACAAAGACCGTCCAGTTACTGAGCGGCCGGTCGATAGACCGTGTAAAGCCTGGACGATTGAAATTGATAAAATGGGATAAATGAGCCCATTTACCCCAAAACCAAGCGAAATCAGGGCCCATTAAGCCCGAATCTGAGAGCAAACCTAGCCAGGGAGGGAGGTACCCATAAAATAAGCCCAAAAGCATGCCTGAAAATAGCCCAATGAGTGATGGATAACTCGAGACATCAATAAATGATGGTAAGAGGAATGACTCAACTCATAGGCAAAAAATGGGTGTCAACAGATGCCCCTCCTTAACGTCCTCTTTGCAGGGGAGCGAGCAGAGGTGAAGCGAAAATGAAATGGAACATGGAGCTGAAGCGGAGTGGACTGAAAAAGTGGGCGTTAAGGCAAAAGACACCCGTTTTATCGCCAACGAGCGATAGGAATCTTCCTGAAAACTCTGAACCAAACACAAGGAACGATTGAACCAAAATGACGCCAGTCTGGAGAAACTAACTAAATAAAAGGAAAACACACAATCAACCTCATGGGGGACACAATCCCTCGGACCAATGAGGGGACCGGAGCAAGCGGCAAAAAGTAAAGAAACGGACTAAAAACCCCAGACAGGGACCTTCAGTCAATCAAACTAGGTGAACAGACCAGAGAAAACCTTCCAACTCTGAGTGGAATAGCTCCTCTTACTCGAAATCATGAACGCACAATTATCCATCACAAATGAGCCACTTTCAGACAAATCATGGGTCGTGAATGCTCAAAAGATGCGTATGATGCATGTTGGGCTAAAATAAAAGAAATCATCAAAACAAATGCAAAGAAAGCCAGAAAATAGAAAATACTCGAGAATAATATTGCTAGACTGGGATAATCAGGGTCAAGACACTATCTGTAATCACGGCGTGCGAGACAGAACTGTCGTCCCCTAATTTTTCCAACCTAACGGCCTATCCGATGATTAAACACGTGAGCCTGGATCATCATTATTTTTGTTATAGGGGAACATCAGATCCTGAAACACGTAGATAACCAACTGGTTCTCAAGATAATATAGCATAATATCATATATTAATGCAATAAGGGATATAGGGATAGAAGTACTTACCTGACTTACCTGTGCAGGTGGAACGGTATTTTGAAGTGATGCTGCAAAGAATTCATGAGAAGGATTACATCATGAAATAGTCATTCAAGCCAAAAAAGATAAGCCATTCACAAAATGCAGCAAAGAACATTCTTCACAACTGTTTCCGCCCCTGAACGGTCTAGCATAGACCGCTCTAAAATATAAACGGTCCCCTGGGGGCCGCTCAAGCATTACCAATTTGAATATGATTGTGAAATACACGGCCCATTGTGAGACCGTTCAATGAACAGAACGGCCATCCTTTGGCCGTGCAAGGAAGCGCACCGTTAGAGCTTAAACGGTCACCATGGAGACCGTTCAGGAGTTACACGGTCTATCGATGGACAGTGTAATCACTGGCGGTTTAAAAAAAAAAAAACCCTTCTTCTTCCTCCTCCTCCCTCTCCACCACCGTAACCGACGGAGGAGCCACCACGAACGCCACCACCCCATTCTCCACACCCACCTTCCTCATTCTCCTATTCTCATTCTACTCCCTCCCCCTCGTTCTCATCTCTCCTCTTCTCTCAATCTCTCCCACTCTCGTATGCATTTCAAACACCAAGCACGGAGGATGGCCGATGGAGAGGAGCAAGCGCCACCACCGGTGGCCACCGCAGAAGAGGAGGCCGTACCACCGCCCGCGGCCGAGGAAGAAGCACCTCCTGTTGCTGAGGAGGAAGCGATCATAGCCGGTTAAGCAGATGCCGGGGAGGCACCAGCGGAACCTGCGGCGGCGGTGGAGAGGCCACCGAGGACGTCCGAGGTAGGCCGCCTAAAACCCTCCCCCATTTTCACTTTTTTAGCATGCATGCAATTTTAGGGGATAGAAGAGGGGCTCACGACCCCTTTAGGGCCGGTTGGGAAGCCCTGCGGGCCTCGTCGCCGGCGGGATGGGCTTGAACGCCGTCGGGGGTGACGACAACAACATGGTTCAACAGTAACCGTGTAATAAACCACGCGGTTCATATAGAACTGTTCAACGACAGAATGGCCCAAGGGTGGCCGTTCCAGAGGAGTTGAACCGATGGGGTAACACGGACTGAGGAAGACCGTGGACATTTAGAGCGGTCCACATTGGTCCGTTTAGAATATGAAACACCTGAGAACAGAACGGTCTAAACCAGACCGTGGACATCTAGGATGGCCCATGTTGGTCTGCTTAAAATATGGAACGCTTGAGAACAAAACGGTCTCCACCAGACCGTCACTTAATCACACGGTTAGAGAATGGACCGTGCCAATCCAAATGACCAGGGGTTTGAGATCGGAGTGACACGGTCAGAGGGAGACCATGTGATCAGTGAACGGCCAGTAATGGTCCGTTATTAGGGTGGGCACTAGATGGTAGAACGGTTCTCACAGGGCCATTCAGTGAGCAGAGTGACTTATTTAATTAATAAAATGTAAGATCCTAAAATGAAATGCAATTATCTTAAATGTATGCAGGGAAAGCGCAGGACTCGGATTTCCAGGCTGCAGGTCCGAGCAGTGTTCCTCGCACTGCCAGACTTTCAACGGTAGAGGCTGACAACCATGGGCTTCGCTGAGTTCCTGAGCGTGGAGGTCAGCCGTTCGACACACCGCTCATCTACGCTCTGCACGACCGCTGGGACCCAGTGAGCCGTACGTTCCTCTTTCCGTCGGGCCACATGGTCCCCACGCTTGAGGACGTTGCGTGCATCACGGGTCTACGCGTGCATGGGTCTCCGGTCAGCGGGAGGACATACCCCGACTACCGGGAGATGGCCCAGGAGCTGCCGCACCCGGAGCGGCAGTCCATGACGTTGACGAGGGCGAGGCTACAGGATAGCCTCGGGCTGAGGGGAGCAGGGATAGCGACCGGGGAGCTGCCCGAGGAGCACTTACAGAGGCTAGTGGGCCGGGTCCGACCCAGCGAGTGCTTAGGAGGTTCCTGATGCTATTTTTCGGACGTCTGCTGTTCACAACGAGGGCCAACGTCATCAGTTGCCGGTTACTCCCACTGCTCGAGGACTTGGGAAACGTTGGAGACTACGCGTGGGGAGCAGTGGTCCTCGCATTTTTGTTCGACACCCTTAGCTCCACCAACCGGCAGATGATGCTAGGGGGCTTCTCTCCTCTACTCTAGGTACAACCTAACCCTTAAACTGATTATGCAGTTTGCTATATGATTTCTTATAAATGCTATATGCTGACATTTGGTGAAATGCAATGCAGGTGTGGGCCTATGTGCACCTACGTGGGCTAGGGAGAGGCGAGGAGACTCACCCAGAATGGCTGCCCATCGCCCGGCGGTGGACGGCTCCATGAGAGATGGGGTCCCTCCGGAGACAGGCCCAGGAGATCTCGGACGACCTAGACACGCTGCCCTTCACCTCGGTATGACTCTAAACTCAAACTTTTTCATTAAATGCAACTTATATGCTTATGATGCTAATGTGACTTTCCTATCTGACAGGTTCGGTGGACACCTTACGCGAGTGAGGGGCACGAGGGTCAGCCGTGGGTAGTGGCGGCCCTCGCCTACTCAGGTCGAGACATGTGGCTGCACTGCTTGAAGGTGGTGGAGCCACTCCACTTCCGACTGGTGATGAGGATGATCGGCATCCATCAGCCAGCAGTAGAGTTTTCGGCTCCAGAAAAGCTGGAGGAGCGGGTCGGGCGGCACCCCCGAGGGTCGGCCATGGTGGTAGACTGGACGGAGCGAGCCTCGGAGTAGATTACAGATTGGACGCCCGGCACTACAGGGACCAGGTGTTCCGTGGTGCCCGCCGACCAGTACGACTTCTAACTTTAATGCTTTCTATTGTGCTTTATATATGATTATGCACTGATGTTTGGACTTCCTAAATACAGATTGACTCTGAGAGAAGGATCGCGGAGTTATAGGGACTCCTTCACTCGATGATCCAGGAGTGGGATGAGGCCCGACAGGCCCTGAGCCTTCTGGTGAGTTTCCTTAACCCTAACTCTTAAATTTACTTATGCACTTGATTATGATTATGCCTATGAAATGACTGACCTGGAGTTTTGAATGCAGCGAGCTGAGGGAGCCCAGCGCCAGGGGGCTGACGCACCCTCTTCCTCTTGTCAGATTGCTACGGACCGAGCCTGAGCGGGATGCCGAGTTCGCGAGGATGGTCGCACGGGCAGAGGTGGCCGAGGCGGCCCTTGCCGATAGGGTAAGTACACTACACCTTCCCAGTTGATTATGTTTATGAAATGTAATTGACTGACCATGATTCATGCACATGTAGACGACTGAGCTGACCGCTTCCCTAGGCGAGGCCACCCGACTGCGGGAGGACATGGAGCGCTTTCATGCTGAGGCCGCAGCTCTACGTGCAGAGGTAGCAGCGGCTTCACGCCTTTATGCAAAGATGGAGCGATCCCGTGTCGGGACGGTAGAGACGGAGCTTCTTCGGGAGGCGGACCTTTACAGAGCCGAGGTGGAGCGGGCTCGCGTAGAGTCAGAGCTGGCTCAGTTAGAGGCAGCTGAGCTGAGAGGCGAGGTTCGGGCATTCGAGAAGATGACCCGGAGGCTAGAGCGCAGCGGTGTCCCAAGCGGCACACACGGTAGCTCCGACAGGAGCTATTTTACGGGTTCCTCTGGTCGCCGGAGGAACGAGGAGGAGGAGAGGCGCCGACGACCTCGAGAGGAGGTGAGCTCTGCGGTGGCCCCGCCACCGAAGAGGCACGAGGGGGTAGGGGACAGTGATAGGCAGGAGGGATAGGGACCGGCCTGATGTAGCTGTGACTTTGTACATGTGGATATGATAGTGATATGATATGTTTTTGGTTTGATTTTTGTGAATGAATGTATGAATGGATGCAAATGCTTGACTCTAACTAACTAACAACGACTCCTAACCCGACGCGAGTGAGCGGGAGAGAGAGACGACACACGGGTGAGTGTGAGAGCGAGACAAGAGAGACGACACGAGTGAGTGTGAGAGAGCGACGACACGAGTTTGAGTGAGAGAGAGGGACGACACCCGAGTGAGTGTGAGAGCGAGAGAGACGACACGACACGAGTTTGTGAGAGAGACGACACAACACGAGTTTGAGAGAGAGACGACATGAGCGAGTGAGAGAGAGAGAGACGACACGTGACACGAGTGAGAGAGAGAGACGACAAAGGTTGAGTGGTATTGGTGCAAGAAAGATAAAATTGAAGATTCAGGTTTCTAAACGGTCATCCAGAGGACCGCTCCATGATCCACACGGCCTTCCTTTAGACCGCTTAAATATGTTCAGCTGAGTGCCAATGAAGCAACGAAACGGTCTAAAATAGTCCGTTCAAAGAATAAAATGGCCCTGTTTAAACCGTGCATTTATCAGAATGGTCTCCCCAAGACCATGCAAATGATGGTTGTTGAAGCGTGTAGAACGTTTCTGCAGGGTCTTCATGAGACCGTTCACTTATCAGAGTGGTCCATCGATGGACCGCGTACACTTACGCCCTGAGAGTCCGATTGGGACTCTCTTGGAGAGTCCTAGCCCGAGAATAGGTGCCTCAAACCAACCCAAACTCTATCTTAACCCGATCTTGGCTTATCCTACCTCAATTCTGGTGGGTTTAGGCCTCTAACCAAGCCCTATAAGTAAGAGGGGACTCCAAATTCATTCTTCACAAATCAACCCTCTTTCAAACCTTGAAATCCTTCTCAATCTTCTTCAAATCATCATGAAGAGGGCCTTTGAAGGGAGCTCAATGGGCGAGGTGGCTTACCAAGGTCCAAAGTCGGCCAGAAAGGAGCACGGCGTGCTACAACGGCTGACCATGATCCCGGGGCATTTGAGCTATTGCCCTATGAGAGAGGTAAGTTAATGTTGTTCAATTCAATTTCATTTAATTTAATATCATTCCCTTCAAAAAGCTTATACGCTCTTCCTCTCTTTTTTTCTTCTTCTTCTCTTCATTCCAGCTCCTCCCCGGCCCAAGACGATACTCCACCTTGAAGTGGATGGCTCCTATGATCCGTGAACTACCCATATCTGTGACATCCATCCTTAGGTCCTGGCACCTCCACTCCCTTCTAGTGCTAGCCAAGAACTACCCTAAGCTCTCCCTAGATTGGCATAGCATTTCAGCCTTGGTAGAGATATGGCACCCTCAGACCCATACTTTCATGTTCCCATCTTTTGAGGCCACCATCCTTCTAGAGGAGGTAGAGACCTACTTGTCTTTCCCTAGGTCCAAGGTGGGTGAGGAGGATCTAGTCTGCCACACCGTTGCCCCTGTGGATCCTGCCCTTATCTTAGGAGAGTTCATTCCTAGTAGCAAGGACATTCGCACCATAGTGGGCCCACACCAGATCCATCTACTACCTCTCAGCCAGTGGGTGATAGCACACTGTAAGAATAAGTGTGGGTGGTACGAGGCCATAGCTAAGGCCGCTTCCATGTGTTTGTGCGGGGCCATACTTTTTCCCTCTGCTGACCATGTCTTAGATATCCCTATCCTTAGCAACATCAGTGGTCTGTGGCAGGGTCTATCCATCTCCCAGGCTGTCCTTGCCTACCTATATGAGGGTCTTAGCTCAGCTGCCCTAGGAGGTCCATTATTCGGCTCTATGATTCTCCTAGAGTGTTGGATGGGAGTTAGGATGAAGTTCTCGCCTAGGGAAGATGTCGCCTCGATTAGCCGGATCTTCGGGAGCCATCTATTGTTCTTTGTTGGTGGTCCTTTCAGGTTCTCCCAGTAGGTGGAGTGTAGGACAGCAGATAAGAAGACTAGGGACGTGTGGCGCCTCTACATCAACACCTTGCCCCTGGACCGGTTCGTGATGCACCCTCCTTTCCTCCACGGCACTACTCTCAGGCTTCATAGGAGGCCTGGTTTGGACTTGAGGCTCGTGGGTGACACTGCTTTGGCGATGTATAGCGATGTATAGCCCGCACCGGTGCTTTCTGCAGATCGGACTACCCCGGACTACACTTCCAGCACTACCCCATCTTCCCACACTATAGGCGCAGAGGTTTGGGTCAAAGGAGGATGAGCAGGTGGTCAGGAGTGCCCTGATCATGTGGGAGGTTAGTAGGGTGCTCACCCTACCGGCGGAGGTGACAGAGCTCAAGGAGGCTTACCAGGCATATGTGAGAGAGCTGAGAGAGATTAGGCCTCGCGGGGATGCCCGTCTGAGGATTGAGTGACTTTCTGATGTTGATATAGAGACTCATGTTCTAGAAATGTTTGCATTTGAATGAATAGAATGGATAATTGAATTGATTTGGGTTTGGGCTTCCTTGCATGTGATTGGATGAGTTCGAGATAGGAACTCAGGATGAACACGGCTCATCTAAGACCGCTCCATAGTATTGAACGGCCAGATTTGGACCGCGTAGAAAGTGAACCGCAGGGTTAAGAACAGGGGCCTTTGGAGGGTGGGACGGTCTATCGATGGACCGTGGATAAAATAGAACAGCCAATCCTGCACCGTTCTGGTTTGTAAACGGTCTAGTAAAGACTGTTGATGCTTGAAGGTAATAGAAATTGGAGGCGGTCTGAACTAGGCCGTGTGAAGGATGGAACGGTCTGAGTTTGACCGTTGGAGGCAGCAAAACGATCTCCAGAGGACCGTGTAGGAATGGAAATACTGAATCTTATCTTCAACCTACCCCTGCACACATATAAACAAAGAAAATAGATTAATTCTGTTTAGGCTTAACCCCTTGCCTGTAGCAAATTAGGAAATGACCAGTTCTAGATTTTTGGTCAAGGGAGGTAAGTCTTATTAAATAGGCAAATAACACAAAGGAAAATAGATGCAATGCATGCCATGAATGCAAATCATGATGATGGAAATATTTTTGTGGTTTCGAAGATATTTGATTTTTTTAGGGTTTTGGAATATTCAATTTTTTTTGGATTTTGAAATATTTAATTTTTTTTTGGATTTTAAAATATTTGATTTTGAAATTTTTGATTGATTTTTTTGGATTTTGAAGCCAGCTCAAACCCGGCGACAGGATACCTCCATATCTCATTAAGGGTTTCCCGAGTACAACGTGCGTTATGGGTGACCGCCCATGGCCGGGGTCCAATTCTGCTTAACGGTGCCTCTACCGAAGCCATACCCGAGGTACGATCCAGTCTTTGAAAAATAAAAGAGCGAATTTGATGGGAAGATGGCAATAGGTATAGAGATTTTTAGGGCTTGAGTTCCTCTCACGACAATCCCATTTTGAAAGAATTTAGTCTGTTGCACCGGGGCTTTGTGTCCGTCATCGAACCTACATCCGCTCTAGGCACGCATACGACCGGGCTCATGATGTCTCGCGGGGAAACTGTACTGTCACTCTTGCCATGCCTAGTCTCTTTCTTTTGGGAGCATTTATACCTTTGAGCTTCAAGCTTTTGAATGAGCTTTTAGCTTTTGCCTTTGATTTTGCACCTTTTCTTTTATTTCTTTTCTTTCCTTTGTTTTTGGTGAATGCGGAATCAGGTCATAACAGACTGCCCCTATTTGAGACCTCTCTTTTTTCTTGTCGGGGTGCCTAGATCAGTTCTCGCCCCTTTATTCACCACTTGCCCCTATTTTCAGCTGAAAGAATAGAAAAACAAGGATATTCACTTTCCCCTAAGCATGGCCAAGGGAGAAAACGGTGTTGCGTAAAAAAAGAAAACTGAACCACGGGGGTCGTGTAGTGTGTGAGTGTTGAACCAGGGATCTCCCTTCATGATCAAGTGAGGAACACCCCGCCACCGGGCCGTCGCTGGCTCGACTCTATGGATAAAAATATTTTAAATACAACCCATTCCACAGATTAGGCAATTCTTCGCCCTCCGCATTAACAAGACGATATGCGTTCCCAGGAGAGATTTCTTTTACTACAAACGACCCTTCCCAATTGGGTTGCAGCTTCGACCTAGGACCTGCTGATCTAATAAATTTGCGTTTCAAAACTATGTTACCCACTTGAAATTTTCTTTCGATAACCTTCTTTTGAAAATGTCGCGAGACACGTTTTTGATAAACAGAGACGTGATTGGCCGCGTTAAGCCTCTTCTCATCCAAGAGTTCCAGTTGGACTAGTAACGCCTCTCGACGCTCATCGACATTAAGATCTTTGTCTAGCTGCACTCTTAGGGAAGGGATCAGGATCTCGTACGGGAGTACCGCCTCCATCCCATAGGTGAGAGCAAAAGGAGTTTGCCCCATGGGAGTGCGGGCGGAGGTGCGATAAGCCCATGGAGCTTCTATCAATTTATTGGCCCAATCAGCAAATTTGTGTGACTCGCATGTTTTCTTAATGATTTTAAGAAGGGTTTTGTTCGTGGCCTTGGCCTGGCCGTTGCCTTGAGGGTAGTATGGCGATGAATGATGCAATGAAATGTTAAATCTCTTACAGAGGTCCTGGAGTTCTTGAGACACAAATTGAGGCCCGTTGTCAGTGACAATATCACTTGGCGCTCCAAACCGTGAAATGATATTCTTCATGATGAAGCGGCACACTGTGGTAGCTTTGATTTCTGCATAGGCTTCAGCTTCCGCCCACTTGGTGAAGTATTCCGTAGCGGTTAAGATAAAAGATTTCTGTTTAACCTGGGCATTGGGATCACCCAGTGGGCCTACAATATCAAAAGCCCACATGGAGAATGGCCAAGGAGCGGAAAGAGGATGGAGAGAGGAAGCATGAGCATGGATTTTGTCGACATGAAGTTGGCATTGAAGACACCTACAGACATAGGTGAAGCAGTCTTTTACTAGGGTTGGCCAGCAATAGTCCTGCCTAAGAATCTTCTTCGCCAAAGCCTGACCATTAACGGCCTCCACACTCGCTTGAGTGAGCTGCTTCAATAACTTTCGAAGCCTCATTGTCATCCAAACGTCTCATAAGAACTTCGTTGAGAGCCCGCCTATACAACTCACCTGCAACAATGGTGTGTCTGGAGGTGACTCTTCTGATGGCCTTGCGCTGATCGGCATTGGCCGTCTCTGGGAAGGATCCATCCTTACAGTACTGTTCTATTTCATGGTACCACGGCAATTCCTCTTCTTCTATAATATCCTCCAGCTCAGTTAGAGATACTTCCTTCAAATTCTTCCTTTCAGCTTTCTTCTCTAAAGATTTCCTAAGGTTGTCAAACCAGGGATCTTGGAGGGAAGGAGCGTCTAACCGCTGGACCACAATGGTCTCAGTGGCGCGACTGAGAGGGAAAGAAAGGGAAGAGGCAAGAGATGCTAGCGCATCAGTAAGAATGTTCTGAGAGCGAGGAGTATGAATGTAGATGAGCTTACGGAACTGCCTAGCCAAGAGCGTGACCAAATCTTGATAGGGCTTGAGTTTAGGGTCACGGGTGCGGTAAGTTGAAAGAACTTGACGCAACACCAATTGAGAATCTCCTATGATGTTTAGGTATCGCGTGCCCATGATGTAGGCGTGCTTCAGTCCGGCAAGGAGAGCCTCATACTTGGCTATGTTATTTGTGACAGGAAAAGAGAGCTGGTAAGCGATGGGGATGGTTACTCCTTCGGGAGTGAGGAGAACGGCGCCGATTCCAGGGCTCTGAGAATTGAGAGCACCGTCCAAGTGCAAGGACCAAAAGGGGAGATGAGTAAGTACCGCCAGGTGTTCATCAGGAAACTCGTCCTGGATTGAATCAGTGTGAGGGATAGGAGAATGAGCAAGATGTTCAGCAATCGCATATCCCTTGATCTCTTTCTGAACAACGAAGGTGATATCAAATTGAGAAAGAAAGCTCTGCCAGCGAGCTAATCTGCTAGAAAGGATGGGTTTTTCTAAGAGGTAGCGAATCGGGTCCATTCTAGAGATCAACTTGACCTCATGGGCAAGGAAGTAGTGTTTGAGATTTTGAGCTACCCATACTAGCGCTGCGCAGGTCTTCTCCATGGCAGTATACTTAGATTCAGCAGGATTGAACAACCTAGAGAGGTAGTATGCTGCCATTTCCTTTCCTTCGTCGTCCACTTGAGCCAAGACAGCTCCTAGGGAGTCATCAATAACAGAAATGTATAATATCAGGGGTTTCTCAGGGACAGGGGGTTGCAGAACAGGGGGATTAGATAGATAAATCTTAAGATCCTTGTAGGCCTTCTGACATTGTTCATTCCATTCAAATTTGGCTCCTGTCTTCAACAATTCATAAAATGGGCGGCATCTTTACGAGTGTTGAGATATAAATCTTTGAATGAACTGCAAACGCCCAATCAATCCTCTAAGTTCAGCGATGTTCTTAGGCGGTGGCATTTCCATAACGGCCTTCGCTTTGTTCGAATCGATCTGAATCCCCCGCTTGCTAACTATGAACCCTAGCAATTTCCCTGATGCAACTCCAAACACACATTTCTTTGGGTTCATCTTTAACTTATACTCCCTAGCCCTTTGCAACACTTTAGATAAAATGGCGGGGTGTTCTTCCTTGAACCTCGATTTCACCAGAATATCATCCACGTAGGCTTCCATATACACATGTATCATGTCGTGGAAGATAGCCATCATTGCCCGTTGATACGTGGCACCTGCATTCTTCAATCCGAATGGCATGACAACATAGTAGTATGTGCCCCAGGGCGTGGTGAACGAGGTTTTCTCTTGGTCCTTGGGAGCAAGACAGATTTGGTTGTATCCAGAATATCCATTCATAAATGAGAGGGCTTCATACCCAGCCGTGTTGTCCACTAACACGTCAATGTGAGGAAGCGGGAAATCATCCTTCGGACATGTCTTATTTAAGTCCCTGAAATCAATACAAATCAGAATCTTTCCATCCTTTTTCATCACCGGGACAATGTTTGCCACCCATTGAGGATATAAAACAACTCTAATAAACTTGGCATTGTGTAATTTATCCACTTCTTCCTTTATCCTTAAGGCCATTTGAGGGTGTAATCTTCTTGATCTTTGTTTAACGGGTGTTGCCCCTGGTTTAAGGATTAGTCTATGTTCAACCAGAGCGGGGTCAAGACCCGACATGTCCTCGTAGGACCAGGCAAAAGAATCGCTATACTCCCTCAAAACCTTAATTAGCTCCTCTTCAACCTGAGGAGGGAGATTAGCAGAAATGATTATGGGCCTAGGGTCCTCTTCAGTTCCAAGATTAATTTCTTTTGTGGATTCATCCACTACCGACGACGGCTCGTCAAATCTCTTCAAACCTTGTACGTATAGATCGACAACGTCATCCACGTCGCTTTCCTCATCATCGATAGGGTCCTTCTCGTCTATGATTTCATATACACCTAATCCGTCATTGCTCCATACCCCATCTGTCTCCTCATCATCCTCCAAGACTATGGCTGTTTCTACAAACTCAGGGCATTTAAGGAGGGCGTGACAACGCTGAGCAAGATATTGGAGGAATCTATCTGGGACGGCTCTAGAGTGACGCGTCATCGGGCGCGTGGCAAGTGTGGATGGGTTGGAGACATCAGAACATGAACCTAACTCACTAGACTCAATTGACTCTACTTCTCTAATCTCAACAAGATCTACATCTAGCCTAGGGGACAAAAGATCTATTGGAAGGGAAATAGGAGACTCGTGCCCCTGGGAAGAATGTGGACAGAACATAACATAATCCATTGAAACCTCCGTTTTGAAATTAGCATTTTTTTTGTAGGTCGGAGGAAATCATGCAACAGGAGTGGTCAGAGGAGGAAGGGGGAGGAGGAAGTTGCATGGGAAATAGAGAAGGGAAGAGAACATCGAAGAATGGGTCAGAAGAAGAAAATCACATTTCGTGAAGATTGGTGGTGGGGGTCCACATGGTGGACAAATCAATAGGTGGGCACTGCCCACATGCACATGGAACAAACAGAAATTCATGTGGCCTTTCCGTAAAGTACGGGTCGACCATGAGTGGTGGTGAACGGGGAATAAATCCTAATCGTTGAAACAGGGAGGCAAAGCGGGAAGGAGGCCAAGAGAAAGTAATGATGGAGCTCCCCTCTTTCCGCGACCTCTGATAAACTGGCTCAACCGGAGAGTGCTTCACCAGTTGCATCTCCGTCTTCTTCAAACAAACTTCTTCTTCATGAAATAACTGTTCAAAATAGCTAAAAAATCTTCCATATCACCCACCAGCCCCTCCAGTGGCGGCGGTGGGTCAGCAACATCACAAGTGGCATCACGGTTCTCATCAACACAGGACGGCGGCCTCTTCAAAGTACCTGGCTGCAACGGGCCTTTTACAAAATGCTGACGGTTGTCCCACGTCAGTGGCCCGAAGTCTCCCAGTATTGATAATGCTGACTTCTGATAGCCAAGGCCTCTTCGGCTCATCATTCTGCCCCTGGGGATGGGGTTAGTCCACCCCTGCAACTGTGCGCCGAGGCAAATGCCCGGCTGATAGCCTAATTTCAAGATCATGTGCCATCCCTTTGAATCTCTAATCTTGTACTTGATTTTGATGTTAATTGGTGCAGTGGCGGGCTTGTGTTACGCATATGCCCATGGAAAGTTCAAGTCCATCACTGATAACACTAGCTTGTTGCTTGGCTATAGCGTAGGCAGAATCTTGTCAGCAATAGCATCCACTGTCTGGACCATGGAAACACTTTTCACCTTGCCTACCCGCCCCTGAAATGGGAATTTGAGGCACTGGTGGGTGGTTGAGGGCACTGCATTCAAGCTGTCAATCCATGGACGACCCAGAATAGCCTTGAACATCGGGTCTATGTCCAGCACATAGAATTCCACATCCATTTTTAAAGGCCCTAGCTCGGCCTGAACTGTCACGACCCCGTGGCAAGCTCTCCTGGAGTTATCGTATGCCGCAATAGTTGTCGGTGTCGGCCTTAGCATGTCTTCAGATATGTTGCAGGCACGCAACGTGCTCAAGGGACAAACATTAATAGAAGCTCCCGTGTCCACTAGAGCTGAGTCAACGGCCACCTTGTTCAATGAAATTGTAATGCATAGTGGCATCTGACATGCCTCTGGGGGTGCTAATTCTGACTCAGAAAATGAAATAGATGGCCCCTTTGTGATAGTGGCCAACACCGACGGCAAACTGTCCACCGCCACGTCCTCGCTAACCATAACTTTATGTAGAAAAGCCCTTAGGGCATCTTGGTGTAGCGTGGACCTCTTGATTAACTCCAAGACTGATATTTTGGCTGGCATTCTATCCAAGTGCTGTAATAAATCATATTTCATGCCAGGTAAGGGGTCTGAATCTTCTGCTTCAACGGCTGAGGAAGGAATTGGAGGGTTGGGTGTAGACGCACCAGTAGAGGGATAACTTCTATGAAATAAACGCCCGCTCCAGAGGGTGAAGTTTCGTGCCGGCACGGCATCAGATGGACTCCCGATCGGCCCAGTGGGGTGAGTAGAAGGAATAGAAATGGGGGTGAGGATGGCGAAAGCTGGTTTGACGGGCCCTGGCAGAGAGGTGATTGGTGAAGGGTTGAGTGGAGGGGTAACGATGGAGGGTATGGCTGGTGATGGTGGAAGGATTGACGGAATGGTGGGTAATGTGGTAGGTGCGATAGGTGACCTAGAGGGAATAGAGGGTGGAGCAGTGGTCAATGTGGTGGGCCAGAGGATGGAAGGAATAGAGGGTGCGGGGAGGTTGGGGTATGCGTGGTGGAAGGCCAGAAGATGAGCGGGAGTCTCATCGTCAAAAGACCATCCAGCATTGGGAGCTGGGCGGTGAACTACTTTTACTTGGGCCGGTGCCGGCGGCTACTGTAGCGGAGCGGGTGGATGGTCTGGCATGGGATTTTGGTGAATCCTGAGTTTAGGTGGCTGCTGCTGCTGCTGAGGTTGAGTTTGGGGTTGCTGGAATTACTGCTGCTGTGGTGCCACCTGCTGCGGCCTCGCCTGTCTTCTCTTCTCTTTGATGTCTTCTATCAACTTATGCATCTGGGCCCAGTCGATCCTTTGCCCCTCGTGCAAATCATACACTAAATCACGGAACTGAAAGCACCTGTCTATTGTGTGCCCGAGCTGTCGATGATATATGTAATAGCGAGATTGATCGGCGGTCAGGTTCCAGTTCTGACGTTCTGACAGGAGCTGTATGTCACCAGTGTACATTAAGGTCGAGAATATGTCTGGAAGAGTTTTGGGAAGTGGAGGATAATGGGCTCTTTTCGGACCGGGCCGAGTAGGTGCATAACCAGCAGGAGGAGGAACGTTGTGGTATTGGGGTGGCTACTGAGGCTGTTGTGGTGGTGGTTGTTGTTGTTGTGGCTGTTGGGGAGCTGGAAAAGAAGGTCGGGGAGCTTGCGGAGTGGAGAACTGGGGGTTGCGTGGAGGTTGCTGGAAACGGGGTGGAGCGGATTGGTTGGGGAATTGAACAGCCTGCACCTGCTCGTTAGTTTGAACTCCCTCAGTAATAGGGCCCTGGGATTTTCTTGTGGTTTTGGATTTCTGGGCCTCAAATAAGGAATGGATGGGGGAGTCTTTGAACTGAGTTTGTATGAACCTGGCTCGACTGTACAACTGGTGCATATTCGATGTGTCATTCATTGCCAGAATGTTCCGGAACGTAAGGGTAGCATTTGAAATCAACAATTTAACTTTTTCTTCTTCCGGATTTGCCCGGGCACACGGGAGGCCATCTGCCTCCATCTATCTGCATAAGTTACAAAATCCACATCTGTCTTCATCTTTTATGCTACCAAGTCTGTAAATGAATACTCCGGGCCTACCCGATCTTGAAATCGCTGTATGAATTTCTCCTTGACAATCTTGAAACTTTCTGCCTCCTCCAACGGCAAGGTGTAGAACCATTCTAGCGCCACCCCGTCCAATGACCGACGAAAGAGATACGCCATGAGGCACTCGTCATGCTGGAACTGCGCCGATTCATATAGAAACTCCCTTATGTGAATGAACGAGGCCATTCCCGTGGTACTTACGGTGTAGTGCCCCAAAATTTATATAAGTAATTTATGTATTTATTTAGTAATTTTCTGGAATTGATAAGGGCTAAATAAATTAATAAATGGATTATTGAGTTAATAAATGGGTTATAAGGCCCAATTGTGTTAAAATAATTAACCTAGCCTATTTAAATATGATCCAAAAGGGTTAAGGACCAAGCCCATTAAGTTTGGCCCATATTCTAGAAGGTTATTTAGCATATTTACGTATTTTAATGATAAAAATTACTTTTATGGATAATAATATGGATAATTAACAAAAGAGTTTGATTTATGTTGAATTCTGAGTACGTTGGATGTAGCGGTCTATCGTGCGACCGCCACAGCCATATAACGCACCAGTCTTGATGCGTTACACCCTGTCAATTCCGTAAATGGAAGAATGAGCAAAAAGATTGGAACTTTGGGATCCTCTCTGCAAGAGATCGACTTGGGAGAGATTATAACATTACTGAGGACTCTTAGGGATTAGGCTCTGGCAAATTAAGGACTCTAGAATCGATCTAATTTTCAAACCCTAGTCAAAACCCTATAAATAGGACCTAGTTCTGAACTGAGCGACCCTTACTTTTGGCTCGTGAAGAATCATGGTAATGAGTCATAATTTTGGGTAAGTTATTTAGAAGATTTTGTTTAGTATAATTTAGACTAATAGTTCTCCAAATTTCGTGCTAGGAGATCAACCCACCAAGGAGATTGAAGCTTCCAAAGTTGCTGGTACGACCTTAGCAACCCAGGAATCTGAACGGAAGTCCTCTGAAGATCAGGAGATTAGGACATCTAAATGAGGTAATTAGAGTTCGGTTATTTAGAACTTTTTATTCCTAATAGTTTCATCTTCTTACCCTCAAAATTTCACGTCCTTAGGGCAAGAGGCTGAGGAGCTAGAGCAGCGTGAAGTTGCTGGAGACTCACCGGAAAGGGAAAACTAGGGCACGTCTTTCAGACTAAAATTAGAAGTTTAAAGCCCAGTTAAGCGGTAGGTCATCTCATGATTGGCAAAAACATCTTGTTAGGGATAAAAGCCCTCTGATTTGACTTGATTTCATGCACTATAGATCGTGGATTTCATATTTTAGTAGAGTCATGCATACATGTGTATTCCTAGCCCTAACTAAGTTAAAAGGAACTTATTGTCAAATTCACAGAAAACCCATGCATGCTATTAGTTTAGCCTTCATTTTATCATATCGAAGTTTATATATGATTTCCAGACATGATGTAAGTTGAAACCTTAGATCTTTTTATCTATTGTTGTCAGCAGAATCTCTGACGGACTAAGGTAGGACGGTCACATGACTGTAACGGCCTTACAATAGACCGTCACACTCTCTGTTGTGTTTAAACTGTTCTGTTGTCTCTAACGCACCATAGAAGGAGCGTTACAATACTGTAACAGCCCCTCGACAAAACGTCACACGTCTTTAACGCGCCTATTCTAGACCGTTAGAACACTGGTTTCTGTCAACTCGAGACGGAATGGAAATTAGTCAAGTCTATCTATAAATAAGCCTAGTTATCTAGATTTTAACCTTATTTCATGACTTGGAGTTTACTTATGGATTCATGATAGGAAATTTCATGTCTTAAGCATTTTGAGTTATTTTATAGCATATGTTAATTTCTTTGCCTAAAAACTCTATAGTTTGTATTTAAAGTGTGATTTTAAATGATGTATTGATGGAATTTTATCACGATTGCACATCGTTACACATTCTTTCCTATCTATAGAGTCAATTTCTTTAAGTACATGGCGCATATTCCGGTATGTTGTCCATTAGTTCACACTTTGCACTATAGGAACATTATTCTTGGACATGAGGACCTCTCTATTGGATAATCCTTCCAATGGACTAGGAAATCTTGTTTCAAGGCCTCCGTAATTCTCTAACGAGCCTGGGATTCCCATTAGGACGTCGAGTTGGTTGTACCATTAAAGCCCATTATTTAGATTGCACTATCGACGTTTTCTGGTTCTAGCAATGTAACGAATCTAGATTGGACCGTCAGGCTCATCTAACGGCCCAATATATGACCGTCACATTGTACTGAGTCTATTCTACTGTTCTGGATTCAAGTCAATGTAACGACCCAATACTGGAGCGCCACATTAATGTAACGGCCCAGTCCTTGACCGTCACATTGCTTGAGTAATTAACCCGAGGTTTGACCCAAGGGTTGATGTTCCAAAGTTTCTAGATGGATTATTGATGATATAGAACTTGCCATATTATCCAAAAAGGCTTAATATGATGAAATAAAAGTTAAAGAAATGTACCGTTATGCTGCCGATTTATTTTCATAAGCATAACATTGTTTAAGTCATTCTTGACTCTTGCATCCTTAAAATTGAAGCGTTCGTCCATTGAATAGTGTTATCATAAACTTATTGTACATTGTTGGCCATACTTTATTGTTACATGCGTGGAAGTAACTTGATTTATACTTGAAGATGCGACCGAGCACTGATTGTGTTCAAGGGCTCTATGCTAGTCCCCTCGGCTGATTGTCGGAAACATACTATTATAAACCATGGGGTATGATGCTACTGGCGTCGCATTGCGCTGGGAGTACTTTCTTTATAAATAAGTGAAAATCCACGGCACGACGTGACGTTCTTGTACATGACTTTCTTGCTTGATATCCCACAGAAATTCACGAAGTACTTGCTCATAAGCAAAAGATACTGGAGTGGTGATTATGTGGCTTGCTAGTACATTCTCGATATATTCTTGTTGATAAAAGGCCGATATCATGTTCTTATTACATTCTTGCTAGATCATACTTGCTCTCATTCTATCTTACATGATTATTTTGTTACTTTGATTTAATCACGTGATTGATCACATTCGCATGATTTTTAACTTATTCTTTAGAGCAAAAATGTTAATTACTTTAAAAGTGCTAATCATGTTGATGCGAAGATACCTACTGGGCAAGTGTGCTCATTACCTATTTCCAATCTTTTTAGGAAATGAAAGTGATTCGAATTCGGATTCGGGTTATACAATTAGTGGGTCCGAGAGCGAATGAAAGTGTTGTCAAGATGAGAGTGAAGACTTGGGAAAGTCTACAATGTTTAGATCGAGTCTTTGTAATTTTCCTATTTCTTGAGTCTAGTAGAATGGAAAAGGAAGAAAGGATTATTGTACTTAAATACTTAATTATATATGAAATAAAGTTGGAGTTTGAGTAAATATTGTGCAATTGCATTTATGTGTGTGATTGTCTTGTGCTCTGATTATTCTTGCTTGCAAGAGGCTTATAATGCTGATTGTTTACGCTCCCGAGTTAGTCTTTTGCTGTAATCAAGGCTCGGGGCGTGACAGTTAAGTTGGTATCAGAGCCTAAGTCTCAGGACTTAGGGAAGGAATCATGTCATAGGATAAGTCTAAGGTTTCAGGACCCCTACCTATGAACTAAGGGAGAAATTTCCATACCCATGTGAGAATTGGGTATAGCCCGGGATAAGATAGTTAATTAGCTATAAGGTTATTTTCTCCCAATTCCACGAGAAATAACAAGTTGTTATATTTCTCTTAGGTACCTCATTATTGCAATGGCTCATCGCGTAGATTGGGATGGCATGCAAAAAAACGGTTGTCGGCCTTACTCAGGCATTACAAACCATGGCGCAAGGTGGCGCAGGGGCGAGGGCTGGCGACTTACATCGTAATTTTTGGAGTTTAAATCCTCCGCGTTTCTATGGATCTTCTAATCCCGACGAAGCAGAGAACTGGATTGACGAGATGAATCGTATATTTGACGTCATCCAATGCACTGATCAAGAGAAGGTGCGTCTTGCAACTTTCCAACTCAACAAGGATGCCCGTACATGGTGGAAGTCAGTTCCGGCACCTCCGGCCGATGCACCGCATACGTGGGATGGTTTTCTCACTTTATTCCGTGCTAAGTACTTCTCTGAGCATGTGAAAGAAAGAAAGGCTATGGAGTTCGCCTCTCTTCGTCAAGGAATGATGACAGTGGCAGAATATGAATTGCAATTCTCAAGGCTAGCACCTTATGCACCACATCTAATCAGTACCAATCTATTGAAGGCAAATCGGTTTATGGACGGGTTACGACTCGGCTTCATTCAACAGCTCGGGACCCAAAACATCCGTACTCATGCGGAGATGGTTCAACGGGCATACTTATGTGAAAGGACCTTAGAAAAGGTCGAGAAATTGAAATGGAAAGGAGAAGAGTCCAGCCGACGATTTGATCGGCGTTATAAGAAAGAGAAGTTCAGTATCACGGAGCCTCATAAAAGCCGTGATAGTCAGAAGCGATCCAGAAGAGGGAACGGTGGAAGTTCCCAGAAGAATAAGAAGATTAAGGAGGAGGAACAAGTCGCCACGGCTTGCACGTTTTACGAGAAGTTCGGCCATTCAGATGAAGAATGCTGGAAGCGCCTTGGCGCTTGTTTAAGATGTGGCAGTTGGGAGCATCGCATGCCAGACTGCCCTCTCATGAAGGACCAGTCATCTGGTGGTGGACGCAGGAGGCAGGCTCGCCTCAATGCCATTCTAGAAGAAGAGGAAGCGCCCAGGGATGACGGGCTTATGAAGGTACTCTTCAAATTTGTTCTCGTCTTGCATTTGTGCTATTTGATACTGGTGCCTCTCATTCTTTTATCTCCACTACCTTTGCAAAAATATTACCAATCACGTCAGTTCCCTTACCTTCAGATCTTGCTATTACCACACCCTTAGGTTCTGGAACAAAGCTTATCGACTATTATCCTGATAGCGAAGTGATAGTAGAAGGTTATAATCTCCCCGCAAATTTAGTATGCCTTGACATGAAAGGTTATGATGCCATTTTAGGGGTAGATTGGCTTGTAGATCATGATGCTTATATCAATTGCGGAAACATGATTATATCCTTCCGAAAACCTGATCTTCCAAAATTCTCCTTCCTTGGCATTAAATACAAGAAACACCCCACTATCATATCCTCACTTCACGCTTGCAAACTTATCTCGCAAGGATGTGAAACTTTTCTTGATTCTGTCATTGTTACCGAGTCCAAGGAAATTATCATAGTAGACATCCCTATTGTAAATGAGTTCCCAGATGTGTTCCCATCCGAACTACCAAATTTACCACCCGAAAGGGAAGTAAACTTCACCATCGAACTCATTCTAGGAGCAACACCTGTTTCTATAGCTCCTTATAGGATGTCCCCCACGGAACTTAAGGAATTGAAAAGGCAGTTGCAGGAACTACTAGACAAGGGTTTTATTAGACCTAGCACATCCCCTGGGGTGCGCCGATTTTATTTTTTAAGAAGAAGGATGGTTCTCTCAGGCTATGCATAGACTACCGGCGACTGAATCAACTTACAATTAAGAACAAGTATCCATTGCCACGTATTGATGAGCTCTTCGATCAGCTTTCGGGAGCGGAGTATTTCTCCAAGATTGACCTCAGGTCAGGTTATTATCAGCTTAGCATTAAAGAAGAAGATATTTATAAATCGGCTTTTCGAAGTCGTTATGGCCACTATGAATTCATGGTAATGCCGTTTGGGTTAACAAATGCCCCAGCAGCATTTATGCAACTCATGAATAAAGTTTTCCAGCCATATCTGGACCAGTTTATTGTCGTCTTCATTGATGATATCTTGATATATTCCAAGATAAAAGAGGAACATGAAGAACATTTGAGGATAGCTTTGCAAACACTTAGAGAACACAAGCTCTATGCCAAGCTCAATAAGTGTGAATTCTGGCTCAAGGAAGTTTCATTCCTTGGCCATATTATTTTAAAAGAAGGTATTGCTGTGGATCCTTCTAAGGCAGAAGCTGTCAGAAATTGGAGCCGGCCAACGACTGTATCAGAAGTAAGAAGCTTTCTGGGTTTAGCTGGTTATTATAGAAGATTCAGTAAGGACTTCTCAAAAATTACGGTTCCTCTAACTAGACTTACTAGAAAAGAAAATCCTTTTGTCTGGTCAAAGGACTGTGAAAAGAGCTTTCAAAATCTTAAGAATCATCTTACTACAGCCCCTATTTTGTCACTACCAGTGGAAGGTGGTGGATTCAAAGTGTATACGGATGCGTCTGGTATTGGCTTAGGATGTGTCCTCATGCAGAATGGAAAGGTAATATGTTATTCTTCAAGACAATTGAAACAGTACGAGGAAAATTATCCTGTACATGATTTGGAATTGGCAGCTGTTATTTTCACCTTAAAAATTTGACGTCATTATCTTTATGGAGAAAAGTTCACGGTATACTCGGACCACAAAAGCTTGAAATATTTATTCTCTCAAAAGGAGCTTAATATGAGGCAGAGGAGGTGGTTAGAATATCTCAAGGACTTTAATTTTGCTATTCAATATCATCCTGGCAAGGCTAATGCTGTAGCAGATGCACTCAGCAGAAAACTAATGGGTATGCTATCAAGTCTTATGATTAGTGTAACTAACCTTATTCCTCAATTTGCTCAGTTGAATCTAGATATTGACAGGAAGGAAGAAGATTGTTTCATAGCTAATATCCGAGCTCAACCTACATTAATAGCGGATCTGGTCAAGTTGCAAGATGATGATCCGATTTTACTGGAAATTAAGGCCAATATTAAACAAAGGCCAGATTTTTCTATTTCCAATGATGGAAGATTGCTATTTAAAGGCCGAGTATGTGTACCAGATCATGAGGCTACAAAGAAACTGATCCTAGATGAAGCACATAAGTCCAGGTACACCATTCATCCAGGAGGTACAAAGATGTATCAAGATCTCAAAAGGAATTTCTGGTGGCCCAATATGAAGAGGGAAATAGCTGACTTCGTGTCCCGCTGTCTCACCTGCCAACAAGTTAAAGCCGAACATTTTAGACTCGCAGGTAAATTACATCCCTTGAATATTCTCGAGTGGAAATGGGAGAGTATAGGGATGTACTTCATTATGGGTTTACCCAAGACCAGAGGAGGACACGATGGTATATGGGTAATCATAGACCGATTGACTAAATCCGCACACTTCATACCAATAAAGAGTCGATGGTCCGTGGATATCCTAGCAGCAATATACATGAGGGAAATTGTCAAATTACATGGTGTCCCAGTCACTATTATATCTGATAGAGATCCTCGATTCACATCACAATTATGGAAGGGTCTACAACATTTCTTAGGGACTAGATTGAATTTTAGCACAGTATTTCATCCTCAAACTGATGGTCAGACGGAAAGAACAAACCAAGTAGTAGAAGATATGCTCAGGGCTTGTGCTATGGATTTTGAAGGAAGTTGGCATGATCACTTGTCTCTAGTAGAATTTGCATATAACAACAGTTATCAAGTCAGCATACAAATGGCACCTTTTGAAGCATTATATGAGAAAAGCTGTCGATCACCAATATGTTGGAATGAAATAGGGGAAAGACAATTTCTAGGCCCCGATATTATTAGAGATTCTACGGAGAAGATCAAGCTCATTCAAGAAAGGATGAAAATGGCGCAAGATAGGCAGAAGTCTTATACTGATAATCGAAGGCGCGACTTGGAATTTCAGGTTGGAGACCATGTGTATCTGAAGGTTTCTCCAGGTCGTGGCATTCGAAGATTTGGCATCAAGTGAAAGCTAACTCCTAGGTTCATTGGCCCCTTTGAAATTCTCGAAAGAGTTGGTGAAGTGGCTTATAAACTGGCTTTACCTCCACAATTAGCAGGAGTTCATGACGTATTTCACGTCTCCATGCTGAAGAAGTATGTATATGATCTGACCATATTATCACTTATGACAATCTGGAGATTCAGAAGGACATGACATACAAGCAAACGCCAATAAAGATTCTGGAACGGAAAGTGCGTCAACTAAGAAATAAATTTATTCATATGGTCAAGATTCAATGGAAGAAAACATGGCCATATGAAGCAACATGGGAAACCGAAGCAGCCATGCGGAAAAGATTTCCAGAATTATTTAACTGTAAGTACACTCTCTATAATCCATATATTGAATTTGGGGACCAAATTCTTCTAAGTGGGGGAGGGTGTAGTGCCCCAAAATTTATATAAGTAATTTCTGTATTTATTTAATAATTTTCTGGAATTGATAAGGGCTAAATAAATTAATAAATGGATTATTGAGTTAATAAATGGGTTATAAGGCCCAATTGTGTTAAAATAATTAACCTAGCCTATTTAAATATGATCCAAAAGGGTTAAGGACCAAGCCCATTAAGTTTGGCCCATATTCTAGAAGGTTATTTAACCTATTTACGTATTTTAAGGATAAAAATTATTTTCATGGATAATAATATGGATAATTAACAAAAGAGTTTGATTTATGTTGAATTCTGTACACGTTGGATGTAGCGGTCTATCGTGCGACCGCCACAGCCATATAACACACCAGTCTTGATGCGTTACACCCTGTCAGTTCCGTAAATGGAAGAACGAGCAAAAAGATTAGAACTTTGAGATCTTATCTGCAAGAGATCAACTTGGGAGAGCTTATAACATTACTAAGGACTCTTAGGGATTAGGTTCTGGCAAATTAAAGACTCTAGAATCGATCTAATCTTCAAACCCTAGTCAAAACCCTATAAATAGGACCTAGTTCTGAACTGAGCGACCCTTACTTTTGGCTCGTGAAGAATCAAGGTAATGAGTCATAATTTCGGGTAAGTTATTTAGAAGATTTTTTTTAGTATAATTTAGACTAATAGTTCTCCAAATTTCGTGCTAGGAGATCAACCCACCAAGGAGATTGAAGCTTCCAAAGTTGCTGGTACGACCTTAGCAACCCAGGAATCTGAACGGAAGTCCTCTGAAGATCAGGAGATTAGGACATCTAAATGAGGTAATTAGAGTTTGGTTATTTAGAACTTTTTGTTCCCAATAGTTTCATCTTCTTACCCTCAAAATTTCACGTCCTTAGGACAAGAGGCTGAGGAGCTAGAGCAGCGTGAAGTTGTAGGAGACTCACTGGAAAGGGAAAACTAGGGCACGTCTTTCAAACTAAAATTAGAAGTTTAAAGCCCAGTTAAGCGGTAGGTCATCTCATGATTGGCAAAAATATCTTGTTAGGGATAAAATCCCTCTTATTTGACTTGATTTCATGCACTATAGATCATGGATTTCATGTTTTAGTAGAGTCATGCATACATGTGTATTCCTAGCCCTAACTAAGTTAAAAGGAACTTCTTGTCAAATTCACAGAAAACCCATGCATGCTATTAGTTTAGCCTTCATTTTATCATATGGAAGTTTATATATGATTTTCAGACATGATGTAAGTTGAAACCTTAGATCTTTTTATCTATTGTTGTTAGCAGAATCTCTGACGGACTAAGGTAGGACCGTCACATGACTGTAACGGCCTTACAATAGACCGTCACACTCTCTGTTGTGTTTAAACTGTTCAGTTGTCTCTAACGCACCATAGAAGGAGCGTTACAATACTGTAACGGCCCCTCGACAAACCGTCACACGTCTTTAACACGCCTATTCTAGACCGTTAGAACACTGGTTTCTGTCAACTCGAGACGGAATGGAAATTAGTCAAGTCTATCTATAAATAAGCCTAGTTATCTAGATTTTAACCTTATTTAATGACTTGGAGTTTACTTATGGATTCATGATAGGAAATTTCGTGTCTTAAGCATTTTGAGTTATGTTAAAGCATATGTTAATTTCTTTGCCTAAAAACTCTTTAGTTTGTATTTAAAGTGTGATTTTAAATGATGTATTGACGGAGTTTTATCACGATTGCACATCGTTACACATTCTTTCCTATCTATAGAGTCAATTTCTTTAAGCACATGGCGCATATTCCGGTATGTTGTCCATTAGTTCACACTTTGCACTATAGGAACATTATTCTTGGACATGAGGACCTCTCTATTAGATAATCCTTCCAATGGACTAGGAAATCTTGTTTCAAGGCCTCCGTAATTATCTGCGAGCCTGGGATTCCCACTAGGACGCCGAGTTGGTTGTACAATTAAAGCCCATTATTTAGATTGCACTATCGACGTTTTCTGGTTCTAGCAATGTAACGGATCTAGATTGGACCGTCAGGCTCATCTAACGGCCCGATATATGACCGTCACATTGTACTGAGTCTATTCTACTGTTCTGGATTCCAGTCAATGTAACGGCCCAATACTGGAGCGTTATATTAATGTAACGGCCCAGTCCTTGACCGTCACATTGCTTGAGTAATTAACCCGAGGTTTGACTCAAGGGTTGATGTTCCAAAGTTTCTAGATGGATTATTGATGATCTAGAACTTGCCATATTATCCAAAAAGGCTTAATATAATGAAATAAAAGTTAAAGAAATGTACCGTTATGCTGCCGATTTATTTTCACAAGCATAATCTTGTTTAAGTCATTCTTGACTCTCGCATCCTTAAAATTGAAGCGTTCGTCCATTGAATAGTGTTATCATAAACTTATTTTACATTCTTGGCCATACTTTATTATTACATGCGTGGAAGTAACTTGATTTATACTTGAAGATGCGATCGAACACTGATTATGTTCAAGGGCTCTATGCTAGTCCCCTCGGCTAATTGTCGGAAACATACTATTATAAACCATGGGGTATGATGCTACTGGCGTCGCATTGCGCTGGGAGTACTTTCTTTATAAATAAGTGAAAATCCATGGCATGACGTGACATTCTTGTACATGACTTTCTTGCTTGATATTCCATAGAAATTCACGAAGTACTTGCTCATAAGCAAAAGATACTAGAGTGATGATTATGTGGCTTGCTAGTACATTCTCGATATATTCTTGTTGATAAAAGACCAATATCATGTTCTTATTACATTCTTGCTAGATCATACTTGCTCTCATTCTATCTTACATGATTGTTTTATTACTTTGGTTTAATCGCGTGATTGATCACATTCGCATGATTTTTACCTTATTCTTTAGAGCAAAAATGTTAATTATTTTAAAAGTGCTAATCATGTTGATGCGAAGATACCTACTGGACAAGTGTGCTCATTACCTATTTCCAATCTTTTCAGGAAATGAAAGTGATTCGAATTCGGATTCGGGTTATACAATTAGCTGGTCCGAGAGAGAATGAAAGTGTTGTCAAGATGAGAGTGAAGACTTAGGAAAGTCTACAATGTTTAGATCGAGTCTTTGTAATTTTTCTATTTGTTGAGTCTAGTAGAATGGAAAAGGAAGAAAGGATTATTGTACTTAAATACTTAATTATATATGAAATAAAGTTGGAGTTTAAGTAAATATTGTGCAATTGCATTTATATGTGTGATTGTCTTGCGCTCTGATTATTCTTTCTTGCAAGAGGCTTACCATGCTGGCTGTTTACGCTCCTCGAGTTAGTCTATCGCTGTAATCAAGGCTCGGGGCGTGACATACGGTATGTAGGGAGCTCCGACTGGGGTGGGAAGCGAATGTCCCGGAAATTAGGAATGGGGACATCGACGAGAGATTGCGGGCCGACCCACTTATGGAGGAGGTCAATTTGCTGCTGCATAGTAACCCATTTGTCGAGAAGTTCCCGTTCCTGGGAAGGAGGAGACACAGCAGGAAGAACAGAACCAGTATATGGAGCTGATGGATAAACTGATAAAGGGAGAAGCCCGTAAGATGGATAATGGGCCAAGGAAGGGGCCATATCCGCATGAGCCAACTGGGCGGCCCCTGGTTGCAGACGGATAAAATCAGTCGGGGCCACAAGGGCCTGCGACGCTGAAGAGACAGTGGTGTATCGATCAAAATAAGAACTCAAGGGGATCTGGGTCTTCCCCTTGTCAAGAGGCTGTTGGGCCGAGGTAGAGGCATGGCCCATCTCCATGCTAGAGAATCGGAGGGTCCGAGGGTGAACATAAGTGAGATTGATGGGCGCAGCAGAGATGGTCCCTGACCCAATAATAGGAGATGAAGTGGCGGCAGTAGACACGCCATGAGACAGAACTGAAGACGGGGCATCCGGCCCCTGCAGAGCTTGGCGAATGAGGTGAAGCTGAGTGGGATCTAGCTGGGCCATCATATGAAGAATTTGATTGGCCGAATTCTGAGAGGTAGAATCAGAAAGGGAGGGTTGAGCACCCTCAACAACAATGGTCGGGAGAGGTGGGGCGGTCCCATCTCTTCCCTGCACATGCACGACCCTATGCGGGTCCTCCAGAAGTCTCTGAGGGAGAGAGTCCTCATGGGAGTGAGAGAAATTGTAGGAAGACATGGTGGGTGAAGAATCAAACAAAGGATTGAAATTGAAAAGAAATGAGAGTTGCCCCTAGGAGAAGATCCCGAGGGTGTGAAGCAACTCCACATGCAACACTCACAGACACGAAAGAGCAAATTTAGTGAGTTGCTAAACAACCAAACTAGCAATCAAATGCACACAGAAAGAGAGGAGAGAAGAGGCAATCAAATGACCAACCAAGTTTAATGATGCACGACAAGTTTTAGAAATTCCCCCTTTTAGAACCTTAGTGGATTAATTGAAATGAGAATTCTCACGACCATGAAGGTGCGTAACAAGGGTGGGATGGACGACTTGGTTGACTCTAAATGGACTCTCTCTCTCACGGATGTCACCCTAGACTGGTGTGGTAAGGTACAACCTGCCCGGCGTCCGTGTGGGAATCCATAGCTCACGGGGACTTACGGAGGTCCCGGGTAAGATCACCTAGTCGGCCCCAAGGAATATGGAGACGAGAGGATCCCCTACCAAGGTAGGAATGCAACTAATATGTAGTATATGAATGAATCCTATGCACATCGGAGTGAATGCAAAATCAAACCTAAATCTAACAAACAATGACCAATCAAGTATAACAAATATGACAATAATCATGCACAATAGAATGACTGCCAGGGGAGATTGAAACAGCACCCAAACAAATATGAAATGATGTGAAATAATGGTCCAAATGGCACTCACATGTGCACTGTAGCAATAAAACACGGTCTAATGGGAGACCGCTCAGGGAGGTAAATGGTCTGGGAAGGACCGTGCAACAATAGGGAGTAGTAAAATAACATCAAAAACACAGAAATGAGATGAAGTGAAATAGCTGCGTACCTGAGGAGAATGGATGGTCTATCGACAGACCGTGCAAAAGTGGAACGGCCCTAAACAGACCGCATAGAATCAGTAAACTCACAAGCATATGAAGACAAGTAGCATACCTGAGCCCGCAGACCTGAACGGCCTCTCTGAAGACCGTGGAGGCAGATGCGCGGTCCAGCGAGGACTGCTGAAGCTAACAGGCTCACACAGAACCAAACACTCGTGAGATGGAAATGGACGGTCTATAGGACGACAGTGGAAATAGAGGAACGGCCATAATTAGACCGCGCAAGCAATAGCAGCGTGACAGAAAAGGAACAGTAGTGCACCTGAGACTGGGACAGAACAGTCTGTCGCCTGACCACGGGGAGACGTAAGCGGCCCGGGGAGAACCGCATACAACTCTGAGGACAGAAACCCAGGTGGACGAAGTATCAACCTGTAATAACTTAGGAAACACCCTAACCAAGCACAAAAATAGAGATCAGCAAAACAACAGCACGATGGGCACTAGGCGTCCCACTGTGATCACCAAAAATGGGGTGTTAACATGTTTTCCCACCTCTTCTCTTTCTTTCTTTTACCTTCCTTTTCTAAATCAAAATATAAAGGTGAGCCAAATGAAGGGAGGAAAGAAAAAGTGGAGAGGTGTGTGTGTGATCGTGATTGCCACCAAGACACGGGTACCGGAGAGTACTACGTACCTTGGTGTAGACACGCTAAAATTGACATTATTTTGAGTATATCTCGTATTGCCGTGCAATGCCCCATTTGACCCTCAAATCGACTTATTTGAGTGGTTTTTCTCACTTTTCTTGAATTTCCCCTTTTTTTCCCCATTTTCCTTTTTTTTCTATTTTTCTGGATTTTTTTGGCATTTATCTCCATTTTTATGAATTCACGCCTTGATCAAGGGCGCGTTTTGATTCACGACCTGATTGAGGACGTCTCTTAAAGAAGTGACGACATCTGGAAAGGGCGTCAATTCCTGGAATTATCTAATTTTTGAAAAAGAATAAATATTTTAAAAAATGTTAATTCACGCCCTACATTGGGGCGTGTTTCAATTAACGCCTCTCCCTGAGGCATGTCTTACAATTTCCAAATAAAAGAAATGTTTATTTCTAAAATTAATCCAGGAAGAAACGCCCTGACCCAGGGCGTGTTTTGAAAAGACGCCCTATGACAGGTCGTCAATTCTTGAATTGACGCCCTGACCAGAGGCGTGTTTCATCTTCTGGCTTCGCAGCCCTTTCCCCAGAGAGTCCTTGCTTCGTTAGACCCCTGCCTTGGTTGGGCTCTTGCCCATTCTTATCCTTCCCCTTATTGGACTCTTGCCCATGTTTATCCCCTCTTCTCCTATTTAATAGAGCCATTGGCTCTGTTATTTGGTTGGACTCCTCCTCTTCGGATCCCTCCTGTTCGACCCTTTTCTTTCCCCCTCCGTTTTCTTTTTCCTTTGTTCTTCTCTCTGTTTTACAGGTTGAAGGTGCTGCTGCTGTTTTGGTTGAAGGAGAAGACTCCCGTGCGCATCTTCATCTCTTCATCTTTTGAAGATTTCTCCCCGTCAAGAATATAAAGCCATCAGCACAGGCCCTTCTTCTTCTGTTTTCTTTTATTTTATGGTTTATTGCATCATATGTATATGCATGCATGCTCTTCCCCCTTTGATTTTTATTCTCAACGTGTTGAGACTTTCCCCATAGTGCAACTCTTGCACTCTTTCCCCTTTGTTTATATTTTTTATTTTTCATGCATCCATCACATCATTCATTTCCCCATACCCTTTTGCATAGGGGTTTAAGGGCCAACACCCACAAGGTGTGTTTTTAATCATGTTATTCATACTCATCTATTTACTATGGATTTGATGCTACACACCATGTTCTAATTCAATTCTTTTGTGATGTTTGGTTTTTTTTGCAAGGGTAATAAATTGGAGAACTCTCTTCATCGGCCGGCCGATTTGAAGAGAAAGGAGCACTTACAATCAACCGCACTTTGAGGTATTTTTGCGATCCTTTCCCTTATTGTTTTTCCACTTGAGACCCTCGTGTCTCTGGCGATCACACACACTCCACATTAGCACCTCGTGCTATTTTTATTGCACCCATATATCTATTGCTTTATTATTTTTTAAGTGTGGATTTTAAATAGATCTACAAATTGGCGATCACGGTGGGACACTTTGTGTTCTTCCTTTATTACCCCTTTCCCCTTAGCACCCTCGCGTGCCCTTTTGATATTCATATTTATTGATTGCATGTTGTTGGCTCTGTGAGTGTTCTCTCTGTTATTGCTGGCCGCGAAGGTTTCCTGGAGACAGTTAATTCACGCCTCTGGAAGAGGCGTTTTTATTGATTTAACGCCCTAACCAAGGGCGTCTTCTTCATATTTTACGCCCTCAGACAGGGCGTTTTCCAGCTTACTTCCGGGCTTTCTTGCTTTATATTGCTGCCTGTGAATTCACGCCCTACTACAGGGCGTCTTTTACTTGATTAGCGCCCCACGTCAGGGCGTGTCTTTGGATTCGACGCCCTCTGGACAGGGCGTCCTTTTATGGATAGCGCCTAACCCTAAGGCGCGTTTTACTCTGCCCCTGCGCCCTTCAGGTTGATTCACGACAGTCACACCGTCGTGTCTTTTTTATTAGCGCCCCCTGCCAGGGCGTGTTTTTACTGTGGGTTTCCAGAACCCTTCCCGTGGGTGAGTTTTCATGCTTATCTTTGTTGATTGATCATTATTGTGCTGTTTGGCCTAATTTCCCCTGTTGCATTCATATTTGCATTTGGTTTGGGAGACCTCCTCTCTCTTCATTAGGATCCACACACCCTCTTGGAATCGGGACGACCCTCCATTGAGCATTCCGTCTCTTTGGACCGGAGATCCCTTTTCCAAGCCTCCATAAGCCCCCGCACCCGTGGATTCCCTCACGGACGCCGGGCAGGTTGTACCCTTTTGGAGTCCCGATATAGTTGGCCTAATACGTGGTGAGTGAGAGTTCCTAGTTGGCATTGAAGTGAATCATATTGAAACTAGGACTCTCCTTGTGTGAATCTTTCCAAACTTTATTAAAATTCATTAATTCACCAAGGATTAAACAAATCAAAATCACGGTAACCATTCCAACTTGTGTGCTTATTTGCATAATTATTGAGGATTTTGATTATATAATGGCTTACCATGATAGAAACATGTTCAATTCGATTCATGAGGATGCACAGCCTAGCACTTCATATCCTCAATTTCAACATGTTAATCAGCATTCTCACCATTCTTTCAAGGGACCACGCCCTTATTCTCATGGTCATGCCCGACCCATGGGTAATGTCCATCTTCATGGTCCCCCTCCTCAATTTCGAGCCACTATTCCTACGGGACCGTCTCATCCTAATGACGGGAAAGTCTCTCAAATCTTGCATGCATTAGATCATCTTACCCCTCAACAGATCCAAGCCCTTAAGGCCGCCGTTGAGGGTACATCACATGCATCTCCCTCCAATTCTACACGGGTGGCCCATCACCCACCTCTTTCCAATTCTATTCGGGTGGCCCATCACCCATCTCCTTCCAATCCTGATCGGGTAGCCCATTACCCATCTCCTCCTGTTCATTCTACTCGGGTAGCCCATTACCCATCCCCTTCTATTCACACTCCTCCTCGGGTGGTCCGACACCCGCCTCCTTCTATTCCTCCTCCATCACGGCCCCGAGGCCCTTTTACTCCTTGCAATCCGGCCCGTCCGGGTTCTTTTACGGGTCATCCCGTCAACTCCCCTCCACGGCCTTTTTATGCGGCCCCTCCTCCTTCAAGGCCCTGCCAACCTCCTGTTGTTCATGTTACACCGCTCCAGCAAACTCTGCTCGATAAGATTACTTTGATGGAGGAACAAATAAAGAGGGTCACGGCTCCTCCTACTCCAGTCAATCCTCTCCATGCCGCTTTAGACGAAATTACAAAGATGGAGAATGAATGGAAAGACAGGATGGATGATTATGACTTCGGCATTCCAAGCGAGGAAGAGCCGGCAATTGAAGAATCTGAGGCAGCGTACGATGATGATGAAGCCCCGCAGGCACCCCTTCCGAGTTTCCTTAATTTCCCGCTCCCTCCACTTTCATTCGATGAACCTCCTGCTCAGGATGAAACCATCCCCGATCCAATCCCTATTTATGAGACTAATTGGTGTTACGATGATGGGTCGATACTTCAATCACCCACACCTGCACATTGTAAGTCTCCTCCTATCCTTGACGCCGCATACATCACACCTCCCCCTATTACACCATTAACCCCCGCAACACTGGCCTCCCCCAAGCCTTCCACCATTAAACCTCCACCCGTTAAGCCATCTACCTCCACACCATTAGCCTCCGTCGAACCCATCATTAAACCTTCCCTGATCAGCCTCCCACTAGCCTCCACCTCGGCCTCCACTTCCCCAATTAGCCTACCATTACCACCAATCCAACCCTCCATTATACCTTTGACACTTCAACCCTCCACTTTACCTATTCCACCACTTAACCTTTCGCCTTTACCCATGGCTAATCCTGAGCAGGATCCACCAATTTTTGCACTCGAGCCCATCCCGACTGCTCCCGAGCAAAGGGAGAAGCTCGACGTGTCTGAACCTCCACTTCCACTTATCCTTTCTCCAACACCTTCTATTATACCTCCACCATTCATGAAGCCTTCCGCCTCTGCCTCACCTCCCTTTACTACTCGAAAGGGGAGCACCGCTATAAGTACTTGCGCCAAGGATGATCAAGAGCTGCGAAAGAAGAATTTGGCCATGGCCGCGCTATTCAAAATGCAAGAGTTCATTTGCCGGATGCCAATCCGGGTTATTGTGCCAGGCATGATTGAAGAGGCCAAGTCGCCGTCATGCCAAGCACTGATGCTGTGTAAGGGCCGGGCAGGGCACCCTCCGTTCCAACTTCCAAATCTTGAACCCCCGGGCAACATGATGCTTCTGAGCCCTACTTTCCAACTCCCTCACACCATTACTTTTCACCCTCCAAGGGAGTTGTCGTTTACTATTGAAGCTTCGTCATGGGCTTGTATTTCATCCATTAGGCCATTTGGCTGTATTCTTTCACTGCCGTGGAGGGGCAGTTATCTTGGTGCCGAAAGGCCTTCCGCTATTTCATCCACCTTCTTGTCTATCACATCTTTTCCATGGGCCATTCCCAGGGTTAGGAGGAGGATCTCGTCCTCTCGCCCTTCATATTCTCCATATTCTTTGCATCTCATTGCATTCGCGCATTCATTGCATTCATCGCATCCATCCCATTGCATGCATTTGCACCTCCTGCTTCCCGGGTTTCCAAACCCGTATCTTCCCCGCCTTCCGGCACCTCCGGATATTCCGCACTTCCCATCTTATTCATCTTCATCTTGTTATCCACTATCCCTGGGGCATCGCGTCCCTTTTCCTGTTATCTCCCTGGAACCTCCAGGAATTTTATCCCTCCTCTTTGGGCATCGCGCCCCTTTTCATTCTCCTCCTCCGGAACCTCCGGACTTTCCCCTCGGGCATCACGCCCCTTTTCATTCTCTTCCTCCGGAACCTCCGGATTCTCCGTCTTATTCTCTCTATCATCTCCCGGGGCATCGCGACCCTCCTGATTTCATTCCTCCGGAACCTCCGGACCCTCCATCTTTCTTCCGATTCATCTTTCTACTCCTCCAGGATATCACATCCTTCATTTTCTTCCTCCTTTTTCATCATCTTTTTCTCTATTTTTCCCCAGGACATCGCGTCCCTTCTTTCGTTATCCCTCCGGAGCCTCCGGATGATTCTTCCCATGATTCTCCTCTGCCTCCAGACCCTCCGGATCCGCCTCTTTCCATATATCAATTTCTTCTTCTGATTCCCCCGGATTCTGGGTCCGACCCAACTTCTTCCACATCCACTGCTTTGGGCATTTGCCCCTTCTCCCATTGCTTCCGAGGCTTTAGTCCTCACCCCTCTTCTTGATTTTCCGCTTCTTCTGTAGACTGTTCCATGTGATCAGGGTCTCCGCACCTTAGTGAGGGAGTTCTAGCCCTCGCCTCTCTTCCTTTTCTCCTTATTTCGTCTGAGTCTGGTCTGGGCACCATTCCGTCTTGTTAAGCCACTTTCAATCCTTTGCTTCCAATCTTTTTTCTGCAAAAAGAGGACAAATCCCATGATGATCACCTCCAGCAGCAGCTGCTTCTATGAAGGTTGCAAGGTAACATATTGGCGTAAGCGCATTTTTATGATATCATTACCCCATTACTTCACGCATGATTTTCAAAATCAAGTGCTTCTTAACGAGATTAAGAGTGGTGTTTTAAACCTTTATCTTAAGCTTTTGTTTAATTGAAATCATTCTCAAAAGAGTCCTTTAGGCTTGCTATGCAGCACCTTTGGTTAATAAGAACCCCGCGCTGGGAATTCGACATTCTCTCCCCGCTTGTTAAGAGCAACCCTTAGCTGGGCATTCCACACACTTCACGGCGTCCTTAGCCGGCTTCTTTGGTTAAAACACCGTTCCTACCTTGGCCATGCCATGAGTATATCTAAAAGTCTTTTCTCTTCTTTACTCGGCCACATGCAGGGGCAAGAGGTTGACGGATGAGATGACCAACCTAGGTAATCCCCAATACGAGAGGAGTCTCAAATAGGGGCAGTCTTGACCCAAAATCAACATCAATATGAGTCTTCATATGAGCTTTCATGATATACATCTAGCCAAAAGGGCTATTATGAAAATCAAGTCAGAATTTCGATAAAAGCAAAAGTATGAATTAAGGCATGTCAAGAGTGGCAAAGTCCCCGCAGGGAAAACCCTGGTCGTATGCATGTCAAGGGTCTAAAAATCAAAGGCACAAAGCCCCGGCACAACAGACTACCTCTTTGAGGGTTAACACCTTGGAAGGAATTCAAGTCTTGATATCTCCCATCCTGTATAAAGCTTATCTCCAGTTATTCTTCTCTTCTCCCTCCAAGACCGAATGTTTCTCGGGTATGGCCTTAGTAGAGGCAACGTTGATCAAAGACGGTCGGTTATAAGATGCCAATTTCAATGCACGTCCAGCTTTGGGCAGTTTTTAGCGAAAAGAGAAGGAACAAGGACCCCTAGCTAGTGGTTCAAAACACCCTTTGATGCTGCTTTAGTAATGTCTAACCAAAATCAAACAAAAAATTGAATATTTCTTCTCCAAAATCCATAAAAATTTGAATACCTTTCTCAAAACTTCACAAAAATTTGCATATTGATCAAAATCTCCATAAAAATTCATATATTTTTCAAAACTCATAAAAATTTGCATATTTCCAAAAAAAAAAAAATTGCATTGTATTTTCTGATGGTGTTTTGCAGGAACAACTTTGCAAGGACCAAGAGCATGGGATGAGTCCTATCTCCACTTATTGCTATCAATCTATTGATTCTCCCCGATATTTTTATAACATGCCACCCAGGGGCATCTTGATTGTCATCTCCCCCATATCTCCTGATTATCATTTATCTCCAAATCAACTCCTGCTAATCACTCCGCCAATGGGCCTTATCAGATCTTGATCTTTCAACTCCAAATCTTGATTAGCCAGATTGTCTCCTCATAACAAATAATGATGCTTTGCAATGCCATGCTATTCATGTTATCCATGCTTTGCCCTACTATGTGTTATTCATGGCTATATTTGCTATGCTTTGAGTCATGCTTATTCATTGCTTGTTATACTCTTTTATATCTTGGCTAATGAAATTTTTGAGCGCAGGATAAGAAGCTCTTGGTCCCGCCGTCTGGGCATCATCCAAGTCCCACCGGTTTTGCACCTCATTTTCTCAGTTCCCTATGCTGATTATTGCTCCACCATCTCTCCCTGTATGCATTTTACTATATGTTACATACGCTACTAGATTATATCAAGGACCTTGTGGCTTTGGCAAAACTGGAATTTGAGTTCCCCTTCATCAAAAACAATGACGATTCCAGAGGAGTCTTAGTCACACGGATAGGCCGTTGAGCCGTCCGAGACTGGGGACGATGGTTCCCTTTTTACGAGTTGGTGCGTGGATAAACGGGCTTCGGCTTAGTATCAGCTCGCGAAATTGGTTTCTTGACCCAGTCTTGGCAGTTTAACAATATTATCCTTGATTATTCTATATTTTCATTTGATTTAATTTTTCCCTTTAAACCCAGCATGCATTCATGTAGGAATTTGAAACAATTGTTGGAAAAAATCATTCTGATAAGCTGATGTGAGAGTTGAATTGATCTTAATCTTTCTCGATATGAGATCTTCCTTGCCGAATTGGATCCTCAGTTCGTTTTGTCGCTGTTTTGGGTGATTTTCTCGAAAGCTCCTTGTTTGGATTTTTATCATCTTATTTTTAATCTCCTTTCCTTTGATCCACCTTGGCTGCAGCACGTCCACTGGCTGGTAACCGCTCCCCAATGGTGAAACCTACAGGTTTGTGACCTGGGGTACTTCCACCGCGTTGGAAGTTGATCATTTATTTTATCCCCTTCGTGCACCGCGTGCGCATCTCCCCTTTTATCCAAACATTGTTGATTTCATTGGATTTCCCGAGATTGGCTTCATCTCGTGCTTTTGATTTGATTCTCATCAAGTGATGTTGATTGCGTGTCTCATCACACCTTGGCATCTACTTTTCAGTTTGCTATGCTCCCTTGCAAAGCAGACGCCAAGGCGGGGCAGCTGTAGACACGCTAAAATTGACATTATTTTGAGTATATCTCGTATTACCGTGCAATGCCCCATTTGACCCTCAAATCGACTTATTTGAGTGGTTTTTCTCACTTTTCTTGAATTTCCCCTTTTTTTCCCCATTTTCCTTTTTTTTCTATTTTTCTGGATTTTTTTGGCATTTATCTCCATTTTTATGAATTCACGCCTTGATCAAGGGCGCGTTTTGATTCACGACCTGATTGAGGACGTCTCTTAAAGAAGTGACGACATCTGGAAAGGGCGTCAATTCCTGGAATTATCTAATTTTTGAAAAAGAATAAATATTTTAAAAAATGTTAATTCACGCCCTACATTGGGGCGTGTTTCAATTAACGCCTCTCCCTGAGGCATGTCTTACAATTTCCAAATAAAAGAAATGTTTATTTCTAAAATTAATCCAGGAAGAAACGCCCTGACCCAGGGCGTGTTTTGAAAAGACGCCCTATGACAGGTCGTCAATTCTTGAATTGACGCCCTGACCAGAGGCGTGTTTCATCTTCTGGCTTCGCAGCCCTTTCCCCAGAGAGTCCTTGCTTCGTTAGACCCCTGCCTTGGTTGGGCTCTTGCCCATTCTTATCCTTCCCCTTATTGGACTCTTGCCCATGTTTATCCCCTCTTCTCCTATTTAATAGAGCCATTGGCTCTGTTATTTGGTTGGACTCCTCCTCTTCGGATCCCTCCTGTTCGACCCTTTTCTTTCCCCCTCCGTTTTCTTTTTCCTTTGTTCTTCTCTCTGTTTTACAGGTTGAAGGTGCTGCTGCTGTTTTGGTTGAAGGAGAAGACTCCCGTGCGCATCTTCATCTCTTCATCTTTTGAAGATTTCTCCCCGTCAAGAATATAAAGCCATCAGCACAGGCCCTTCTTCTTCTGTTTTCTTTTATTTTATGGTTTATTGCATCATATGTATATGCATGCATGCTCTTCCCCCTTTGATTTTTATTCTCAACGTGTTGAGACTTTCCCCATAGTGCAACTCTTGCACTCTTTCCCCTTTGTTTATATTTTTTATTTTTCATGCATCCATCACATCATTCATTTCCCCATACCCTTTTGCATAGGGGTTTAAGGGCCAACACCCACAAGGTGTGTTTTTAATCATGTTATTCATACTCATCTATTTACTATGGATTTGATGCTACACACCATGTTCTAATTCAATTCTTTTGTGATGTTTGTTTTTTTTTGCAAGGGTAATAAATTGGAGAACTCTCTTCATCGGCCGGCCGATTTGAAGAGAAAGGAGCACTTACAATCAACCGCACTTTGAGGTATTTTTGCGATCCTTTCCCTTATTGTTTTTCCACTTGAGACCCTCGTGTCTCTGGCGATCACACACACTCCCCTTGTGCACCTCGTGCATGTTTCATCTCCACTATTGTTTATTGTTTACTTTTCATCATATTTTCCTTAAGTGGATTTTAATTAGAATCTACACTTGGAAAGGAAGAAAGCACTCGCCCAAGATGCAGCGCTGCAATGGTGCATGGTCCAGGATGAACCGCTCAAGAGATAGAACGGCCGCTCGATAGACCGTTCACAGCGCTGAAGAAGGAAGTGGGACGAAGACTGGGCTGGCTCCAAATGGTTCACAAATGGCCGCTTACAAGAACTGAACGGTTCTGGGAGGACCACTCTTATCTGTAGACGGACGGAAGAAGGCCGTTCAAAGACACCAGACTCCAAGTTGTAGGACTTGATCCTCCACCCCTTCCGACCGGCCAGAGGGGATGGGCCTCGTGCTGTGCTGATGCTGACCTGCAAAACAATGTAGAGGACACAAAAATGCAAACCAAATCAGCCCTGAAAAGTGTAGTAACTATAGAAAGGAATGGAAAATAAACGTAATAACATGGAATGGGCAATACCTGGGGTGGTTTTTAAACCCCTATAGGGCGTGAAAACAAATGGGAAGGGTGTAAAATGCTGTGAAGTAGTGAAAAATGTGGGAATAAATGGGGAAAAGAAGCATGCAAAGGATGAACTAAAGACCAAACACCAAGACCAAAACTCAAAACAATGGACTACTCCCTTGAACCGGAGGCCTGAAAGGACGTAGAAAGCCTCCCTCCCTGGCTACAGTTCGCTCAAAAATTCGGCAGAGCTTCGCCGTCGACCTTGGATCTCCCCCTTTTCAAGCTTGGACTAGGGTTTCTATTTATAGAGCCCTGAAAGTCCAATCTCAAAATTAGGTTTTTTAGTGGATATTAATCCGAGATTATCAAACAAAATTCGTAGATAATACCTTTATCTCCCACCCAAATCAAATGGCACCCCATTTGTTTGAGAAACCGCGGAGAAATGGGTGGAGGAAGTTAGGGGTTTAGCCACGGATAGAGAGAGAAAATCCAAACAATCCACAGTTTTAGTGCATGTACACGGTCGCGCGATAGACCGCTCAGACAGGTAAACGGTCCATTGCTAGACCGTCCAATGCTGTCAGTGATAAATAAATAAAAATGAGAATTATCCAATTATCTTATCGAACTGACCGGCCATCACGGCGTTGGATTCTTTAGGATAAAACGGTCTACTGCTAGACCACTAAATCCATAGAACGACCCAATGCTAGGCCGTGTACACATGTCGGTGATAAATCTAGAAAAATAAAATAGATAATTATTTAAAAAAACAACCGACTGAGGACTCTGGGAACTGGACGGTCTAACGACAGGCCGTTTAATGGAATTAAACGGCTGATCCCAGAACGTGCAAAGGTTTGTCGGTGGAAATTCAGAAAATCAAATAAATATCTAATAAATAGGTAACAGTTCCACAAAGATCGTCCAATTATTGAGCGGCCGGTCGATAGACCGTGTAAAGCCTGGATGATTGAAATTGATAAAATGGGATAAATGAGCCCATTTACCAAAACCAAGCGAAATTAGGGCCCATTAAGCCCGAATCTAAGAGCAAACCTAGTCAGGGAGGGAGGTACCCATAAAATAAGCCCAAAAATATGTCTGAAAATAGCCCAATGAGTGATGGACAACTCGAGACATCAATAAATGATGGTAAGAGGAATGACTCAACTCATAGGCAAAAAACGGGAGTCAACACCGGCACGCTGGTTCCTGAGCGACGTGCAGAGGAATAGCAACTTCGGGGGCTTCTAACTTTCTGGACACTTGACCTCCTAACATGAAATTTGGAGGGATGTTAGTTAATACTAAAAGGAACATAATGTTCTAAATAACCAACCTGAAATAATGTCTCCTTACCTTCGAAGTACGCGAGCCAAAATAAGGGGTCGCACAGGTCGAACCTGAGACATATTTATAGGGTTTGCTAGGGTTTGAAGGATTAGATCGATTTGGGAGTCCTATTTAGGAGTAGAACTGATCCCTAAAACTCCTAGACTAGGTTTCCATGCCAGGTAGTTTCGAATCATAGAGATTGGGATGGGAAAAATCTAAGTTTTCCACGCTTCTTCTTCACCCGTCCACGGAACATAGTAGCGGTCATTGTGCGACCGTTATTGTGAGAAGGCGGTCTCGCGATAGACCGCTTTCTGGCGATAAAATCCAAAAATTCTGAATTTTTGATTATCTCATATTTATCATTTTTATCAACCTATTTATCTAATTTAATTCCGTAAATTACCCTAATTACGTCTCTAGAGGTGGGCTTGGGCCTAAAGGTCTTGGAATTGGGTCTTTGGGCCTATTTGAGTTGGGCTTAATCCTTCGGTTAATATATGGCCTTTAAATAGATTTAGGCAATCCTTAATTATTTTTAATAGTCCATTAAGTCTTTTTAAATGCTTAATAATTATATTTAATCCCAAAAAATTCTTTGAATAATTTCTAGAAAAATTAGGGGTGTTACAATAAGAATGATTTTTCATGATTAATTCAAAGTCCAACATGAATGTATGATGGGTTTTAAAAAAAATAAAATAAAATAAAATAGAATGTAATTACGGATAATATTGTTAAGCTGCCCAAACTGAGCCAAGACATTGATTTCATGTGTTGATATTAAGTCAAAGCCAGTTTATCCACGCACCAACTCACAAAACGGAACCATCATTTCCAATCTTAGACGGCAGAACGGCCTATCCGTGCGACTAAGATTCCTCTAAAATTATCATTATTTTTTATAGAGGGGAACTCAAATTTTAGATTTATAAAAGCCACAAGGTCCTTGATATAATCTAATAGCGTAGATAACATATAGAAAAAATACATACAAGGAAGATGGTGAAGTAATAATCATGCAGGGAAAAGTGAATTCAGTGCAATGCAATCACCATGGGACCTGAGTGAAGATGTTCGGACGATAGGACCGAAGAGCTTCTTTTCCTACGTGAAAAAATTGTTAGCCAGAATCATGAAAAATAAGCAATGAATAAAAGTCAATTAAAGCATAGCATGGATTAAAGCATTAAACATTCGAACATGCAAAGCATTAAAGAATCATTCTTTATTATTATGTTATGTTAGACCATGAGGATGACAAACTTGGCTAATGGTTAAGATTTGGACTTGAATGATCAGGGTCAAAGTGGCGATGCCTAGAATGGCAGGAATGATGAGGTAAATTGAGAAATTGATAAATGATGACTGATGATGCCTAGAATGACAAATCATGAAAGATTGATAATTTGCGATGTTTGAGAACATAGGGAAGAATCAGAAAAATTGATGTAAGTAGAAGAAGAGGACTCATCCCATGTTCTTGATCCTTTTTACAGAAGTTGTCCTTATAAGACACCATTTGAACAAATAGTTAGCAGAAATGCAATGCATTTTTTTTGATTTTGAGAATATGCAATTTTTTATAAGTTTTGAAAAATAATCAAATTTTAATGATTTTTTGAAATATTTGATTTTTTATTTTGAAAATATTCATTTTTTAGGGATTTTGAAAATATTCTTTTAGATTTTTAGTTTGAACATTGCTAGTTGCAGCACTAAGGATAGTTCAAACCACTAGCTAGGGGTCCTTATTCCTTCCCCTTTTGCTAAGAACTGTCCAAAGCAGGGCGTGCATTGAAGGTGGCGCCCTATAACTGGCTGCCCTTAACGGTGCACCTACTAAGGCCATACACGAGAAACACTCAGTCTCAGAGAAAGAAGAGAAGAAAATTTGGGGATAAACATGATATGAGCTTAGAAAATGTCGGGTTTGACTTCCTCCCGTAGCACAACCCCTCTAAGATTCGGTCTATTGTGCTGGAACTTTTTGTCATATCATCGAACCTTAATTCTCTTTTAGGCACGTATACGATCGGGCACATAACGTCCCGCGGGAAAACTGTAATGCCCTCTTACCATGCCATTATCTTTGAAATTTCTTTTATCTTTTTTTATCATCATTTTGTTTCTTTTGTCCTTTAGACTTTCACAGATATTAAAATTAAAACTGAAACTGAGAATAAGGTCTTAATAGACTGCCCCTATTTGAGACTCCCTCTTGTCGGGATGTGTTTAGGTCGGTTGTCTTTGTCCAGACTACCTCTGCCCTCATATTTCGATCGAGTGAAAAAAAGAAAAAGACCTTGTGCCCTCGAGCATGGCCCAAATAGCAACGGTGTTTTCCAAGGGAGACGACTAAGGACGCTATGATGTGTGTGCGGTGCCCATACTTAGGGTTGCCCTTAATGAGTGGGGAGGGAATGCCGAACTCCCAGCGCGGGATTTTCATAGCCAAAGGTGTTACATTAGCAAGCTAAATTTTTTATTTTTTGTGTTTTTTTTTGACATTGACTTAAATAAAGACCTAGGACTAGTCCTAGACTACCACCCTTAATCAGGTTAAGAAGCACTTCGTTTTAAAAAATATGCGTGAATGAGGTAATGAAACATAAGAATGCATACTTACGCAAATTAATTACCTTGCAACCCTATTGTAGAAGCAGCTGTCGGAGGCGATTTTGATCATCATGGTGGGAGTTGCAGTCCTTATTTGACAGATAAAAGAGTGGGAGGCAAAGATTTGAAGTGACTTAACCTGAAGGAGTGGTGCCAAGACCAGACTCAGATGAATAAGGAAAAAGGTAAAGAGGTGAGAGTTAGAACTCCCTCACTAAGGTGTAAAAACCTTGATCACATGAAAGGCTTACAAAAAAAAAGAAATTAATGGAAAGAGTGAGGGCTAAAGCCTCAAAAATAGTGGGAGAAAGGACAGATGCTCAGAGTAATTGATGCAGGAGAAATCGAGTCAGACCCAGGATCAAGAGGAATTAGAAGAATGAATTGATAGATCGAAAGAGGTGGATCCGGAGGGTTCGGAGGCAGAGGATGAGAATAATGGGAGGAAGAATCCAGAGGTTCCGAAGGAAGAAAATGGCGAGGGATGCGATGCCCATGGAAAAGGGATTGATGAAGATAGTTCCGGAGGTGCCGGATGAAGAAAATAAGAAAGGACACGATGCCCTAAAAAGATAGAAGGATAAATCGGAGGAAAGCAAATGGATCAAAAAGGAAGAAGTCCGGGGGTTCCGAAGGGAGAAAAGAAGAAGGTACGCGATGCCCTAAGAAAATTGATAGGAAAATGAGAGGGAAATCCGGAGGTTCCGGAAGGAGAGAATAAGAAGGGGCGTGATGCTCATGAAGGATAAGGGAATGAAATAAAGAATCCGGAGGCTCCGGCGGAAGAAAATAGCGAGGGACGAGATGCCTTGGGAGAAGAGATAAAGAATCCAAAAATTTCAGAGACAAAGGTGAATCAGAAGAAATGGAAGTATTACGGGGAGGATCCGGAGGTTTCAGAAGATGGGAAAGATGGGGGTCCAAGGACTCGGGAGAGAGGAATGAATATAAATGCACATGCATGAGATGTAAGGAATGCAAGGGGGAAAGCCTCCTTCTCACCCAATGGGCAGCCCATAGAAAGAAATTGATAATCAGTAGAAGCATGGATGGAAAGGAATAGGGATGAGTGGATCGGTGGAAGGCCCCTTAACATGAGAATCCTCACCCCTCAAGGGCCAATACTGGGCAGATGGCTCGATCGGTGGAATTAATGTCCATGAGCTCCCATTTGAAGAAAGTTTCAACAACTATATAATCCAAAATGAACGACAACCCTCTTGGCAAGTAGTCATAATGAAAGTTTGGGGGCCCCACTTGTAGTGTGGGAACCTTGGCATATCATAGCTTCGACTTCTTCAAAGGTAACACCCTTGAAAGGTGAGGAACATCAATATGAGGGAGTTGGAATTTTGGCATCAAATTGCCCAGGGCCCGTGGAATATTCCCCTTTAGTGTACACAGTAATATGAGAACTGGCCCTTTGCTTGGAAGTTGAAGAGGAGCGGACTTGGCATCGAAACCTTTTAGGAAGGGATGCACTGACTCGCCCTTGAGCATGGACTTCACCATCTCCTTGGCAATAGAATGTGTCATCATAATACTTGAGGAGAACCCCTTCTCTTGACTAGGTACTTACACTATAACGGAGCAAGGGGTAATGAGAGCTTAGAAAATGTCCTTCCCAATAAGCAAGGTAACAATGATAATCTTGACCTTGGGCCGGCATGGCATCAACTCTTGACATTCTTTCTTGGTGAGCATCGGCGGAGACTTGGCCTTTTCAAACTTGACCAGTATAAGAGCACGAATCGGCATCTAGCAAATAAAGTTTTGAAATTTGAATGGCATAGTCGTGGCCAAATTCTTCTTGCCTGGCTCCTAAGAGTCATCTTTGACACATATATTTATGGAGGTACATCCACTCCGAGGGGTGATGGAAGGAGGTGAGATGGAGGCGGTAGGCTCAGCATATGATGGAGATTTGACAGTAGGTATTGTTGGAAGGGTAGGTGGAGGTTCAAACACAACAACCTTCACCACTTGCTCGGAAGTAGACAGGGTTGACTCGAGTGCAAAAATAGGTGGACCCTACTCAGTTTCAGCCACGGGTTTGGGTAAGGGGTTAGATGGAGGGCTAAGAATGATTGGCTTTTGGATTACGGTGATAGTAGAAGGGTTAGGTGATGATGACGGAGGGTTAATTGGTTGAGGAAGGAAAATTTATTAGATGGCTTGGAAAGCTTAATGGATAAGTGGCTAATGGAGGTTGATAACTTGGTGGTTGGAGGTATAATGGTAAGAGGGTGAATGGTGGTAGGTTTAATATGAATATATCGTTTAATTTTGGATGGTGGAGGAGGTTTAAGAGTAGGTGGTTGTGTAAAAGGTTCATGGTATATCGATGGGGGTTGTTGAAGTATTGACCCATCATCAAAACACTAATTGGTTTCAGAAACTAGGGTAAGGATGGTGGCGTCATCCTGAGTAGGGGGGTTTTGTGGTGGTGGTGGAGAAAGCGAAGGAACCTCGGAGCACGTATATCTTGAAAAGTTTCATCGTGTGCCATCTCCAATTCTTCATAGTCCAGTTCAAATGGATGCCGTGGCAGAGATGTATTGATGGGTAGTGGAGCATGATGATGTGGAGGGTTTTGTGGATATAGATGTGGAGACGGTGGGCCATGTGAATGAACAGGATGAATGAGTGGTAGGCTGACGATGTCCACTTGATCATTGAAACACGACAAGTCACCTTGCTCACTCATTTTTGTGATGCCATTCATGCTTCTTCTCTCCATCCAGTCATTCTCCATTTTAGTTATTTCCTTCATGAAAATTTGGAGGGGATTGACTTGAGGAGGAGGAGGCCGCAGACTTGAGACTCTCTTCAATTGTTCATTTATCTTAGTGATCTTGTCAATAAGAACTTGCTGGAGGGGATCCACGTGTGAAACACAGGGTTGGCCTTGGAATCTCCGAGGGGCTTGATATGAAGGCTGTGGAGCATGGAGGGGCTGACCCACAAAAGGACCTGGTTGGACTGGGGTGCAAGGAACATATTGGCCTCGGGGCCGCGGGGGAGGATGAATGGAAGAAGGTGGGTGATGGGCTACCCGAGGGGGAGTGGAAGGAGGATGAGAAGAAGAAACTACACCCTCAACAACAGCCTTAAGGGCTTGGATTTGTTGAGGGGTGAGATGATCTAGTGAATGTAAAACTTAGGAGACCTTCTCATTATGTGGAGGAGACTGTTCTGTGGGAGTAGTGGCTCGCGATTGATGCGGGGGATCATGAAATGGAGAATTGTCCACGGGGTGGACAAAACCATGGGAATTAAGGTGGAATCCCTTATGATGGTTGTGGTGAGAACCATAGATTTGAGAATTATAAGATGCGCTAGGTTGATCATCCTCATGATTATATAAATGATTAGGCATGTTAATTTGGTTACCAAAGCGAAACATTATGCAAATCAAGAAATATTTAATCAAAACAACTCGCAGGGATATCAAACAAGTGGATGTTTACGCTTGGTTTTAGTTACCCCTTGATGAGTTAGATGATTTTTAACAAGGTTTGTACAATTCACTCAAAGGTAGGAACCTAGTTTCAATATGGTTCAACTTCGGTGCCAACTAGGTTGATTCTCATCACGTTTAGGCCAACTAAACCCGGAGAACTTCAAAGGTACAACCTGCCCAGTGATCGAAGAGAGAATCTTTCGATGTCGGGGACTTACAGAGGCCTTGGTGGAGGAGATTCCAATCTAATGAGAGGAATTCTCAATTGGAGGGTCCTTCCTTCACGAAGAGTGGGTAAATATCTCCTAAAAGTGTAGGGAGAGGAGGTCTCCCAAGCCAAAAAATGTCCTAAGTGCAAGACTAATGCAAAAGAAATATAAAAGAATGTAGATATGAACAAGGGATGCAAAGAAAAAAAACATAGCAGACAGAATAGAGTAGGTTCTGTGTAACAGAAGGAATTCGCATCTGCGCCAGTGGTCGGCAATTTTAAGAATTGGCGTCCACTGTAGTGGACGCTAATTCATCCAGAATCTGTGCAACACTAGAAACGTATGAAAATAAGAGAATCGATGGAATAACTAGGTAACAAACAATAACATAAGCATGAAAAACATGGCAATCCACTAAAGACAATGTAGAACTTGCAACCAATTTTTTTTAATTTTTAAAATCACACAAATTAGTGATCACTTAGGGAGGGAGATGTGCATGTGGTGCACAAGGGATAAAAACAATAAAAAGAAGAGGGAGAGGGCTACGCGGAGCACAAAAGGGAAATGCACCGTGGGTGCAAAAGGAGAAGGGCACACGTAGGTGCCAAAGGAAAAGGGTAATCAAAGAAATAGTAAAAGGTGTCCCACCGTGATCGCCAATTTGTTGATCATGAAAATCCACAAAGATTTAAATAAAATAAAAATAATGAAAGTAATAATAAGAAGGGGAAAGGGGAGCATGTAGATGCTAAATAGGAGTGTGATTGCCAGAGACAAGCGGGCCTCGAAGGAATATAACAATAAAGAAAAGGAGGTGATCGTAATATAAATACCTTTAAATGCGGGGGAGATTGTGAGTGCTACCTTCTCTTCTAATCGGCCGGCCGATGAAGAGAGCTTCCTTTGATTACCTTTGCAAAATAATAAACAACCAACAAAAGATATTGATTAGAAATATGAGGTGTGTAACATCAAATTCTTAACATAAATAAACATGAAAGCATAGAAAAAGACACACCTTATTGATGTTTAACCTTAAAACCCCTATGCAAAGGGTGGATAAAAATATGTGGTATGAGAGGGAGGGTGCAAGTGTTACACTACGAAAATCTCAATATGTTTGAGATGAGAATAAAGAAAAGAGAAATATGATGCATACAATGCCAAAGTAAATCTAATATAATGAAAATAAAAGAGAAGAGAGAAATAGGAAGGCTTATTGATTTTTCTCAAGAAGAGGGGCTTCAAGATCTTCAATATTCTTCAAAGGGGATGGAGCTCCAATGGATGTAGCTTTGAGCTTAGGGGAAGCTCCTCCTTCCTTCTTAGCTCCTCCTTCCAATAGAGTTTTCCCAAGAGTTCAAAATTCAATTTTTTTTCACTCATGGGAGAGGGGTCCTATTTATAGAGTTAAAAATTCGGAGGTTTAATTCCCTCAAAAAATGAGGTTCTAATGGGATTTGGAGAGGGAACTCCTTCCTCCAAATGTCCTTGTTGCCTTAGAAAGCCTTAGGAACCCTTTCCTAAGTCGAATAGGTGATCAAAATGAGGAAGTGAAGGGCTGGTTTTCAGATCAGATTTTGCGAAAGAATCTGCGTCCAACACAGTGGTCGAGAATTAAATATGCGTCAATGCGAAGAGGCGCCAATTGGAATTCAAATATGGAAAGTTTAGAAATTACCAAATTTGGAAAAGAATTCGCATCTTATGTTCAGGTGCAAATTAAAAATATACGCCCTTATGGAAAGATGCGGATTATTTTGGTAGGAAGTAAAAGCTCAAAATAAGGAAATGAAATTCGCATCCACTTCAGTGGACGCAAATTAAAAATTTGCGTCTTTCCAAAAAGGCGTTAATTTAAAATCAAATTTAAGAAGTAAAATATTTTCAAAAATTAATTGAAATGCGTCTGGAGGGGAAGACATGTTTAGATAAAATACTAGAAAATTAGAAAAGTCAAGAAAATAGCACCTTGGTGGAAGACATTGATTTATAAAAAAGGCATCTTGGGGAGAAGACACGTTTAACATAAGACGTCTTGGTGCAGAGACACCTTTAAAGAAAATAGCAAAAAAATAAAAAAAGCCCTTTTAAGAAGACGTCTTGGGGGGAAGACACCTTTAAAATAAGGCGTCTTTAGAGGAAGACACCTTTAAAGAAAATATTAAAAAAATTAAAAAAAACTTCAAAGAAGGTGTCTTGGACGGAAGACACCTTTAAAAGAAGGCGTCTTGGGTGGAAGACACTTTTAAAGAAAATACCAAAAAATTAGAAAAATACTCAAAAAAATTGGAGAAAAAATTGAAAAATAGGAAAAATAGGAAAAAGGAGGATAATTAAGAAAAATAAGAATAATCACTCAAATAAGTCGATTTGAGAGTCAATTGAGACATTATAATGCGATATGAGATTTGCTCAAAATTAGGTTAATTTTGGCGTGTCTACATGGGCCTTCTTCCCCCTCCTCAGGACGGGTACAAATGCTAGCCCCATCGACTCTCCTTTCATCATATGACCTTTGTTCTACATCTTTTCACCCCTTTTGATTTGGAAGAACCCGTCAACTCACTACTTACCGGTGATCTACCTTACCCCCCTTCCTGTGACTCTCCAAAAGAGAGAAAAGCCTCATTTTTAAAAGTCTTATGTTAATTCTCTGTAGAGAGAAGCCTCTATTAGATTCTTTTGTTTAATTTTATGATTTGATCCATAAATGGTTGTATCAGTATATGGGTGAAATTTGTCTTCCTTTTTGATTAATAATTCTTCCCCTATTTCCATGTGGCCACAGTAGACATTTCATCTCGGCGGCAATGGATCAACATTATGAAGATCAGGCAGGTCGATTGGATATCATTTTTCATATCGTCACATATTCAATGACAACCAAGTCAATAAGGTTCGCCCTCGCCCAACATTTGTGCCGATTGGTTCTGTGAGGCCGCCCCCCCATTGCAAGATGACTGGACAAGTTTTCACAAGGGCCCATGGAACAGGCAACTAGAGGAGATGCCAGACCGTCTCCCTACCAGTGGCAGCCTAGACATGTTCACATCATATGACTCCCGCGATCTAACTCCTCACAATGACATTTTAGACAACCTAGAAAACAACGAAGCCCCTTGTGTAGCTGCCCTGGCCATGGGTCATCCATGTCTAGAGATTCACCATATGACCTTGGGGGAATCCCATTGGATGGGTCCAATCTCGATATGCCAGTATGGGTATATTTTACATTTCGAACGCCTGTTCCAAATTCTATAAATATGTGACTGATAGCCCATATGTGATATCTAACAAACTACCTACTTATTAATATGTTTGTTATCCATTTGTTAGCTATTATTCATACGTGTTATGCTATGTTATGATATCTGACAAAGACAAGCTTGTGTTTGTAAAGTATGTTTCCTATAGCCTCTTATTTGTTTGTCCTCGTATTCTACTTATTGTGCTTAATTTAAATTTGACGTGTTCAATCACATTCTGCCTCCATAGAATCTAATTATATTTGATGTCCCAAGAGGGTAGTCATAGTGCGGGTTTGGGTGGGTGCTCCAACTTGCTAATTTTTCAAGTTGGGGACATTGCACGTATTATAGCTGAGAATCTTAAGTCAGTGAGTGGCGTGTGTGGTGAAAGAGAAAAGGTAAGAAGATCAGTGATGCGAGAGACAAGGCTATATAGGATGAACAAAAGCATAAAATATTTGTGAAACTCTATTTGGAACAAAAGCTCGTTGAAAATAAGTCTAGCAATAGTTTGAATAAAGCTGGCTATGACAATCTTGCAAGGTTGTTCTATGAGCACACAGAGACTTGGTATACTAGAAGATAATTTAAAAATCATTGGGATTCAACTTGTCGAGATTGGCAAGCCTAGAAGACTTTGAGTGCTGAAACTAGTTTGGGATGGGATGAAATAAAAGGCACGCACTCACAGACTTCCAATGGTGGGCTACATTTTGTAAGGCATGAATTATTTGCTCTTTAATAACTACCTACATACATGTAGTAGACAAATTCATTTGTTAACATATTTTTAACTTTTCTGTAGAAATTTCTTTGAGCTGACAAATTTGCACAACACCCCCAATTATGTGAGGATCAACTTGATATGCTATTTAAGGATGTGGCAGCTGTGGGAGAAGATGTGTATGTGCCATCTTCAGGCATAATTCTTGATGAGGGTGATAATGTGGGTGTTAAGGGTGATAATATGGATGCACCTGCAACCCAGACCATAGGCCAGACTTCTGTCCCACGCCCTGGGTGTGAAGAAGACGTCTTCAATTCAACCAATCTAAGGATAATGTTGAATAGGTCTGTTGGACAAGGAAGGAAAAGACAACGTGTCTCCCCCACAAATAAATTTGAACAATCTTTGAAGTATGTAGCCAATCTCCTCATGGGTAGTAGGATCAACCCATCTGAAGCCTTTAGCCCAAACTACAAATTTAGCATTGAGGTCTCTCCAAGCCCTTAAGCATATGCCGGGTGTGGTCAAAAACTCCCCAGAATGGTTTTATGCTATTGACATGTTTGAGCAACCACACACCCACCATCTATTAATTGCATTGAAAGACTCAGAGAGCAGGCAAACCTGGCTAACTCAAGAGTATCAAAAGTTGTTGTAGTCCCGCTCTACCCATCCATCCTAATTTACTTACTTTCTTTTGTTGCGCACCATGTTAGTTTGATGTGTACGGACACCTTTTGTTTGGTTTGTTGGATTTTTTTGTCACTATTTGTGACAATGTGTACAGGCTCATTTTGTCTTGTGAATGGACATCCATAACAATGTTACCTTGTTGTGTTATGCTTGTTGTCTTCCATTTATGATAGATATCATACTTGAATGTCTCATCTTTGTTTCATTGCCTTCATAGTACATTTTTCCTTATGTGTTGTAGATGTAAATTGATGACACTGAGGATCCCTTAGTTAAACTTTTACTCTTCATCATTTTACTGCGGATGCTCGACTATAGATCATCATACTTTGTCAAGCAACTAGTTTACGGTGACTCATGTAGGGGACATACAATTGTGCATGAAATGTTAACAATGTAGCAACCCATTAAAATAAATAAATGAATAATTATCTCAAAATTTTAAGAATTAAAATAACCACAACAAATAAAGATAAATTAAATCATAATTTACTAGAGGGTTAATAGGCAAAAATTCTAATAGGGGCATTAAAAAATGTTGGGCCATAAATTGATTGAAATTAAAATGCTTAATTAAAACTTAAAGGGCCACTATAATAGTCAAACATGTTAAGAATAATTTAATGAGCCATAATAATAATAACAACAACAACAACAACAACAACAACAATAATAATAATAATAATAAATGATCGACCAAAACCCTAGAGCAGTACTGGTGGCGGCTGGCTTATTTTAGATAGGAATTAAAATAGGGTAGGTTCGCAAGATTTCGGGAAGGACTCCTCTAATTACGGTTTGTTAATTCAGCTAGGACTCTTAGGTTTAGAGAGTCTATAAATAAGGACCTTGAGTCCTGTTGACATCCATTTTAAACTTTCAAGTTGAGTCTTTCTCTTATCCATTTATTGAGGTCCCGGATTGGCCAATGCTATTGGGCCATTTTCTGGCTGGTTTTGAGCCCATTTTTGGTCCATTCTCCAGCCCAATAGGCCCTAAATTCAAATTTCTCGAATATTCAATGGTCCAGTCAACTTATCTTGATCGCGGTTGTGTGACCGGTCACATTCTTCATGATCGCGGTGGGTCAGTCGACTGCATTCATTCCAGATCGCGGCTGCCCAATCAACCACATTCTCAAACAGAGTCATGTTCTGACCGAACTCTATCTTCTTCGGCCGAGGATGCCCTAGAGTCCTATTTTTGGCAGAAGATTGGGGTTGTTTTGATCCTCAGAGAGTTCTAGAGGCCTTAGGGTCATTATCCAACCAATTTTCATGGATTTATGGCTTTAGAACTCTAATTTCTAGGGTTTATCCCTTATCTCCAAGCTAGGGTTTCATCCCTCTATAAATAGCACCCAAAGCCCTAGGGTTGGCAGGGGGAGGAGGTCTGGAGCTTGCCACGGAGTACTGCTGCATTTTAACTCAAGCTTCAACCAGGGACTCACGTCATCCTCTCTCCATCGCTGGTTTTTCTTCAAGTCTTCTTAGTTCTTTGCATAATGTTTTCTCTCTTGTTCTTCTTTGCATCACTTACATCATATCATCTATACTTCATTTCTGCATCACTTGCTGCATCACACACACACCTATTGCTTTTCTAGCTCCCCAAGGAGGGGTTAAAAACCACCCAACCTCCCAGGTAATGCCCCTTTCTTTTGTGTGTTCTTCTCCCTTTCTTTATAGATACTATGCTTAATCCTTAGGCTAATTGGGTTTTCCTTTGTGTTATTTCATCTTTCATTGCAGGTTCCAGCAGCAATCTAGCGCGAGGCCTTCTCCCTTTGGCCTGCTAAAGAGAGAAGAGGAAGAGAACTCACTCATGAGTTCTTGTTAAAGGACGCAGGCCCCCATAGGCATCGTATTTAGATAGGTTACGGCCGCCAGAGTGATCGCGTTCATCAGCCAGTGGGCTTTCTTCTGGTTGGGCTCTTTTCCAAGGTACGTAGCATTTTAGTAGTGGGTTTCTTACTGTTATCTACATTGCTAGGCCTTGGTGGCAATCACAGTCACCTTTCTTTCTCTTCCTTTTACGCATCTTTCATTCATATTGCACACTCGCTCCCTCGGGGGTGGTCTTTGGTGTTTACAAGTCCTAGCAAAACCTTATTACGGTAAAGGATTCGAAGGATTAATCGTGCGTGTTCATGCGTGAAGGAGAGGAGTAGTTCGTGTGTGTTCGTGAGGGGTTTTTGGGCCGTGTTTTTATCTTCATATACTTTTCTCTCCCTAAAGGTAGGTAATCTCTCAGACATAATTAAATTAGACATCATGATAGGTAGAGTTAGGTGTTTTATTTAGTTTTGAACATAGATCACAAGTTTTCATTGTATATTCGTCGATGTAAGTAGATTAATCTACCCTGCCCCCAAACTATGAGCATGTACACATAAACATGAACATGTAAAACATGAAATATAGACAATGAAGGGCAAGGGGCGATGGTGAAAAGAAAGAAACCGTGATCGCCACCAAGGTTCTATGGCACAAAAAAGATGAAGAACGGATGAAGACGGCGTCGTGTACCTTGGAAAATGAAGAAGAAGACTCGGCCTAAAGGAAAGCCGCTACAACGTGATCGTGCTTGAAAAGGGATGCGGGAACCGATGTGGGTGACACCTCCTCACCTCCTAGCCGGTTAGAAAGTAAGGGCCTCACGTTCTATCAATAGTCTCCTGTAAAACAAAGCCACAAAAAAGAGAAAACCCATTAGAATATGAAGTGTAGCATATGTCCCGAAATGATAAAGTAGCATGAAAGAAAGGGGGAGAATGCACTGGGGGAGGGTTTTCAACCCCTATGAATGGGTGCAAACAAAAGGTGGGTGTATTGTGCATACATAGATTTGAAATCACAAAAAATGATTGAGAGAATAAGGAGAAAAGTGATGTGCAAAATGGAGAAAAATGCAAAAACGTGCAGAAACAGTGCGACTTGTGATGATTTTGAAAAAGTATGAGAGAAGAACTAGAGATTGGAGCGATGAAAACGAGCCCAAAGAGATGGAAATTAAAGCTAATACTTCCCTCTTCGTAGTGGGGTCGAAGGTGTGAGTCGACGATCTGGCATGGCTTTGCCTCGAGTCCAAGAAGATCCCCCCATCGCGCAGGCGAACTGGGCAGGTTTATATAGAAATCTGCTGAAACCCAGAAATTTCCATCGAGATTGTAGGAGATAGAGTCCACCAAATCTCGAGATCTATGGATCAATCTCGAGATAATAGATAGGATAAGAGCTTGGAACAAACGGGACTCTTTTTGGTGGAAGGATATGGAAGATAGAGTCCATGGAAGGTGGCCCCGGAGCCTAATATAGAAGAGTTTGTGTGACACAAAAATGCATAAAACTTGATATTGCGGCCAAGATTCCCGCGAATATAGTCAATTAAAAATCTTGCTCCATATACCAAATTCAAGATAATACAAAGGGGAAGACACAGCAACAAACGGGGCTCAATTTCATGGAGTATTCTAGAAGATAGAGCCCTACCAAGGAGGCCCTATTGCACAGGTTTGACCTTAGAATCCGGCGGCGAAGAAGGCGGAGTTCAAGAACTTTTGGACTCTTTGGTGTATAAACGGTCGCACGATAGACCGTTCAATGAATGGAGCGGTCTAGGGGTAGACCGCTCAATGAACCAAGGGGCGATCGGGCGACTTTTGGCACAAAAATGAATAAACGGTCATCCACAGACCTTTTTTTGACATAAGCGATCTCAAGAAGACCATTTTTTGACATTTCAAAAATAATAAAAATAAAATAAAAAATAAAAAAAATAAAAAAAGTTACTGTTCATGCGATCAACCGTTGACCGTTTTATTCATTGAGCGGTCCACTAGTGACCGTTTATCCTTGGGACGGTCAACTGTTGATCGTTTTACTGCCAAGCTCATGCGACTTTAGAAATCAGCGAATATCTTGAAAAAGGTGCAGAATTAGAAAAAGTTGTAGAAGAAGAAATTGTAGATAACTGAACGATGAACAACTTTCATGAAGAAAATAAGATGAAAAAATGATCATAAGAGAGAGAAAATAGGGTGAGAACAGAGAAAAACACTGAGGCTTGAAAACGGTGGTGAACTGGATAATGGTGTAGAAGAAGAAAATGTAGGGATTTAAAAATGGAACAACTTTGGTGAAGGACACTTAATGAATAGAGAAATAGAAGGGGGTGAAAAGGGATCATTTTTCAAGACTGCGCAGCGAAAAGGGCCGAATACTTGAGGGAAGTCAACCTAAATGGGCCGTAAGTCGACTTGGAAGGCCGGGATGTGAAAAAATAGGCTCCAGAGCTCTAAGAAATCATGATCTCCAATGCTCAAAGGGAATGGAACAATGAAATGGGCTCGAAATCCCTACAAGGAAGGCTCCAAAATAATAGTTAATTTGGGACATCAAAAATGATGAACAAGAGAAACGACGCAACTTGCGGGCTAAAAATGGGTGTCAACAGTCGAGTATTTTGATCTTGAAGGCATCCGCATATTGTTCATAATGGTTTTTAGGATTTATTTATTTGATTTAAATGACGTCTATCCAGGATAATGCCAATTACTTAGCATCTATTTGGAAAGGTGCCAATTTCAGGATTGGCGACTCTTCATTCAGACACTATATTTTTATTGGCGTCTTCCTACACAGACGCTATTTTAATTGAAACTATAAATTGTTAAGAAGTAAATGTGAAAACTATGTTAGAATTCATGATCTAATGCATGATTCCTTCCTGATTCATCTCTCACAGTCTCTTTCTTGATAATATCCCTATGATCTAAATAAAGTCTCAAAGCATGATTATTGTTTACTTAACAATGCATTATAAACCCTCTGTTAGTTGATTATTCGCTTGAAAACTTGCACACAATGTTTGATCCATGTCTTTGTAGAAGGATGCTATTTTATAAATAGCGGCTTTCCACTGAGAAGTTAATTATGTTTTAAACTAAGAAGTTGTTGATTCACGTTTGATTAGTAGGGCGCTGATTTTATAGCGACGACTGATCCAGACGTGGTTTCTTACACATTCATGTTGTAACACCCAATATTTTTTGGATCAGAATCAGTGAGTTTTGGAGCACTTTCGTGCGTCTTGGACCGTGTTTTGTGATTAAATCCGATTTTTGGCTATCGGGCCTTCGGACCCCTATGTAGGGTGCACCGACGTGTTTTCGAGCTCCGGGACATTACAGGCACGTTGTGCGTTTTTCAAAGATCGTAGGTATGATTTTTCCCCATTTTTATAATTTCTAGATTTTAAAACCCCAACTTTATTTCTATACATATTAAACCCTTCACCCCTCATTCTCATTTCTCTCTATCTCTCCTCTCGTTTCTCTCTTTCTCTCCCTCTCTTCTCCGGGCGGCCGACGGAGGCAGAGGCGGGCAAGGCAGAGGTGACGCGGGGGTGGCGAGCGACGAGGATGGAGCGAGGAACGAGGCGGTGGCGCGGCGTGGCTCGTTCACGAGTTCATGATGCGGTGTGGGTTCGAGGCGTGTTTTCACGTGGAATCGGCGTCCTCGACACGGAAAATCTTCGGTGGAGGTAGGGGGATGGATCCCTAGCCCTTGCATTTCATTTTCCCACGGTTTGTAGGACAAGGCGAGGCCGAGAGTGGGTTGTTCTTCATTTTGGTATGGTTTTCTCATGTTTATGGCGAGTGACCATTTTTGTCAGATCGGGCGACGTTTCATAGTTTATTTTCATGCATTGAGTGGTTTGGGACCCAGGGTATGGTCCTCGATGTTTTCCCCCTCGATCGAGATCGAGTGGGGCGTGGTTTGGAACCCCACGGGTGGGGTTTGGTATGTTCGTTGTTGGAATCGGTCGACTGGCCCAGTAAGATCGGTCGACCGGTTGGCGTTCGCCAAGGGGAGGCAAACTGCTTGGTTCGGTCGACCGACCAAGCCGGTTCGATCGACCGACCAGGACATGGTTTCGACCTGGTTGAGACCAGGTCGACGGTAGGTCGACCTGCCGCTTTAGGTTGACCGACCCCAGTGGGTAGGTCGACCGAAATGGGTTCTCTCACCTATTTTTGGCTCCGGTCGGCCCGGTTGTGACCCTTTGGTCGACCTTTGGCCCCGTGGATGTCTCGGGCACCCGTGGGGACCGTGACCGTGTTTTTGGGAGTCTGAAAGAACCTTTGTACCTCGATTAGTGTGCCCATGTGGTTTAGAGGGTTTGGGTGACCCCATGTGTTCCGAGCTTCCTCACCTCGCTAGAGCGAGTCACCGTGCACTTATATAGGTGCGGAGGGCTGTCCCCGAACGACATTAGCTTCTTCGAAAAGTGACTTTCATGTCTGCCTTGCGTATGGTCTATGACTGTGAGTCCTGTGACCCAGCCTGGGGCTAGGGGTTTCTCGGTTTCCCTTGGAAAGGGAATGAACTCGACGGTTGTGAGCCACCTTAAGGATTATCTGGACCGTGGTTTTTGACTTTAGGAGTAGGGCAGATTGATGGCATGGAACCGTATTGTACGACGATCTTGACTTGAGTCACGTGACTCAAGGACCGTTGGATTTGTAGGTCTAGCTAGCCATCAAGAGTTTGGTGACACCGAGCCACTCGGTACTTCGTGTTACTTGTGATGGGTGTGTGCGTGACCTTGGGTACTTCGGTGTTTCCTCTCTACGGATAGTGTCCATGTTCAGTGACGCCCCACTAGTCATAGCTTTCTTGGGCACACGTGTGGTGACCTACCAGGGAGTGGGTGGAGAGCTACACTCGAGAGAGACGGTTTTACACTGGTTGCCGTAGGGCCTCCCAATGTGGCGGCTAGAGTCCGGGCCAAGAGGAAAATCAGCTAGAGGTCCTGACGTAGTGCAGTTAGTTAGTGTGTGCACATGTGGTCGGGGACTTAGGACGCGTGCTGATGAGCACGGCCCTGTTGGACGCACTTTAAAAGATCGATGGATGAAAATCATCGTCTATGTGGTCTTTTTTATCTTTTTATCTTTCATCGATTTATTAAGTGCGAGGGCGTGCCAGTCACCTAGGTGACGATTTATTTGGGTTCCAAGACTAAAGTGGTCCGAAACTCGAGGTGTGCATCGTCTGACTAACCAGACGATTGTGGGTATCAGGTCGGAACTAGAGACCCGCCGCGCCATAAAGGTCACGGCGTTAATTACATCTCCCGGAGGGGAAAACCTTTGATTGATTGCCAAGATATGGGGCCTCATGGCCTAAATATCAATTTTTATGAGAAGCATGCATAGTGTATTGAAAAAGCATGGAAATATCCCATATCGGGGTGTAAAAGGGTATTTGAAATTATATCGGTCATATGTTGACCATTTCATGTTCGGACGGATGTCCGAGTTGAAAACATTGCAAACATGTCGGTAAAATCGGAGCATGTGTATGGCAAGGCACGACAAGTTTATTGTTTAAGAAATAGAGGAATTCGGTTAAATCCTGGTCAGAACGGTTTAAAGTTACCAGAGTATTGTCCCAATACAAAGTAGGGCTATGGTCATGATGGGGTGATCCCCGGGGACCAAGCATGCTTTGCAAGGGCACATTCAATGTTCCCCCTCATACGGGGTCAAAGGAGAGGAATGGAGAGATATTGCTTCTTTTTGTTCGATAAGATCTGATGACCTCCAAGCATTTTTTGTTAAAAAAGATCTTCCTCTGGATTAGTGCATTGATTATCTTGACTCCATCTTTTGCTGGCCATCTGATTCATCTGCTGAGATAGCAGACACAGTTGTATGATTATTTGCCTTAGGTTCCTTCACATCTCCCCATCCTTGCCAGCCATTGGGCCTGCCTGTAGGCGTGTTTGTCTTATTTGACTCTGAAGATGAGAGAATGCTTTCATTTGGTCTTTTGGTTTTCCCTGTGAGAATTCATCTTTCATGTTGTTTCTTATTTCCCCCTTTTTTGTCTTTGGGATTCCCAAGTGTGCTGGCCTGCACAGAGTGTAGGCCTACTGAAAGGTGGGCTCAACGCCCATAGGCCATTCTTACTCAATTTTTTTTGCCTTGTTCATTTGATCAATGCACAGCATATGCTTGAAAATGTATAGACATAGAAAGAGAGGCAGGGAAGCCCTGCTGCTATGAGAAGTCTGTTGTGTCCTTGTGGTTCTGAAATTTTGATGATGATAAATATTATGACTCATTATATAATTTTGATGGATTTATTACTAATCTCATCATCTTCATATATCAGTATGAAAATCTGTCAAGATAGGTTTTAAAATGACTCAAAGCAATGATGGTTCAAAAAGGTGATAGATTGTCAACGCTGGTGACAGGAAGGTCAACGCCAGGTAGTCAATGCATAATTCATCTGTCAAGATAGGTAAGGTCAATGGATTTTTTAGTCTGAAGCATACAGGTCAGTGCATATCACTGCTAAGTCATATAAGGTCGATGCTAGTACAAACCATTTCACCCCAAGGTCGATGCACATTTTTGTTAGCCAGCATCTAAGGTCGATGCACATTTTGGATCGTGCACACACAGGTCGGTGCACATTTTGTTAAGTCTACGTTAAGGTCGATGCACAAATGTATTGTGCATATTGAGGTCGGTGCACATTGTGTTTTGTGCAAAACAAGGTCGATGCACATTCTCCTTGGGCATATAGAAGGTCGATGCATGCTTTTAGTTCGTGCACATGTTGCATCAAGGTCGATGTACATGTATAGACCGAAGTCTGTGCACATGTTAGCGAAGGCAATAAGGTCGATGCACATCATCCCTTAGTCATACTAAGGTCGATGCACATTCTGCCTTAGTCATTCTCAGGTCTATGCACATATCAATTTGTGCATACATCCATGTCTGCGCATGATTGCATATAAAGTCTGTGCATGTTTGTTGAAGTGTACACAAAGGTCAATGCATATGTGTCCTATGCACATAGAAGGTCTGAGCACGTGTACAGCATAGGTCTGTGCATATGCACTATCTGCTATATGGAGTCTGTGCACATTTGCATGATAGCATGAATAAGGTCTGTACACATTTGCACATAGAACTCTAGGTCTGTGCACATGTTTGAGCATTCATGAGGGATCGTCAGGTGAAAAGTTAACTCTGTTTAATTTAAAGTATGACTGTTAGTCACACTAAGTACTTATAGATATTAGCATCTAAACAACGTATATCCTTTAGTTACAAGGTGTGTACTGAACTAGATTGCTCGTAAGATTTGATAGTAAAAAATTAGTTGCTTGATTAAATGAAAAATCTGAAAATGAATGCAAATGATAAATTGCTAACCCTGGACAAAATCAAATGGTTTCATAGTTGTTTAACCTCAATACTTATGATTGTAATTTCTAAACAAGTTATTGAAATTGATTGAGTAAGATGAAGGAAGGTTAATCAAGATGTTAATATAAGAATTTGGTTCATTTTTATTAATCTTGATTTCAGATATGAGTACATAGATTTATTGTCAAACCATGTATACATCTTCTTTAAACCATGCAGTTCAATAAAGTTCATTCATAAACCCTTATAATGGGAGATTCTGGAAAAATTCCTAAGTTTGGATTTATGAAATTGGTATATCCTTTGAAAATCTTGTTGAACTTCTCATGTGCTTGAAGCTCATTAGCTCAAACCTGTGCTCAGTTTGCATTTACTGATTGAAATTCAAAACTCAGATTATGCACGTTGTTCTTCATACATTCCTTATGACCTGAACTTATTCTTGAATGCACATATGACTTATTTCAATCTGAATGTCTGACTGTCTGCTTAAATTTGAATATCCAATCTGACCTGTTTGTCCAATCTGATTGGCTGACTTCAATTTGAATGTCCTTGTGGTTCACTGATCATTTATTTCATTCCACTCCATCTGCTCTATAGAGAGCATATGTTGATGAAGCATCTGTTCAGGGGGAGTTCAGTTGTCAATGAATCCTATTGCATATAGTACATAAAGGGGGAAATCTTATCAACATCCTAAATGTTTCTTCCTTTTTGATGTTGTCAAGGGGGGAGAATTTTTGTGAGTCATTAGTTGGTTATGTTGGAGTCATTAGTTGGTTATGTTGGTCATTTTGTCTGTTGACTGTTGGTTATCAGAATGTTGTTGGCTGTTGGTTGTTCTGTCTACTGATTGGTTGGTTATCAGTTTGTTGCTACACTCTGACAGAATTATTCATTGTTCATTGTTTATGCTAACTTGATCATCATGCTGAATTATTGCAATAACTCATAATATTGCCATCATCAAAAAGGGGGAGTTTGTTGTGTCCCTGTGATTCTAAAATTTTGATGATGATAAATATTATGACTCATTATATAACTTTGATAGATTTATTACTAATCTCATCATCTTCATATATCAGTATGAAAATCTGTCAAGATAGGTTTTCAAATGACTCAAAGTAATGACGGTTAAAAAAGGTGATAGATTGTCAACGCTGGTGACAAGAAGGTCAACGCCAAGTAGTTAGTGCATAATTCATCTGTCAAGACAAGTAAGGTCAGTGGAGTTTTTAGTCTGAAGCATACAGGTCAGTGCATATCACTGCTAAGTCATATAAGGTCGATGCTAGTACAGACCATTTCACCTCAAGGTCGATGCACATTTTTGTTAGCCAGCATCTAAGGTCTATGCACATTTTGCATCGTGCACACACAGGTCAGTGCACATTTTGTTAAGTCTACGTTAAAGTCGATGCACATTATGTATCTTGCATATTGAGGTCGGTGCACATTGTGCCTTGTGCAAAACAAGGTCGATGCACATTCTCCTTAGGCATATAGAAGGTCGATGCATGATTTTAGTTCGTGCACATGTTGCATCAAGGTCGATGCACATGTATAGACCGAAAAGTCTGTGCACATGTTAGCAAAGGCAAGTAAGGTCGATGCACATCGTCCCTTAGTCATACTAAGGTCGATGCACATTCTGCCTTAGTCATTCTCAGGTCTACGCACATATCAATTTGTGCATACATCCATGTCTGTGCATGATTGCATATAAAGTATGTGCATGTTTCTTGAAGTGTACACAAAGGTCGATGCATATGTGTCCTGTGCACATAGAAGGTATGAGCACATGTACAACATAGGTCTGTGCAAATGCACTATCTGCTATATGGAGTCTGTGCACATTTGCACGATAGCATGATAAGGTTTGTGCACATTTGCACATAGAACTCTAGGTCTGTGCACATGTTTGAGCATTCATGCATATGGTTAATGTTAATGTGTCTAAGATTAACATTAAGTCGGTGTATCATGTTCAGCCAAGACTATGCATCATTATCTACACTCTAAGGCATTCACATATACATCATTCTTTACCTCTTTGACCTATGTGCGACTGATATAATATTGGATAAATCTGCATCTGACTAGAAAGTGTTTGATGAAATGTTTTTATCTCTTACTGGCAGGAACTTCATCAAACACGTGAAGGGCAGAACCTATCAAGAACTCAGGCAAGCACGTGAGCTCGAATTAAAGCTGAGGCACGTGATCCCAAGTCACCCAATGATGGGCACATGTCTCCAGAATAGTAGATTGTTGGCACGTGATCCAAGGTAGATGCGTCCAAAGGATTCTGTCATGTGGATCAGCTCACTTATCTGCACTGACACGTATCATCTCCAATTAGGTGGGAACGAGCCTTCCACATGCCTAATGCGTGAGCTCGTGGGTCCCCAGGCCTGAAGCTATATAAAGCCCTTCTACGATCGGAGCAAAGAAAAAAAAGAAAAAAAAAGAAGAAGTCCAGAGAATATAGCCAGATACCGGAAGAGAGGAAGAGCAGAAGAGCCAAGAGCGTGAGAGAGAGAAAAACTCTGAGAGAAAAGAGAAAGGCGAGCACATAGAGAAGAAGAAGAGCAGAGAGTGAGAGAGCAACTGAGAAGAAGATAGTGTTCGAGAAATTGAGAGAGAGTGAAAATCTGAGAAAAATAGAGTGCCGTAATTTAGAAGAAATCTGAGAGAAAGAAGAGTGTGAGTCAGAGAGAGAAGAGGGATCATGAGATAGTGAAGAAGAGGGATCTCGAGAGAAGAGATTGTGGAGCAATTGAAGCAGTTCTTGAAGATTTGTCTCTACTGGCCTTTGGATCAGATCCAAGTCAGATTGGCTCCTGCGTAAGCTATATTGTTTGTATTTCATTTATAGCTTTCCGGTGCTATTTGTCATCATTGATTTCTTTCATTTTCCTATTGAACTTCAAGCTGTTAGTCAGCAGAGCTAAGCTGTAATGCTCAGGGGGCGAGGTGGATACGTCGGACAGTAAGCTGTGATGCTCAACGGTCTGTAAGCCAAGCTGTAATGCTCAGCAGACACAAGCTGTGGGGCGCAGCGGTTCATGCTGTTAGGCAGCAGTAAGCCTCACTCTGGTTAGAGTTGGGGGATGGACGTAGGTCTGCGGGCAGTAGACTGAACCATCTAAAAATCATCTGTGCAGTGATGTGTTTGGTTTGAATGCAATTCTGACTATCGATAGATGTATGCTTAGGTTCGTTTCTATTGTATAGACTTAGCCTAAGCAACTCAAAGTTCATAATTGCTTTTACTGATTGTCTGCATCATATCCGCTGTCTAGTGTTTTCAGCAAGGTTGCCATCTGAGGAAAAATCCTCACTGCTACCCAAGTATTCTAGTGAGAATCCCATTAGAACATCTGAACAAGTGTTCAAGTGTGAATCTCAATAAAACTTCTGTCTTGCTGAGCTTATCTGATTTCAATTCCGCAAGAGTTTGAAATTACAGTTTTAAATTGGGTAAAGTTTTTAAAGGGGAGATTCATTCACCCCCTCTCTGAATCTATGTCTGCACCATCTCATAGTCTCAACAATTGGTATCAGAGCGGGTCTCTGATTGATCTGATCCAACGATCTGGAGAGGATCCTGCCATGTTTTGGGGCATTGCTCATCTATTGCCTTTTAGCTAATTACTTTGAATCTGTTTAACTATTTTTCAATGGTGTCTCCTTTGATTTTTGATGGTTCTAATTTTAGCAGTTGGCTAGGAGGCCTATGTGTTTATATGAACTCCATTGATCCGAATCTATGGAGTCTTATATCTCGCGGCCCACATAAACTGTCTCATGACCAGATCAAGTGGTCTGATGAGGACAGACTGAAGGATAGTGAGAACACTATGGTTCTCAATATTTTAAAAGCTGCAGTTAATACTGATGTGTTTCCTTTCATTTTCAGGTGCAATTCTGGAAAGGAAATCCTAGATGAGGTGATAGCTATCCATGAGAAAAAGGAAGAAGAATGTCTCATGGCTAAAAGAAGTGATCATAGCAATGATCAACAGGAGGAGAATTCATCTCAGGTAAGTTCTGGATCCGAAGAACTTTCATTTGATGAATTAGTTAACATGTATGAAGAACTATCTGACAGATATAAGAAACTGAAATCTGAACATAGAAAATTGAAAAAGAAATTTGATCAGATTGATTTTAATGTTTCTTGTGAAAATTGTCCGAAACTGAAACAATCCTTTGATGAGTGCTTGTCTAATGTTCATGCATACAAGAAACAATTATGTTCATTAAAAGATGAAAACCAAGAACTTAATCTGAAAATTTCTGAATTGGAAGAAAAATTGACTTCAAACAATGATGATCATGTGTTAATCAATGAACTAGTTCAGAATGAAGAATTAATAAAAGAAAGTGAAGGACTGAAGTAGTTGAACACTATTATATCTGAAAAACTTCTTGCTTTAGAAAAAGGAAAATTTGTTTGCATAGAAGAATCTGAAAAATTGAGCAATCTGGAACAAGAAGTTGAGAAATATAAAACTGCAAACAAGATACTAAGTGAATGTGTTAATTGCAGTGAACAAGAGATTGCTAGTTATGAAATACACATTGTTTCTCTAGAGAACGAAATTCATGATCTGAAAAACTCACTGTCAAAATCTGTCAAAAGTAAAGAGAAGCTGAAAGCTCCCTTGAATGATAAAGCCACTAAATCAAATGAAGGAACATGTCATATTTCTGGGATTAAAAGGGAAATGAGGAACCTGCTATATACCACTTTTATTAGAAGTTCTAAAGTAGTTGGAACCTCAAGTCAATCCCCAAAACATTCTGCTGCAACTAAAATTCAAAAGGAAAGTAAGAAACAGAAAATCAAAAGTAGTTTGCAGCAACCATAGAAAAGAAAATCCAATGTTTCATGTTTTTACTGTGGGAAATCTGGCCATATGATGAATGACTGTTTTGTAATGAAGAAAGATGACTTGAATAGTGGTAGAATTCATGCTAGGAATTCTCATGTTAAGAAATTCTCTTTTGTTCAGAATAAAAGGATTTATTGTCTTTATTGTCATAAAATTGGTCACCTTATGCATGAATGTAGACTGATGAAAAAGGATGATCTAAATGTCAACACAATGTATTCTAGGAACTTAAATGCTAAATCCCATGTTCCAAAAAAAACTCATGCTTTTCAGAACAAGGGGATTCAATGTTATTGCTGTGGCAAGATGGGCCACGTTGCTGCTCAATGTTGGCATGATCAGGGAAAGAAATTTCATTCTGGATTTGTTAATTTCCCTGTTAAACAAAATACTTTTGATAGAAATGAATTTGATTCTAGAGGTAAACATGATGTGTGCCTTCATTGTGAAAATCATGGCCACACAGTGAAGGACTGTTGGCATGCTCAAGGGAAAAGAATTAATTCTAAACCTATAAATTTTCCTAAAAATTGGAAATCAATAACATGTTTGATAGAAATAAATCTGTTGTTAAAGGAAAATTCAATGCATGTTTTAACTGTGGAAAGTCAGGCCACAGATTTGCTATTTGTTGGCTGGCTGGTAATGAAAAGATAAACTTCTATGTTAATAACAGAAACAATCATGTTCACTCACACCAATTTCATGCTCATGCTAATCCATATAAGAAGAACATGAAATCTGTTATTTTTTGTCATTACTGTAGACAGTCTGGGCACTCTATGAATGATTGTTCTCAAATGATAATTAATGATTTGAATGCTCAGAAATTTGTGAGTGCACCATTCAGAGGTGCCAATGTCATTTCAGGACCCAAGACATCTTGGGTACCTGTCTATGCAAAATGAAGTTCTGTTTTTGCATGTGTGCCTTGGAAGGAAATAAAAAGGGGGTTAAATAAACCAAGGCACTCAAGTAAGGTAAAACCCCATTTCTGTTGGTTACACGGATGTTCATTTGAATTCTTTTAATCTCTTTCAGATAGCTGCATTTCATGCTTAATCTGTTAAATAAAATATCATGCATACATGTTCTTAACTGCTTTGACATTTGCACTGCACAATCTGAGTTTCTTCATATATTGAGTTGTCTGTGCACAATATCCCTAAGTACTTAGTGTGACTAACAGTCATGCTTTAAAATAAACAGAGTTAACTTTTCACCTCATGACATACCTCATCTCATTTCTTTGATAAGTGAGATATGTTTCTCAGTGTGCCAGCCATTGCTCTACCTGTTTTTCAATCATTTTTAAGCAGAGTTAACTAAGGCACCTCATGACACAGCCCTTTGGACATGTGTTTCTCAGTGACCAAAGTCATTACTCTTACAAGATTTGACCCTTAGACTTTTTCAGAACAGACAGATGTTTAAAAATAATACAGATTTCATATATTTCAACCAAATAAAGTCATGATTTCAACATTTTCAGATTTCAACAGATTTGTCAAGATTTAACATGAAGCAGTTGGTTAAGGTTTATTAAAGTTGATTCAGATATTTTCAAGGCATTTATAACTAACCTTAATGAATTCATTAAACTTAAACCAATCTGATATTTCAGACATTCATAAATCTGTATAACAGAAGATTCCTCATTGGATTAGTTTTTCAGATTTAAGAGCAAGGTACATATATTGAAATCCTCCTAAAATTCAGAGATATGAAAGTATGTTTAAAGAAACAATCAATTTATCAATAGAAGCAGTAGCAGGAATATGCACCATGTGCAAGAGACTTGAAGTTCAAACACAAGACAGGATCAGCAGTGTTTTCAGATAAGTTTCAGAATATGACAAGAGTTCCAAGCAAATGACCGTCATTGATTAGAAACTTACAACCTTAGAGGTATGACACTGATATTCAAGAGAGCAAGAGCAGATAGCTCCAGAGAGACAGTCACAAAATTGAAGATATGAGATAGTAAAGACTTCAGTTCACCAATCAAGACAGAAACATGATCAGACATATATCAATGAAAGTGTCAACTCTTTGTGTCGACATCTACTCACAAACTCCATAAAATAGAACACTTTCAAAATAATGTCGACTCATGGTGTTGACATTTCTAATCAGGACTATTAAGAAGTACAACAACTTAGGTCAATGATTTAGAGGGTATAAGAATTATTTGAAATCAATGACCTGAGAGCATAACAAATGTTCAAAATTCAGCAACAAGAAGATTAAGACATACCAACTTGAAATATAAGTGACAGAAAATGTCAGTCACAAACATGTGAATTGCAAGGTGAGCTGATAAACAAAATCACAACTAGAAATAGTACTTGGCGGAGGTTGGATCCAAGGATCTACTCACGCAAGGGTTAACCTTCCAGAGAGGCTTGACCTATCTTTCTAGCTAGACCTTTTTATATACTGTCTAGTTATTACAAGAAAACACGGGAATCTTTCATGGTAGCTCCCCCTCAGCAAATGCAGCTAAGTAGATTTTTGAATGATGAGAAAGATTTGCTCAAGGGGATATAGAGCAGATAATCAATTTGATCAGACTTGCAGTGTTTGAAGAGAGTCATCATTCAGAGTTCAACAGTTGAGAGTTAAACCAAGGAGCAAAACATCAGTTATTCAGATGAGAATTCTGAGCATCGGTTGACTAGAATGGGAAATGTTGGTCGACCGAACTGGACTAAAATGCAACAATATGTTCTCTTGGAATCAATCTATCTTTTTGGTATTTTTTGTGTGAAGATATACACTGAACTACATGTATACCTATGCATTGACTCTTTTTCAAAGAATGCATTGATCCATCATACATGAATTGCAAAAAAATTGTTTCATAGACTCCCCCTGACTTTATGCAATATATACAATGAAGGCTAAGCATATGATTTTATGGTTCATGCTCATGATCATTCAGACTGCCCTATATGCAATATGACCCAAGGTACCAGGCAGAGGACTTGGTCTAAAGGAGCACCTCACGCATGATGTGGGTTTCCAGACAGAAGGCATCTGCCCTTCTCTAATATCATTTAATATACCACTGGGTCATGCATGACAAGATTAGATTAAATACAGTCCTGTATGCATGACAATTTTGCTGAGCATGAGTATGTGTATACAAGCCTTATATGCAGCAAGTCATCAAACAATAATGAAATTAAGGCAATTCAGATTTTTAAGAGGAGCAATTTTTTTCAGTGTCTTTGTATTATGATAGATATCAAGCAAATGCAATTGACAAATATAAACATCAAGTACAAACAATTCTGATTTTTAGTGAAAATATCCAATTCTTTTTCATTTTCACATATGGACAGATATGAAATTCCATGCAGAATTTATTTCACCTTCCTCTCAACAAAGTCAACAGACATGGGGCCTTTTGGCTTGCCCAGCATAAAGGAAATTAAAATTTCATTGGGCTTGGCTCGTTTCAACCCTTGAATTCCCTTTTGACTGTTGTTTTACTCTTTGCTTTTATTGTTATTTCTTCTTACTTTACTTCTTTCTTGTGTTTTTGTGTTTTTTTTTTGTTTACAGGGCGTTTCGGTCGACAGAACTGAGTTGGTCGGTCGATCAATTTTCCAAGTGACAGGAGAGCCTGTCGGGTGGGTCGACCTGTGCAAGGGACAAGTCGACCTGCCCCAGGTTGAATAGGAATCTCATGCATTGCTGCATGAGTTCTACCTAGGCTATGTAAGGGAGGTTTATTATGCACTTAGAAAGCATGGGATTTGCAGGGATTTGTGGGATGCATGAATGATCTTGACAGGCCAAGTGCATATGGCACGCAAGCATTTCATTGAGTTTTCATGAAGGATGTCCCTTGGCACTCGCATGCATCAAAGTGTGCACAAGGCTGGATGCTATATGAGATGACAGATGAGGTTCAAAGTGCAGACCATATGGGAATGCCCTGTGCAGGGATTTCTATTTTAATATAGGAAGTCTAATTTCGTGTTCATCATCCACCATTTTTTATCATTAATTCTTTCCCCTTTCTTTTGACCTTTTTTTGCCTTTACTTCACTTAGATCTTTAAGGGGTTTTAATTTCAGTTGGCATTTATCTTTGGGCTTCATTGCTTCTTTGTTTTGTTTTCTCAGTTTTTATTTCCAGCACATGAGCAGAAGTGTGCAATGCACATATGAATGCATGTATGAGGGGGTGAAGGGAGCTGACACAGACACACGCACACACGCCTCAAGTCCCCCGCTCCCTCTCCCTCTCCCTCTACCGTTGGCCCCAGGCCCCCCTCTCCCTCTCCCTCTACCGCTGGCCGCAGGGCTCCCATTGCCCCCCCCCCTCGCAGGCACACGCACACACCCGTCTCACACACGTAGATAAAACAATTTTTTTATTTTATTTAATATATTGTTGTACTCGTCGTAGGATAATCGGCCGAGGGAAAGGGAACGAAAGAATCTAAGAATTTTTTACAATTAAACAGTAAGTAAAAATTTAATTTCATATTTATATGTTGTTTCATTTTATTTTAACTTATGTAATCTTACTCAGACTTATTGTTAGGATGTCTTGTTTAATATTAACAAAATTAGAGAGGGGGTGGGGCGTTGTGGGCACTTAAAAAAAATAAAAAAAAGGAACATGATAGCGAGAAAATCTATTTGGTGGTTCAGTGGGAGCAGGAGGGGGGGGGGAGCTCGGTGGGAGCAGAAGGGGGGGAGGAGGGGGGAGCTCGGTGGGAGGGGGAGCTAGGGGTGTCAATGAATCTGATCCGGATTGGATTCTTCATGATCCGAGTCTGTATCCGATAACATGAGATCCGAACTTGATTCAAATCCGAAATAAACTGATATCCAGTGTGGAAATGGACCAGAGATGGTGAAATTTCAATCATTTCTGTCCATGGATATGGCCATCAGTATAATAAAATAGAATAATAAAAAGACATTAAGGCTACATGCTTCTTATTTTTTTTTATGAAACCCAGTCATCTAATGGAGTACGGGAGAGTGCACCCCCATTCCAGAGGAAGGGAATGTTCTCACTCCACCAAACAACCATTAGATGCTATTTTATTGCTTATTCAAAAGGAATTACATCATCAGAGAGAGGCAAACCTCTTATCTACAAATATGTAAGAAAACTGGAAACAATGCCTATACATGTTTCACCCTAAAATTAGGTAAGCCTTTAGCATCAGCAATAGCATTACCCCTAGCTAACAATGGCAGCTCACGGATATGATGATACTCTTTGTTATCCCCCACATACACTGCATGGTTAGCTAAAGCGTCAGCAAGCTGGTTGGTCTCTCTATATACATGAATGGCTGGATATTGGAGTGTATTGTACAGCTGCAACAGTTGTTGCCACCAAGGGAGCAGGGTCCAAGGTGGATCTTTTTTAGATATCAGCAGGCCTATCAAAACCAGAGAATCAGATTGGATCATAGCTAGAGAGATGTTGTGGAAATGAGCCAATCGAAGACCATCTAGCAAAGCTCTACATTCAGGAACCATGTTTGTGCCAAGGCCATAATAGTATGAAAAACCCAGGATGAGCTGGCCATGTTGATCTCTGATGCAACCTCCTCCCCCGGATTGACCAGGATTCCCTTTACAAGCACCATCAACATTTAAAATATACCCTTCTGTAGGAGCAATCCATCGGATCATGACGCAAATTGTATGGGCACAGGCAATAGTTATTCCAAAACTTTTCAGAACTCTTAAAAATTCCCAACTGGTACATTGCTTAAATTTCATCTTACCAACCGAGCAATTAATCTCAGCAGAAATGTTATCAGCTATTCTCATTGGGCTTGTATGTTTTCCTTTATACCTAGCACAGCATCTGCATTTCCAAATTTCCCAGATGATCATTAACATAAGCATCAGCCGAATGAAATCCTTGGGTTTACTTAACACTGTCCTGTTTATAGTGTATTCCAGCCTGTTGATAATGCTTTCAACATTCATACAGGTGTTGCTAAATATAGGGGCAAATCTTCTCCAAAGACAGCTGGCAATTTCACTCTTTACGAATAAGTGATCTTCATCCTCTGTATCATAGGAATTATGACAGCAGTCACATTTGGAAACTAGGTTGATACCACTCTGCTGAATACGGCTGTCATGATTTAATAGTTTCCAGCAGAATAATGAAGCCCTTGGGGGAAACTTGTTATGCCATAGCTTCTTCAGATTCATATTAGGCCTGACAGACTGCCCTTTTATAAAATTATAAGTAGAACTCAGACTGAATGTGCCTGTATTGGAATGAGACCATATGTGAATATCATCTCCAGCAAAGGTTATGAATCTCTGAACCTGTTCCCTCAATTGCTGGTCTTCTAAACTGTCCCATACAGGGTGTTGGAGATCTGCCAGAGCATCTTTAACAGAACAGTCAATAAGCTCCGATTGATTTGGTATAAGCAAACTATCAGCTAAGGATCTTTCCTTATACCAGCTATCCTTGAGAAAGTTAGTTTTAGCCCCATCACATACCATCATTCTTGAGCCAATCAAGAAAATAGATCGAGCTTTTTCAAAGTCATGCTTTTTAATCCTTGTAGGGAAAGGGATTTTGCAGTTAAGAATATGCTGATTATGTAAATATTTGTTCCTTATGAAGCTGGCCCAGGGGGATTTACTGTGTATAGAATTCCAAATGAGTTTAACATAAAAACATAGTTGAATGTCAAGAAGGCCTCTGATTCCTAGACCACCTTTAGGAACCGGACTGCAGATTTTCTCCCATGATACCCAGTGCTTTCTGTGCATAGTATCAAGTCCCTGCCAAAAGAAATTAGAACATATTCTCCCAATATGTTTAATAACAGTGTATGGGATAGAAGCATCAGCAGTAGTGTATATTGGAACAGCTGATAAAACTGATTTGATAAGCACCATTCTTCCAGCCTGTGACAGATACTTGCTTTGCCAACTTGCAAGTTTGCTGTTGACTTTGTCAATAAGATACTTGAAATGAGGGACCTTGACCCTTCCCTTAAAAAGAGGAATACCAAGGACCACTTTTATGTGTATATCCTGTGAGCTGACTGATGCGAACTATGGTTCTATGTGTCATTAGCTTAGCAACAATGAAACTGCTTTTGTGAGCATTTATCCGTTGCCCCGAAGATGCTTCATACCTTTCCAGAAAAAGAAGTAGCTTCTTAATTGAGTGGACTCCACCATTCATAAAGATTAAAGAATCATCAGCATACAGCATATGTGAAATGGGTTGCACTCCTCTGGGTAGGTGATAATGTTTACATAGTCCCACAGAGAACAAGTGGTTAAGACCCCTACTTAATACCTCTTCTGCAATGATGAATAGGGCAGGAGCTAAAGGATCTCCTTGCCTAATGCCTCTTGTGGATTTAAAGTAACCACAAATTTTTCCATTGAAAGATAAAAAAAACCAGCAGTTTACCAGCAGTTGAGCAATCAGAGAAATAAACCTGTTGCAAAAACCAAATTTTCTCAAAGCCATGATTATAAAATCCCACTCCATTCGGTCATATGCCTTGGCCATGTCTAGCTGAATAACCATGTTATGACCTCTAATCGGTCTATCAAGTTCCATTAACATCTCTTTAGCCAACAAAAAATTATCAGTGATGTTCCTTCCACCAACAAAGCCACTCTGCTCCTTGGAAATGATCAAGGGAAGATTAGATTTAAGTCTATCACATATAATCTTTGAAACAATTTTGTATGTGAAATTGCAAAGACTAATTGGTCTAAAGTCAGCATATGAAATAGGATTTTTGACCTTCGGAATGAGGCTAATGATAGTGGAGGTAACCCCTTTTGGCAGGCCCCATCCTTGAAAAAAACTCTGAATTGCTTGGGTTACATCATTTCCTATAATATCCCAGCACTGAGAGAAAAAGGCTCCAGTGAATCCATCCGGCCCTGGGGAACTATTGCCAGACAAAGAAAATATGGTAGTCTTGACTTCCTCAGCTGAAGGGATTAAGCACAATGAGTGATTTTGATCTTCATTGATCAAGGAAGGAATGACAGCAAACAAACTTTCATCAATTGTGTGATGTTCAGAGGATAATAACCCTTTAAAAAATTCCACAGCACCATTAGCCAGAACATCCTGATCATCTATCCATTGCTCATTGATTTTCAACTTCTGAATGTGATTTTTTTGCCTTTTAATCTTAGTGTAGTGATGAAAAAACTGTGTGTTTCTGTCCCCACAATAAATCCACTCCACCCTGGCCTTTTGGTACCAAAATAATTCTTCCCGAGATAAAGTGAGGCGCAATTCAGCATTTGCTTTATGTAGATTCATACGGTTATCAACTGAAGGATTCTCATAAAAAAGGTTTTGAGCTTGCTCAACAAGTGCTTCAGCCTATTTTTTAGCCTGAAAAATGTTTCCAAAGATTTCCTTGTTCCATTTCTTTAGGTCAGCCTTCAGATACTTTAGCTTTATTTGCAAGCTGGCAAAAGGGTGACTATCAGCTAGATGATAATTGCTCCAATGGACTTTGATAAAATCCAAGAAATTGTCATGCGTGTGCCACATTAGCTGATACATAAATCTCCCAGGGGAAGGCTGATTAGACTTAAGAGATAATAACATTGGGGAGTGATCTGAAGGACCTCAGATTAAATGTCTCACTGACAGAAGATGAGTTGAGTGAACCCATAATGAATTGTAAAGGACCCTGTCCAAACGGGCTTTAATTTGATTTGATCCAGCTTGGTTATTAGTCCAGGTATACTTAGCTCCATAATAACCAGCATCAATTAAACCTGTTGCTGTTAAGAAGCCCTGAAAGTCACCCATGGCAGCCATGGATGAGAAAGATCCTCCACTTTTTTCTTCAGGGGAAATAATGCTGTTAAAATCTCCACCCACAATCCAGGGAATATTTACAGATTGACTGAAAGCCATAAGAGAGGTAAACATGTCTCTGCGCTCACTAGTGCTGCAAGAGGCATATATAGCAGTAAAGAACAAAACAGCATTATCATTGTCCTTGATAGCTACAGTCAAATACTGTGGATGGGCCTCTATTGTCTCAAGGCAAATATGAGGCTTTGAAAAAATCCAAATTCTGGAAACTTCACCATTATTGCCCAATGGGGCAGGCATTCTAATGCTCCGAGCTACATGCTTCTTATTCCATTTAAATTACTTTCATTAAAGTTGTCCATGGATATGGCCGTCAATGTTGACACCCGTGAGCTGAGGTGATTTCAAACTTTGTGGATTTTAATTGCATATAAATGTGTTTTTAGATCTGATTTTAACAGAAATTTGATGTTGACCTGACTCAAAAATGTGGATTGTTTAACTTTGATGTTCTTCATTTGAGTATTTTTTTAAATTAGATATTATTTAGACGGATATATGCAGAATGATAAGTGCGATGTTATTTAATTTTATGTTATATAAACACATGGGGTATTCCATGTGAGCTGAGGTGCGTGGGTGCGACCTAACATTACACGCACCTCAGGAGAGCGTGTTAAACCCGTGTCAATGAATCTTCCCGTTCAAGACTTTGGGATTGATGTGTATGTTCTCATTTTTTTTATGAGAATGTATATATCTACCTCAAAGTCTTGAATTGTCCCGTTTGGACAGTCTGTGAATGTTTGATCACACTTAGGCAGTCATTTACTATATGTGTTTGTATGGTTTGCTGAAAATGTCGGTTGCGTCTCCTCACTCTTCTTCGATATACCTTTATTGATTTTGAGTGTTTTCTTAACCACTTACTTATAAGTGTTTAAGAAAACTTTAAAATCAATAAATATTTTTGGTATATCGGAGAAGTGTGGGGAGATGTTGCCCAAATTTTCAGTAAATTGTGCAACACATATAGTAATTGATTGTGCGATCAAACCTTCATGGATGGGTTAAAAAGTGATAATCTAAATAATAGTCCTCATCCAACTACAAATGGTCTGCGACCAACGATGTGAGGAATGGGTCGGGTTTATTTTCAAGAGTAATGATTTAAACGTTACTTATGTATTAACATTTATTGGGTGCAGGCGAAATGTTGACAGATCGTTCATGGATGTATCATAGAATAGTTGACCGGGTGGTGTCGGATGATTTTAAGCATGGAGTTGAGAGTCTCATTCAGTTTGCATTGGGGAATCCAAATGCATCAATAGACCGCGATGGTCACATTCGTTGCCCTTGTTCAAGTTGTAGAAACTTGAGGTGGCGTTCACCATGGGATGTGCAACATCATTTGTACAAGAAAGGGTTTGTGGATGGTTATACGAATTGGACGTGTCATGGTGAAGAATTCTGGAGGTTTGAGCCTGACAATATTGCAACCAGAAGTTCTTACGTGGATATGGTTGTGGATGCAGCTGGTCCTAGTTTTAATGTTAATAGCAAACATGCATATATGGAAGAAGTGCCGAATAAGAGAGTCGGAATATTTTATCAATTACTTAGTGAATCTGATGAGCCACTTTGGGATGGTTGTGAAAAGCACACTCGGTTGTCTGCAGTGTCACAGTTGTTGAACTTAAAATCTGAATTTCACATCAGTGAGACTTGTTTTGACCGTCTCCTCCTCTTGATCAAGAGTATGTTGCCTCGAGACGAGAAGTTGCCAGAAACTTATTATCGTGCAAAAAAGATGGTCAATGAGCTAGGACTTGGATATGTGAAAATAGATGCATGCCCGAATCATTGTATGTTATATTACAAAGATGATGCAGATAAGATATCATGTTCTATTTGCGGCCATGACAGATTCAAACCTAAGGGAGGTGTCAATTCAAAGCGAAAAGATGTACCTTACAAGGCATTGCGATACTTCCCTCTTGTGCCTAGGCTGCAGCGGCTGTATATGTCCTCAAAGATAGCTCTACATATGACATGGCACAGTGACAGAGTACGCCGTGCCGATGATATAATAAGTCATCCTGCCGATGGTGAAGCTTGGACCCACTTCAATCGTACTCATCTTGCTTTCTCAAAGGAGCCACGTAATGTTAGGTTGGGTTTATGCACATATGGTTTTAATCCATTCGGTGGTTCAGTGGCATCTTACTCTTGTTGGCCAGTGTTCATGACACCGTACAACCTTCCGCCAGACATGTGCATGAAGCGAGAAAATCTATTTTTGTCTTTAGTAATTCCTGGTCCAAAAGTCCCGAAAATAATTTGGACATATATCTCAGGCCGTTGATTGATGAGCTCAATTTTTTATGGACTGATGGAGTTGTTACTTATGATGCACGTAGGAAGCAAAATTTTATTATGAAGGCTGCACTGATGTGGACAATAAGTGACTTCCCTGCATATGGAATGCTATCTGGTTGGAGCACACATGGGAGGTTAGCATGTCCCTACTGTATGGAAGATACCAAATCATTTGTATTGAAACATGGTGGAAAAGCATGCTGGTTTGATTGCCATCGGCGGTTGCTACCAAGTGACCATCCTTTTCGAAGGCAAAAAGACTCTTTTAAAAAAATACTGTTGAAGTAGATGAAGCAGACTTGCAACGGGTGTCGGGTCGACATATGGTGACACGGGTGCAAATTTTACCAGATGTAGTACAATTGTCTGGTAGCACACGACAACTGAATAGTTTTGGAAAGGATCACAACTGGAACAAGAAAAATATTTTTTGGGAATTGCCTTATTGGTCAACTCTTCTTGTACGACACAATCTAGATGTCATGCATATCGAGAAGAATTTTTTTGATAATGTGTTCAACACGGTCATGAATGTTAAAGGCAAAATAAAGGACAACGCCAAAGCACGCATGGATTTAAAGATGCTTTGTAAACGTCCAGAACTGGAACTACAAAACATAAATGGAAGGGTTGTGCAGCCAAAAGTAACTTACGTGCTTAATGATACACAGATCAAGGAAGTGTGCCAGTGGGTGAAACAATTGAGATTTCCATATGGATATGCATCCAACATAGCCCGTTGTGTGAATGTTAACGAGGGAAAAATATATGGTCTGAAAAGTCACGACTGTCATGTGTTCATGGAGAGGCTACTGCCCATTGCATTTCGTGATTTGTTGCCGAAGCCTATGTGGGGAGCACTGACCGAGCTGAGTCAGTTTTTCAAGATTTTATGTGCATCAGAACTCAGACTTCGGGACGTACAAACTCTTGAAGAAAATGTGGTCAAAACTATTTGCAAGTTAGAGAAGATATTTCCTCTGGCATTCTTTGATTCGATGGAGCACCTGGTCGTCCATCTACCATACGAGGCTATTGTCGGAGGGCCAGTACATTTCCGATGGATGTATCCATTTGAGAGGTATGTGAGAATTTGATTGAACACATACATGTTGTCCATGGTCGCTACATGTCATTGCCATCTGAATTATTGTTGTAGGTGCATGCATGAATTGAAAATGAAAGTTCACAACAAGGCAAAGGTGGAAGGTTCGATTGCTGAGGCATATGTTACTGAAGAAATTTTGAACTTCTGTTCCATGTACTTTGAGCCAGATATTCAAACTCGTCATACTCGACCTCCACGTAATGATGATGGGGGAGTTGATGATTTGTCAGATCGGCTCTCTATATTTAAGCATCCTGGACGTGCTTTCGGATGTTGCTCGACCCGCACGCTCGAAGATAGAGAGTTGTACGCTGCTGAGATATATATTCTTCTGAATTGTACTGAGATTGAACCTTATGTTAAGTAAGTTCTTAACTCACATTTCCAGCAATGCCATAACTTGTTCATCCTTCTTCTGTAGTTCATTTAAAGTAGTAGTGCATTTATATTACAGACAATTTGATTCAGAATTAGCACAAAAATGTCCAAATATGCAGGACGTAGAGATTGAAAAAGAACGTGAGAAGTTTTTTGCCAAATGGTTGAGATATCAAGTTAGTGTTGATTGTTCAATATATATGATTGCAGTTACTAATGTTGACGTAATTGTTCAAAAATATTTAACTACTCTACTTTACATATAGGTTGAACAAGGTCTCATTAGTGATCAGAGAGTACAAGAGATAAGTTATGGCCCCTCCAACGTTGCACGTGCCTATCCAGGATATATTGTGAATGGATACAGATTTCATACGAGGGATTATGGACGAAGTAAGTCTACGATGAACAGCGGCGTATCTGTTAAGGGAAGTGTATACAATGAAGTGGAATTAGACTACTATGGTATTCTTGAGGAAGTCATAGAACTTCAGTATTTGGGACGAGACAATCATGTATACCTATTTAAGTGTCATTGGTTTGATCCTAATTCAGTTCGACATGACACGTCTACTGGGATTGTCGATGTCAAACATAGGTACAAACTTAATACCTATGAACCGTTCATTTTAGCAGCACAAGCCCACCAAGTGTATTATTCAAAGTATCCATTGTCCAAGAATAAAGATTGGTGGGCAGTTTGTAGGGTTAAAGCAAAATATTTTCCCACTTATGAGTTAAATATGAGTCAAAATGTCTCAGAGCTTGGCAGCGTCGAATATTTTCAATCAGATGAAGTTGGCCTTATCGGCTCCACACATGTTAATCTGGATGAATCTGATGAGCCACTGTCATTACGTAAGGAAGATGAAGTGGAAGAAATCGATCCGACGGAGTTAAATGTTCATGTTAGAGGGGAGGAGGAGTCAGATGAAGAGGAAGAGTTCCAATCTGATGAGACTACGATGGACGACGAAGATGATGATGATGAGCTAGATATATCAACATGAGGGAGGCATGTTTTGATTTTTTTTTATAAGCACCGAGCAACAGAGTTAATGTCAAGTCGAGTGCACCATCCCCCAGCAGGGGACAGTGTTCTCACTCCCCCAGACTAACACTGTGGCCATAGAATTTTATTGATTTTTTGTAATGAATACAGGCTCATCGGGGCATACCCCTGAACAGTTACAGTTTGCAGCCATGAAAGTCTACAAACCGTAACCTGTTACAAAAGTTGCAAAAATGAACAAAGTGAAGTCTATACACTGCACTCCCTTTAGCTGTTGAAGTCTGTACATTGTGATACATAAGCTTTGGTGCAGAGTATGTGAAGTATGTACATTGTTGAAGTCTGTACATTATATGAAGTCCATACTATGAAGTCTGTTCATTCGCTGCTGAAGACGGTACAGAGTGTGAAGTCTGTACATTGTGGTGGATAAGCTTTGTGAAGTCCATACACTGCATTGCATAAGCTTTGTGAAGTCCATACGTGAAGTCTGTACATTGTGCTGGAGCTTTGTGAAGTCTATACATTGCATTGAGAAGTCTATACATTGCATTCCCTTTCGCTGCTGAAGTCTGTACATTATGAAATGTGAAGTCTGTACATTCATTGTGAAGTCCAGCAGAGTCTGTACATTGTGGTGCATACAAAGTCCTGCAGAGTTTGTGAAGTCTGTACATTATGAAGACTGTACATTGTAAAGTCTATACACTGCCCTCCCATTCGCAGCTGAAGTCTGTACAATGTATTGTGAAGTCTGTACATTGTTGAAGTCTGTACATTGTATGAAGTCCATACTGTGAAGTCTGTTCATTCGCTGCTAAAGACGGTACAGAGTGTGAAGTCTGTACATTGTGGTGCATAAGCTTTGTGAAGTCCATACACTGCATTGCATAAGCTTTGTGAAGTCTGTACATTGTGCTGGAGCTTTGTGAAGTCTATACATTGCATTGAGAAGTCTATACATTGCATTCCCTTTCGCTGCTGAAGTCTGTACATTGTGAAATGTGAAGTCTGTACAGTGTGTGTGAAGTCTGTACAATGTGAAGTCTGTACATTCATTGTGAAGTCCAGCAGAGCCTGTACATTGTGGTGCATACAAAGTCCTGCAGAGTTTGTGAAGTCTGTACATTATGAAGACTGTACATTGTAAAGTCTATACACTGCCCTCCCATTCGCAGCTGAAGTCTGTACAATGTATTGTGAAGTCTGTACATTGCCCTCTCTTATGCTGTTGAAGTCTGTACATTGCCCTCTCTTATGCTACTGAAGTCTATACAATGCATTGTGAATTTAGTAAGCTGATTCTTACTTTTTAAGCATAATTTTAAATAACATTTGTCTAGCCTTATATAATTGTGGATTAATATGTATTAATTGTTTTGTTATTAATAAGGAAATGGTGCGAGGAGGTCGTACTAGGAGTGGGAGGAGATAAGGCAGTGAGAGGGGCGCTACTCCCTCCTCGTTAGCATCTTCTTCAGACACATGTATATTTGATCAATAAGTTAGTTATATGAATATTTTAATTATTTACTAACTTAAAAGAATTTTTTTATAGGTCCAAGTGTCGGCTCACCACCACATGTACAGACGCCACCACCACTTCCCGCTAGTGCCCTCCCACCACCTCCCGCTACAAGTATATCTATTTTAATTTTCAGTAACATGTTGCATTTACTTATGAAAATTAATATTTTCCCACCTATGTATTTCTTTGAATTTCCAGCAAAATATTCATTTATCTAATGTGAATTAATTCTTACAGGTCCTAGTGCTCTCCCACCACCTGTCCCGACGCCACCCCCACCACCTCCCGCTACAGGTATATCTATGTTGCATTTTCAGTAACGTGTTGCATTTACTTATGGAAATTAATGCTTTCCCACCTATGTATTTCTTTGAATTTCCAGCAAGGAATTCATTTATCTAATGTGAATTAATTCTTACAGGTCCTAGTGCTCTCCCACCACCTGTCCCGACGCCACCCCCACCACCTCCCGCTACAGGTATATCTATGTTGCATTTTCAGTAACGTGTTGCATTTACTTATGGAAATTAATACTTTCCCACCTATGTATTTCTTTGAATTTCCACCAAGGAATTCATTTTCCAAATGTGAATTAATTCTTACAGGTCCTAGTGCCCTCCCACCACCTGTCCTGACGCCACCCCCACCAGCTCCCGCTACAGGTATATCTATTTTAATTTTCAGTAACGTGTTGCATTTACTTATGGAAATTAATGCTTTCCCACCTATGTATTTTTTTAAATTTCCAGCAAAATATTCATTTATCTAATGTGAATTAATTCTTATAGGTCCTAGTGCCCTCCCACCACCTGTCGCTACAGGTATATCTATTTTAATTTTCAGTAACATGTTGCATTTACTTATGAAAATTGGTTCTTACAACCCTCCCACCACCTCTGACTTCTACAGGGCCCCCCCCACCACTCAGCAGCCAGTTGACGATGACAGTAGTCATCACGAGGGAGGCACTGTCCATGATGGACGTCGCCCCTGCTGGATCTCCGGGTATATTTATAAGGCTAGTTTACATTCATTAATTATTAGCGGTAAGTTTCTAATATGAATACTTTGACATTTGCAATTGCAGGAAAAAATTAGAACCTTCCACTGCTGTCCATCATGCTATTAGCCTAGTAATGGCACATGTGCCCGGGCCACATTTGTCTTACAAAGAATTTCCGATGGACGTCCGCGATTCATTGTTCGACATGTTCTTAGTAAGTAACTATGTCATTTAATTCAAGTCTTTTCCAAACTCAATTCACAACAGTCTATTAATTGTGAAGCTTAATTTATTTACAGCGGACTTATCGATTCACTGGTGGACATGATGTGGCATGATGTCGTTCTACCTGGGAGTCTACTGTGAAGACAAATTATCGAAAGAGAGTATATGCGGCTCAGAAGAAGGCCAAAAAAAATGCTGGTGGGAGTGAAGACCGACAGCTGTGGAAGGAGCACCGTCCTCTATGGATGAGGAAGGAGGATTGGGACATACTATGTGACAAATTTGCCGACCCCAAGTGGATAGAAAAGTCCCAAAAAGCCAAATCAAATAGGGCGTCACAGCCGGAGGCAAATTTGCATACATGTGGGTCCGTCTCTTTTGCGACTCATAAAAATAAAATGGTAAGTGATGTTTCAAATCTTCTTACATTTTATTAACATATATGACAATTTTTTACTATGAACTATATAACAGGCTGTGGAGCTTAATCGAGCTCCGACGTTCCTCGAGGTGTTCGACAGAACACACAAAAAGAAGGCGACAGGTCAATTTGTGAGTACGAGAGCTCGTTCAATAGCGGTAAGTTTATCTTCGTGTGCAACTTCTACCGTTCATTTAATTCAGATTGATCATATGAAATTGACTAATTATTTTATTTTATTTGTAGGAAACATATAGTAGAGCTGTGACAGAAAAGTACGGGGAGGGAGAGGGGGAGCAGCCAGAGTTGGATCCGGCAGAATGGGTGGCCGTAGCTGGTGTACCGAAGAAGGGCCGAATATATGGTTTTGGGGACAGCATGGACTCTAGCGCGGTGATATCATCATGTGCGAGTTCGAACTCTGCACAAACCAGTACTTCTGCCTTCAGTATACCTCAATCTGCCCCCAGTACTTCTGGTAGCGACGTCAGAGACATCGTCCGATCGGAGATGTCTAGCCAGATTTCTAATTTGCAGCTGCAGATGCAGCGGCAGTTCCGAGAGGAGATGTCTACCCAGCAGGCAGCCATGTTGCAGGCACTCACTGGCCTGCTCTCCCAAGCGAGAATTCTCCCTCATGCATCCACCACCACGGCACAAGCAGCACAGGTGATTTTTTTCCATGGGTCTTTTCTATGAGTTCAGTTTCTATGAGTTTAGTTTGGCACTTGGTTTAAAATCAAAGCAGTCGGGGTCCGGGGGTCCAGAATGTGAAATACTGATTCGATCTACATTTCGATCATTCCAATACGACCTGGGAGGTAGACGTGACTTGTCAGAGCTGACGGATTCCAAATCGGACACCCGATTTGGGCCCAACGCTCAAAGTGCATTTTGTAAATGCACTTGGTTTAAAATCAAAGCAGTCAGGGTCCGGGGGTCTAGAATGTGAAATACTGATCCGATCGGCATTCCGATCATTCCAACAAGACCTGGGAGGTAGACGTGACTTTTCAGAGCTAACGGATTCCAAATCGGACATCCGGTTTGAGCCCGACGCTCAAAAGTGCATTTTGTAAATGCACTTGGTTTAAAATCAAAGCAGTCGGGGTCCGGGGGTCCAGAATGTGAAATACTGATCCGATCGGCATTCCGATCATTCCAACACGACCTGGGAGGTAGACGTGACTTGTCAGAGCTGACGGATTCCAAATCAGACATCCGGTTTGAGCCCCATGCTCAAAAGTGTACTTTGTAAATGCACTTGGTTTAAAATCAAAGTAGTCGGGGTTCGGGGGTCCAGGGGTCCAGAATGTGAAATACTGATCTGATCGGCATTCCGATCATTCAACACAACCTGGGAGGTAGACGTGACTTGTCAGAGCTGACGGATTCCAAATCGGACATCCGGTTTGAGCCCGACGCTCAAAAGTGCATTTTGTAAATACACTTGGTTTAAAATCAAAGTAGTCGGGGTCCGGGGGTCCAGAATGTGAAATACTGATCTGATCGGCATTTTGATCATTCCAACACGACCTGGGAGGCAGACGTGACTTGTCAGAGCTGACGGATTTCAAATCGGACATCTGGTTTGAGCCCGACGCTCAAAAGTGTATTTTGTAAATGCACTTGGTTTAAAATCAAAGCAATCGGGGTCTGGGGGTCCAGAATGTGAAATACTGATCTGATCGGCATTCCGATCATTCCAACACGACCTGGGAGGTAGACGTGACTTGTCAGAGCTGACGGATTCTAAATCGGACATCCGGTTTGAGCGCGACGCTCAAAAGTGCATTTTGTAAATGCACTTGGTTTAAAATCAAAGCAATCGAGGTCCGGGGGTCCAGAATGTGAAATACTGATCCGATCGATATTCTGATCATTCCAACACGACCTGGGAGGTAGACGTGACTTGTCAGAGCTGACGGATTCTAAATCGGACATCCGGTTTGAGCCCCACGCTCAAAAGTGCATTTTGTAAATGCACTTGGTTTAAAATCAAAGCAGTCGGGGTCCGGGGGTCCAGAATGTGAAATACTGATCCGATCGGCATTCTGATCATTCCGACATGACCTGGGAGGTAGACGTGACTTGTCAGAGCTGACGGATTCCAAATCGGACATCCGATTTGAGCCCCACGCTCAAAAGTGCATTTTGTAAATGCACTTGGTTTAAAATCAAAGCAGTCGGGATCCGGGGGTCCAGAATGTGAAATACTGATCCGATCGGCATTCCGATCATTCCAACATGACTTAGGAGGTAGACGTGACTTGTCAGAGCTGACGGATTCCAAATCGGACATCCGGTTTGTGCCCGACGCTCAAAAGTGCATTTTATAAATGCACTTGGTTTAAAATCAAAGCAGTCGGGGTCTGGGGGTCCAGAATGTGAAATATTGATCCGATCGGCATTACAATCATTCCAACACGACCTGGGAGGTAGACGTGACTTGTCAGAGCTGACGGATTCCAAATCGGACATCCGGTTTGAGCCCCACGCTCAAAAGTGCATTTTGTAAATGCACTTGGTTTAAAATCAAAGCAGTCGGGGTCTGGGGGTCCAGAATGTGAAATACTAATCCGATCAGCATTCTGATCGTTCCAACACGACCTGAGAGGTAGACGTGACTTGTCAGAGCTGACAGATTCCAAATCGGACATCCGGTTTGAGCCCCACGCTCAAAAGTGCATTTTGTAAATGCACTTGGTTTAAAATCAAAGCAGTCGGGGTCCGGGGGTCCAGAATGTGAAATACTGATCCGATCGGCATTCCGATCATTCCAACACGACCTGGGAGGTAGACGTGACTTGTCAGAGCTGATGGATTCCAAATCGGACATCCGGTTTGAGCCCCACGCTCAAAAGTGCATTTTATAAATGCACTTGGTTTAAAATCAAAGTAGTCGGGGTCCGGGGGTCCAGAATGTGAAATACTAATTCGATTGGCATTTCGATCATTCCAACATGACCTGGGAGGTAGACGTGACTTGTTAGAGCTGAAGGATTTTAAATCGGACATCCGGTTTGAGCCCCACGCTCAAAAGTGCATTTTGTAAATGCACTTGGTTTAAAATCAAAGCAGTCGGGATCCGGGGGTCCAGAATGTGAAATAATGATCCGATCGGCATTCCGATCGTTCCAACATGACTTAGGAGGTAGACGTGACTTGTCAGAGCTGACGGATTCCAAATCGGACATCCGGTTTGAGCCCTACGCTCAAAAGTGCATTTTGTAAATGCACTTGGTTTAAAATCAAAGCAGTCGGGGTCCGGGGGTCCAGAATGTGAAATACTGATCCGATCGGTATTCTGATCGTTCCAACATGACCTAAGAGGTAGACGTGACTTATCAGAGCTGACGGATTCCAAATCGGACATCCGGTTTGAGCCCGACGCTCAAAAGTACATTTTGTAAATGCACTTGGTTTAAAATCAAAGCAGTCGGGGTCCGGGGGTCCAGAATGTGAAATACTGATCCGATCGACATTCCGATCATTCCAACACGACCTGGGAGGTAGACGTGACTTGTCAGAGCTGACGGATTCCAAATCGGAGATCTGGTTTGAGCCTCACGCTCAAAAGTGCATTTTGTAAATGCACTTGGTTGAAAATCAAAGCAGTCGGGGTCCGGGGGTCCAAAATATGAAATACTGATCCGATCGGCATTTCGATCATTCCAACACGACCTGGGAGGTAGACGTGACTTGTCAGAGCTGACGGATTCCAAATCGGACATCCGATTTGAGCCCCACGCTCAAAAGTGCATTTTGTAAATGCACTTGGTTTAAAATCAAAGCAGTCGGGGTCCGGGGGTCCAGAATGTGAAATACTGATCCGATCGGCATTCCGATCGTTCCAACACGACTTGGGAGGTAGACGTGACTTTTCAGAGCTGACGGATTCTAAATCGGACATCCGGTTTGAGCCTGACGCTCAAAAGTACATTTTATAAATGCACTTGGTTTAAAATCAAAGCAGTCGGGGTCCGGGGGTCCAGAATGTGAAATACTGATCCGATCGGCATTCCGATCGTTCCAACACGACCTGGGAGGTAGACGTGACTTGTCAGAGCTGACGGATTCCAAATCGGACATCCGGTTTGAGCCCCACGCTAAAATAACTCAATTCAAAACTATGTTAGTTTTCAAAACTTAGTTTAGAATAATTCAAAAAAGTAGGTTCTACGATTGATATCTTTACAGTCATCGATTTGATATTATGTTTGATTTAAATTCATGTAATCTAATAAAATATTTAATTTATCTTTATACTAATATTAATTTTTTTATCTATGTATGTTTTTTTTAATATAGGAGGATCCTTCTGCGAGCGGTACCAGAGGGGATGAGCAGGGCGGGGGAGATGAAGATATGGACGATCTGGAGGATATTTGTTGATTTTGTTGTATTTTTTTTATGTAACACTGATGAGTTTATTCTGATATTTGATGTAATTTTAATTAAATTTGATTTTTTATTTTTGTTCGTATGTAGTTTACATTTTCGATGATTTTGTAAATAGGTTTTTAATACAAATTTGTTGTTTTAAAAAAAAGATGAAAATATATTTCGAACGGATTTTGAGACGGATCCGTCTTAAATTTGAGACGGAGTTAATGATGGAAATTAGGCTGTCTCAAATTGAAGATGGAATTTAAGAGAAATTTCAGACGGATAGGTAGACGGAATTTACGTCCGTCGCAATTACCGTGCGTAATTTGCGACGGAAATAACGACGGAAAATAGTTGCGTCGAAAAGTTGAGATGGATATTTAGACGGAATTTTTCCGTCGCAAACTTCAGACGGATTTAAAGACGACACTTTCCGTCCGAATTTGTTTCATTATCGACGAAATTTGCGACGAATTTTTATGCCGTCGGAAGTTTAGGACGGATTTTAGGACGGAAGAAAATCCGTCGGTTATTTGTGACTCTTTTTTTAAGACGGCCCTTTTCCGTCCCAATTCGGTCGCAAATCCGTCGCAAAATCGATTAGCGACGGATTTTGCGACGGATTTGGGACGGAATAGGGCCGTCACTAAAATCGCTTTTTCTTGTAGTGCCACCTGATGAAGGGGCGTCGACCCCTGTGCAGATTTCTGCATAGGGGACCCCAGACAGAACGGGCTCTAAAATCTAATGGAGAATAATTTTTTGAAGAGCAACAATTGCTCATGGATCCTATGCATGCTATTTGCAAGTATTCATGCAAAATTCATTGTTTTGATCTGGGAGTCTGATCCCATACTCTTTGCTTCATTTTTTTATCTTGTTCATCAGAGTTTCAACAATTTCTGAAATTGGATTGATCGTTGCCTTGTATTTGTTGAGCATCATTTCATGATTTATTTATTTTTGTGTTAGTTTAGCGAGCTGCTCCTGAAGTTATTCAGTTCAGTCAATACACTATTATTTTTGTGCCATTGTTCTTCAAATTATCTGGCAAAAATTCGGCAGCACCTCCCCTAGACTCGGAGCTTCGGGGGGGGGGGGGTGTTTAATCGGGTATGCATCCACGGAGGAACTCTAAGATGCCCCCAAAATAGAAGGGTGCGCATGGAAGCGGCAACACCCCTAGAGACACGATTCGAAAATCTGTTCAGATATGAGCATGAGAGAAATGAGGGAGCAGCCTCATCGGAGCCCAAATGGGCATGGATCCCGAGTCCTACTCATGGGGGTTGTGCAAACTTGGGACCCTTCCTTGAAGACAATAATATGCATCTCCCATTCGAAAAAGAGCGGTGGTAAATGGATATAGCGGAACATGTTACCCGGACTAAGGCCCATGTCTGTCACCTCCTTGGCACCATGGCCATATAATTAGTTAAGTCCCAATGTGAGGTTTTGAGAGGAAAATCACGTTCACGGGAAAGCAAAGGAAAGATACATTAGACCTCGATGGTTGGCATCATCTGGGGCCACACTCATAGGTTAGAGTGAGCTTCGGGTCGGTGGCCATCGTGGTAGTAGTCAGATCACCATGTGTGTGGTAAACAGAAATGAAAGTGGTTCCTCCTACCTACTGGGAGAACAGAGAGAAAGCAAGGAAAGGAAGAAACAATGTAGAGATACACATATGCATGAAAGAGATCTAGATCAACGTCCAGTAACTTCATTCATTCAACCATGAAGGAGTACATCGGCGATGGCCTCATCGGGCAATGAAGAAGGGAAAGAAAAAAAATGCAGGAACCCACCCTTCAGCGGATCCTCTCTCTCTCTCTCACTCCCTGACACTCTGTTTGTTCTGAGTTCACACGGGGTGCGCTCTTTCTTCCTCTTCTCTCTCTTTCTCTTCTTCGCAGTAGGGACCTGGGCAGATTCCCGGAGAGGAAGAAGAGTAATAGCTTTAGCAAAACTCTTGAACCGCAGAGCCAGCCGAAGACCTTCTTTCAAGGTTTTTCCAGGCAGATTTAAGCTCCACCAAGGTGGGCTTGATATAGGGGGTCGGAGCCGCTATTTTGGTGGGAATTCTCCACATGTCTTCTTTTCCTTCGACTGTTGCGGCTGCGCTCAATGGCGTGGTTCACTCACAACCAGGTGCGTGGTGAAGCTGGACTGGAAGGACGCACGGGGAGGCCCTACGTCGCGTTTGAACGGGGTGGCCATGCCGCGAAGGATGACGCTGGCAGCCTGCCATTGGCCGCGCGAGGGGCCTCCGTGCGCACGAACGGGAGGAGGTCAAGCTTCTCTTAAATGCTCACACGGGGGAGGGGGAGAAGGAAATCACGTTCTGTGATACAAACATAGAGCTATAGTGATCGTGATTTTCCTCCTATTTCCTTTTTTTTGAAAATCCCTCCTTCACTTCGCCCTTCACTTCTTCTTCTTCATTCAGCCCATTCATGTGTAGGCCTTTTCGTGCTTAGCCCATTCATGTTTGGGCCCCTTTCCATTTTCCTTTTTTCTCTTCTTCTCTCTTTTTTTTAACGCCAACAAATGTCCCCCACCCGCAGGTGTTGCGAACGAGGAACAAGGGAGTGGGGCCTACGGGTGTAGCCTGTTTGAAAGCATTTATTTGTGTTTCTTTCGTCATTGTCATGATCGGGGGTGCGGGCTTCGACCGAAATTGGGAGAGCTAGCCACAAGAGCTGAGATCGGGGAGCAGGCTGCGAGAGCCGAAATTGGGAGAGCAGGCTGCCAGGGCCAAAGTCAGGAGAGAAGGCTTTGAGAGCCAAAGTTAGGAGAGAAGGCTTTAAGAGCCAAAGTTAGGAGAGAAGGCCTTAGGCGCCAAAGTTCAATAGGGCAGCAGGCTTTACGAAGCCGAAATCAGGGGAGCAGGCTTTGCAAAGTTGAAATAGGGAAAGCAGGCTTAAGAGCCGAAATCGAGAGAGAGGAGGCTGCGAGAGCCAAAATTTGGAGGGTTGGCTGTAAGAGCCAAAATTCGGAGAGTAGGCTACAAGAGCCAAAATTGGAGATTAGGCTGCGAACGTCGAAGCTGAGAAAGAAGGCTTTAAGAGCCGAAATTAGGAGAGTAGGCTACGAGAGCCAAAATTGAGTAAGTAGCCTTTGAGAGTCGAAATTGAGAAAGTAGGCTTCGAGAGTCAAAATTGGGAGAGCAAGCCGCAAGAGCCGAAGTTGAGAATGAAGGCTTTAAGAGCCGAAATTGGGAGAGTAGGCTGCGAGAGCCAAAATTGAGAAAGTAGGCTGCGAGAGCCGAAATTGAGAAAGTAGGCTTCGAGAGCCAAAATTGGGAGAGCAGGCTGCAAGAGCTGAAGTTGAGAATGAAGGCTTTAAGAGCCGAAATTGGGGAAGCAAGCTTTAAGAGCTGATTTTGAGAGAGCAAGCCGCAAGAGTCAATTTTGGGAGAGTAGGTTTCAAGAGCCAAAATTGGGAGAGCAGGCCGCAAGAGCCGAAGTTGAGAATGAAGGCTTTAAGAGCCGAAATTGGGGAAGCAAGCTTTAAGAGCTAATTTTGGGAGAGCAGGATGCGAGAGCCGATTTTGGGAGAGTAGGCTTCGAGAGTCAAAATTGGGAGAGCAGGCCGCAAGAGCCGAAGTTGAGAATGAAGGCCTTAAGAGCCGAAATTGGGGAAGCAAGCTTTAAGAGCTGATTTTGGGGGAGCAGGTCGCAAGAGTCGATTTTGGGAGAGTTGACAATGAAAGCCGAAGAATAGTGGGAGAGCAAGCTTTAAGGGCCAAGAGTAGGCTTTAAGGGTCGAAATCGAGGGAGTAGGCTGTGAGAGCCAAAATTTAAGGGAGTAGGCTTTAGGAGCCAAGATTTTGGAGAGTAGGCTGCAAGAGCCAACATTTGGAGAGTAGGCTATAAGAGTCAAAATTTGGAGAGTTTTCATTCATTCGTTTTATTCTTATTGGTGTTCTTTTCATTATTGTCCTTTTATTCGGGCATGCAAGCATCCATTGACAGCAAACACACAAAAAATAGATATATAGCATAGCTCCCCTTTATCGGGGATAGGATAAGAATAGCGCCTATGACTCACGGGTAGAATGCGGCACACGAAGCACAACTAAAGGAGATGTGCGTTCGTCAAGAGGATATTGCATAGCTTATGTGCATAGTTTAAATCATAATCTACACCTGAGGCAGCTTCTCCATGGTGTAAATGTGCAAGCATATGAGCGGCGAACCATAAACATAGGGATATGCAAACGTTCCAAGCAACACTAGAGGACTACTCTAGGGCCTACACATACATTTCATGCTTTCGACTTTCGGTAGCTTCATACAGCCCCCTTGTTTATTTTGAATTCTGGACTTCACCGTTCGGCGCGAGTTTCCTCATGTGTCTCAATGGGGATTCCCGGCTACTAGGATTCATCCTTATTACAATTTTATTGCGGAATATGCTTCACCATTTTTGCGCAAGTCTCCTCATTTGTTTCAGTGGAGATTCCCAGCTACTTGGATTCACATTTCACTTTTTCATCATTCATTTTATTTTTTAAATCATTTTTTAAGGGGGCACACAGCTTTTTCCTCACGATTGTCTTTCGTGCGAGTGTAAGCATTCAAGCATCCTTAGTGTTAGGAAGAAATTCTATGATCCTTATGATTAGAAATCATTGATCACATTGTGTGCGGAGCGTGGGAGTTTTGCCTCGGGTATATTTTGTGAGTTACGTTAACATCATAGCTATGACTCTTCCCTTGACGCATGCACCCACCAAAAATCGGTTTATTTTTTTCTTCCCTTAGAATATGTCGGGGCACATGTATACCCGAAATTGGGGCAACATTATTTAGCAATGAAGCATGGTCCTAGAAAGTTTGAAGGAAGTATATTAAATATATATAATAAACAAGCATGCAAGCAGGGCAAGCAAACATTCAAAATCAATAGCACTCTAGAGAGCTTTTTTTGTTTTTGATATTGGGGTGAATCTCGGTGGGGCCGAGAGTAGGACAACAGGCTTTGACGAAAAGTTTAAATCGAGAGCAAGAGAGCGGGCTTCGGACAAAGTCTAGACCTAAATCGAAAGAGAGGGCTTTGACCGAAGGTCTAAGCCAAAATCAGGAGAGCAGGCTGTATAGACCAAAGGATAACGGGAAAGCGGGCTGCGTAAGTTAAAGGATGGCAGGAGAGTAGGCCATAAAAGCCAAAGGATAGCGGGAAGGCGAGCTGTGAAAGCCAAAGGACAGCGGGAGAGCAGTTGTAAAACCCAAAGGATAGCGGGAAAGCATGTTGTAAAACCCAAAGGATAGTAGCAGAGCAGGCTGTGTAAGCCATAGGATAGCTGGAGAGCAGGCTGTGTAAGCCCAAGGGTAGTAGGAAAGCAAGTTGCGTAAGCCCAAGGAGAGCGGGGGAGCTGGCTGTAAGGGCCGGAGGATAGCGGGAAAGCAAGTTGTAAAACCCAAAGGATAGCGAGAAAGCAGGCTGCGTAAGCCCAAGGATAGTGGGAGAGCAAGCGGTGTAAGCCCAAGGAGAGCGGGAAAGTAAGTTGTAAAACCCAAAGGATAGCGGGAAAGCAGGCTGTGTAAGCCCAAGGATAGCGGGAAAGCGGCTTGTATAACCCAAAGGATAGCTGGAGAGTAGGCTGTGTAAGCCCAAGGATAGCGAGAAAGTAGGCTGCGTAAGCCCAAGGATAGTGGGAAAGCGGGTTGTATAACCCAAAGGATAGCTGGAGAGCAGGCCATGTAAGCCCAAGGATAGCAGAAAAGCAGGCTGCGTAAGCCTAAGGGGAGTGGGAAAGTAGGTTGTAAAACCCAAAGGACATCGGGAAAGCAAGCCATGTAAGCCATAGGATAGCTGGAGAGCGGGCCGCGTAAGCCCACGGATAGCTAGAGAGCAGGCTGTAGAAGCCCAAAGGACATTCGAAAGCAGGCTATAAAGCCCAAAAGGATATTGGGAAGTAGGCTATAAAAGCCTAAGGATATTGGGGGAGCGGGCTGTAAGACCCGAAGATAGATGGAGAGCATGTTGTAAAAGCCCAAAGGACATTTGAAAGCAGGCTATAAAGCCCAAAAGGATATTGGGAAAGTAGGCTATAAAAGCCAAAGGATATTGGGAGAGCGGGATGTAAGACCCAAAGGTAGCTGGAGAGCAGGCTGTAGAAGCCCAAAGGACATTTGAAAGCGGGCTATAAAGCCCAAAAGGATATTGGGAAAGTAGGCTATAAAAGCCAAAGGATATTGGGAGAGCGGGCTGTAAGACCCGAAGATAGCTAGAGAGTAGGCTGTAAAAGCCCAAAGGACATTTGAAAGCAGGCTATAAAGCCTAAAAGGATATTGGAAAAGTAGGCTATAAAAGCCAAAGGATATTAGGAGAGCGGGCTGTAAGACCCAAAGATAGCTGGAGAGCAGGCTGTAAAAGCCCAAAGGACATTTGAAAGTAGGCTATAAAGCCCAAAAGGATATTGGAAAAGTAGGCTATAAAAGTCAAAGGATAACAGGCTTCGACCGAGGGTCTAAGCCATCGAGTTGTATTGGTTACTGCGGTGGGACGGATGGCTTGGTCCCGATAGCGGGCTTTGGCGGTAACGGCTAAGCCAAGAGGTAGGATATCTTGAATATGTAAAAGTGGGCTTTGGCCGAGATGACCGAGCCAAAAGATGGGATATTTGATATATATATATAAGTGAATTTTGGCCGAGATGGCTAAATCGAAAGATAGTATATCTGGCGTTCATGAGAGTGGGCTTTGGCCGAAATGGCTAAGCTGCAGATGAAACATTTGAAACATATAAAAGTGGGCTTTGTCCGTAATAGCCAAGCCGAAGGGTAGGATATCTAACATATACATGAAAGCATGCTTTGGCCCAGATGGCTAAGCCGAAGGATAGAACCTCTGCACTATACGACAACATGCTCTTCTTTTATCTTCAGCTTTTCTTTCTTCTTTTGTTTTCAGCATTTGGCCCCGGAGCGGAGCACCATCTGCGTCTTGAAATTTTCTTCGGCTTCTTGCCATAGCTTGTGGGGATTGGAATACCCTTTAGAATAGGTGTTGCCTTAGCTGGCACAACGAGGCCGTGTTGGCCGATGTCTTAAAGATGAAAAATTGGTGCGGGTGAGGTGGGTCCACCTTGTGTTCACCCCTTCGTAATTCGCCTTTTTGAATCAAGCCTTCGATGATATCCTTGAATACGTAGGAGTCCTTAATAGAGTGGCCCCTCTGTCAGTGATAGGGATAGAACTGAGGATCATCTTTCCATCTGGCATCATTTGGCCTTTTGGGTTCCGGGAGGACGACCTTGTCGTATTCACGAACCCACTCAAATAGAATCTGAGTTTTATCCTTCGGAAAGGAATATGGCTTCTTCATTCTTCCCCTTAGTGAGGATTTTTGCTCAGCGGACTTGGCGGCAGAAGGGCCAGCCTCCTCCTTTGATTCGTTGAATCGCTGCTCGAAAGCTTCAAAATCAACAGTGTGCAATTCTTCTTGCGCCGATGATCTGCCAGCTAGCTTATTCTTTTGAATCGGGGTAGCAGTAGTCGGGAAATACTTTGCCAGGAGGGCTTCAATATCAGTTGCAAGATCGTTCAATTGATCAAAGGACTTGATTGCGACGCCAATTTCCCTCAACAGGTTGTGCGTCTTCATACTGCGTTTGCACATTTGGATAGCATCCTCGTAGCCACGTGGATGTCTACATCTCGCGCTGAGATTTCTACATCGTTGGATGTAGACCGAAATAGACTCACCATCATTTTGCTCGGTCAGATATAGTTGTGCCTCGGTGACTTCTCCCTCGACTGGCTTCGTTTCAGCAGTTTGTTGCATTTTTAGCTTGTTCATTGCTGGCGAAGCTGTCAGACTCTGACACAAGCCAGCTGATTACAGAAGCAGGTTTATTGGTGGGATTGCCTGAGGCGTAATAACTGCCTCCTGACGTGCCCGGGAAGTTGAGGGATGCGCCGAGGGCACGTGCTGTAGCTTGTGAGGGAGGGTGCCCCCTACCTGGTCATATGTCATGCGGGGCACTGTCGACGTCGGTGAGGCTTCGAGTGGCTCAATACTTCCCTGCAAAGCCTCAGATGAGAGTTCTGCTCGCCCGGGTGTAGCTAGGTATAAACCCATCCTGCTTAATTCTCTTCTCAGCACTTCTCCTTCTTGGTGGTTTTGGTATAGCTTTGCCACCAGGGCAAGATCAGATTGATAAGAGCCGAGAATGCTGCTTCCCATGTCATCTTCGGGTGGAACCAGCGGCATCCGGTTATCATTGCTGGACGCATTTAGTCCCCCAGCATTTGAAATTCCTACCACCATGCCCTCAGGTGGAGGAGGGGTATAACAACGTGCCTCTTCATTAGGCGGTAGAAAGTGCCCCCAGTTCTCCGGGGACTGATTAGCATGATGATAAGTAGCGACTTTAGCTTGATCCACACTTATCGGCGCGAAGCATATTTCTTCCTCTCTTTCTTCAGTAGCATGAGTTTCGGGCACCTCTTCGGGTGATAGACGATATATAGACATCATGTTGGCAGCTCTTTTCAGATCAGGGAGTTCATGAGCGCGTGGAGGATCCACTTTGTTCTCTCCCATTTGTAACTCCCCTTTCTTGATCAGCCTTTCAATAGCATCCTTGAATGGATAGCAATCTTCAATGGAATGCCCGATCATTTGGTGATACGAGCAAAAGCAGGGGTCATCTTTTCTTCTAGTGTCTTCTGGTCTCTTCGGCTCCGGAATAGTAATCTTGTTGTATTTTGTGGCCCATTCGAACAGGGCCCGGGTTCTCTCCTTGGGGAAAGAATAGAGCTTCTTCATTTTGGTCTGCAGGGACGGGCCTTCTTGTTGTTCATCAGGCTCAGCAAGGGGAGGGTTGGCAACCCCCTTTTCTTTATCTTTTAGCTGCTCGAACGCCTTGAAGTCAACGGTGTGAACTTCTTCGGGCATGGGCGGCCTATCAGCTAGTTTGGCTCTTTATCTTGTAGCAATAGGAGCAGAGGAGTGACTAGAGAGGAAGGCCTCAATCTCCACCACCACGTTGTTCAATCGGTCAAAAGACCTGATTTCAATACCGATCATCTTCTCGAGGATTTCCTGCTTCAGGTTTTGCTTGCAAATTTGCACGGCATCTTCCTGGTGTGGCAAGCGCCTACACCTCATGCTGAGGTTTCACCATCTTTTGATATATTCCAAAGTGGTTTCATCATTCTTTTGCTTGGAAGCATATAGCTCGGTCACTTCTCTTTCAGTGACGTGGAACCGCTCTCGGAATTGCCATTGCATGTCCAGCCAATCATTGATGGATCCAGCTGGTAAGTTTGAATACTATTCAAAAGCGAGTCCTGTGAGGCAGGACCCGAAGAACTTGAGCTGGTAGGACTCGTCAGTCGCCAGATCACCCATCATGTTGATGTAATAGGCTATATGTTCTTTCGGCAAACCTTGTCCGTTGAATTTATCGAACTTCGGTGGTTTGTTGACGCCTAGAGGTAATCTCTTGGCAGCGTGATGGACAGGGTAAGATACCTTGTACGCATCAAAAGCAGCATAATCATCGTTGCCTCTATCGGCCAGCTTCTTCTCGATCATTTGTTCTATCATCAGTTTATTCATCATTGCCGGGTCGACCGAACTTGGACAGAGTTAGGCTTGCTGCGTCTGCGGCATCGCCACCACTGCTGCTTGGGGTATGGTAGCAGGTCCTTGGGGATGAGGAGCAAGTTGCGAGGTCATGCCCCCAACGTAGTTGAATGCTGGCTGAGACGTCGTTATCTGAGGCCGAGCCTCCAATTCAATTGTGCCCTACTGCGAGGCTTGAGGAGGAACCTCGTCTTGTCTTGAGGTTGAAGCGTGCACACCCAGCTCACTGAGTTGCCTCTTTAGCACTTTGATCTCTTGTTTGTATTCTTGAAGTAGCATCATCATAATAGTTGGATCGGGTTTGGAAGAGCTGGGAGCCTGACCTCCCCCTTCCACTGGAGCATTCGGAGAAGGTGGACTTTCACCATCATCTTCAGCAGTGATCACGTTCACAGCCATCGTGACCATATCTGCATTTATTTCTTCAGCGCGGGCTTATGCCACCTCATCATGATATGCGGGTGGAGCCCCATAGCAGCCGGTCACCCCAGCCATATTGCAAGTGAATATCTGGAGCTCCCGATTTCTTTGGATGAACCTCCTGGCATCATACGAGTGAGTGCAAGCCCGCCGACCATAGGCTCGGAGGGTTGATTTGTGAGATGCCTGGACAGACATCTTGGTCTTTTCCTCTTGTTCTTCTTCTTTTCTTGGAGCCGAGACCCGCGCTTGCTTGGGCACCTAAATCTGTTTGAATCTGATTGGCTTAGGGGCCAATCCCCCCTTTGATTTTGACTCGAAGTGATCCGTCATGCTTTGGGCCAGTGCCTGGAAGGAGTTGTGCACTGGTATTATGAAAATCACCCTATCGGGGGTGACCTTGGCTTGTCGGCCATTCAGAAAGACTCGGACGCCTCCAATGAGCATGGACTTGCCCGAGGTTGAAAGCCGGCTCCGTAATGTGCCGGTTTTCTTCTTGTCTGCCCTCCTGACAGCCGGGGTGCACCTCTTGCTTGAGGCGGAGTGGTGAGCGTAGTGGACGTGGTTGCCCACCGCTTCAATCTTCTTTGGTGTCGCCATTGCAGCGGCAACGAAGTTGTTCTCCTGGACGTCCCGGAGTTCGACGAAGGCCACCCCCAAGAAGTTGGGGAAGCCCGCAATAGAAGGAAAGCTGCCGAACCGGGTCGGCACAGCAAGGTAGCCATGCTCGGCATCCAAAAGTGATTGCCATCTCTTTTGTTGAAATTCAACCCCCTGTAATTTCAAATTGAGGAAGGGTTAGAATTTTAAGAAGAGGCCATGAGGCCCCAAATCTTGGCAAAAAGATGAAAGGTGGTCCAGTCCCACCGGGCGTGCTAACTTGTTGGACGCACTTTAAAAGATCGATGGATGAAAACCATCGTCTATGTGGTCTTTCTGATCTTTCATCGGTTTATTAAGTGCGAGGATGTGCCAGTCACTTAGGTGACGATTTATTCCGGTTCCGAGACTAGAGTGGTTTGAAACCGATGGTGCGCTCCGTCTCACTAACCATACGATTGTGGGTATCGGGTCGGGACTAGAGACCCGCCGTGCCATAAAGGCCACGACGTTAATTACATCCCCCCGGAGGGGAAAACCTTTGATTGATTGCCAAGATATGGGGCCTCATGGCCTAAACATCAATTTTTATGAAAATCATGCATAGTGTATTGAAAAAGCGTGGAAATCTCCCATATCGGGGTGTAAAAGGGTATTTGAAATTATATCGGTCATATGTCGACCATTTCATGTTCGGACGGATGTCTGGGTTGAAAACATTGCGAACATGTCGGTAAAACTGGAGCATATGTATGCCGAGACACTGCAAGTTTATTGTTTGAAGAAATAGAGGAATTTGGTTAAATCCCAGTCAAAACGGTTTAAAGTAAGCAGAGTATCGTCCCAATGCAAAGTAGGGCTATGGTCATGATGGGGTGATCCCCGGGACCAAGCATGCCTTGCAAGGGCACATTCAATGCTCCCCCACATACGGGGTCAAAGGAGAGGAATGGAGAGATATTGCTTCTTTTTGTTCGATAAGATCTACTGACCTCCAAGCATTTTTTGTTAAAAAAGATCTTCCTCTAGATTAGTGCATTGATTATCTTGACTCCATCTTTTGTTGGCCATCTGATTCATCTGCTGAGACAGTAGACACAGTTGTATGATTATTTGCCTTAGGTTCATTCACATCTCCCCATCCTTGCCAGCCATTGGGCCTGCCTGCAAGGGTGTTTGTCATATTTGACTCTGAAGATGAGAGAATGCTTTCATTTGGTCTTTTGGTTTTCCCTGTGAGAATTCATCTTTCATCTTGTTTCTTATTTCCCCCTTTTTTGTCTTTGGGATTCCCAGGTGTGCTGGCCTGCACAGAGTGTCGGCCTACTGAAAGGTGGGCTCAACGCCCACATGCCATTCTTACTCAATTTTTTTTGCCTTGTTCATTTGATCAATGCACAGCATATGCTTGAAAATGTATATACATGGAAAGAGAGGTAGGGAAACCCTGCTGCTATGAGAAGTCAACAGACATGGCGCCTTCTGGCCAGCCCAACAGCAGAGCTTCTGCCCAGCACAAAGGCAATTAAAATTTCATTGGGCTGGGCTCGTTTCAACCCTTGAATTCCCTTTTGACTATTATTTTACTCTTTGCTTTTATTGTTATTTCTTATTACTTTACTTCTTTCTTGTGTTTTTATGTTTTTTTTTTGTTTACAGGGCCTTTCGGTTGACCAAACTAACTTGGTCGGTTGACCGATTTTCCCAGTGACAGGAGAGCCTGCCAGGTGGGACGACCTGTGCAAGGGACAGGTCGACCTGCCCCAGGTTGAATAGGAATTTCATACATTGCTGCATGAGTTCTACCTAGGCTATGTAGGGGAGGTTTATTATGCACTTAGAAAGCATGGGATTTGTAGGGATTTATGGGATGCATGAATGATCTTGACATGCCAAGTGCATATGGCACGCAAGCATTTGACTGGGTTTTCATGAAGGATGTCCCTTGGCACTCGCATGCATCAAAGTGTGCACAAGGTTGGATGCTATATGAGATGACAGATGAGGTTCAAAGTGCAGACCATATGGGAATGCCCTGTGCAGGGATTTCTATTTTAATCTAGGAAGTCTAATTTTGTGTTCATCATCCACCATTTTTTATCATTAATTCTTTTCCCTTTCTTTTGACCTTTCTTTGCCTTTACTTCACTTAGATCTTTAAGGGGTTTTAATTTCAGTTGGCATTTATCTTTGGGCTTCATTGCTTCTTTGTTTTGTTTTCTCAGTTTTTATTTCCAGCACATGAGCAAAAGTGTGCAATGCACATATGAATGCATGTATGAGGGGGTGAAGGGAGCTGGATTGAGTGCCCTGGATAAAGGGGTGCGTCGACGCACTGTGAACAGTGCGTCGACCCACTGCTCATGCCAGTGAGCATTGAAGTCTATTGTTTGTTGTTATTTTTTTGAGGGAGCATTGGTTGCTCATGTATATTGTAAACAAGAAAACTGTTAGCTTGGTCCAAGGGATTTCATTCCCTGCGCTTTCTTGTTTCATTTCGTTTTCATTCATTTTTTATTCATTCATCATTTTTTGGTCTCATACGGCGACTGGTCTCAATGGGGGTGGTCGACCCACCTGGTGAAGGGGCGTCGACCCCTGTGCAGATTTCTGCACAGGGGACCCCAGACAGAACGGGCTCTAAAATCTAATGGAGAATAATTTTTTGAAGAGCAATAATTGCTCATGGATCCTATGCATGCTATTTGCAAGTGTTCATGCAAAATTCATTATTTTGATCTGGGAGTCTGATCCCATACTCTTTGCTTCATTTTTTTTATCTTGTTCATCAGAGTTTCAGCAATTTCTGAAATTGGATTGACCGTTGCCTTGTGTTTGTTGAGCAGCAGTTCATGATTGATTTTTTTTTGTGTTAGTTCAGTGAGCTGCTCCTGAAGTTATTCAGTTCAGTCAATACACTATTATTTTTGTGCCATTGTTCTTCAAATTCTCCGACAAAAATCCGACAGCACCTCCCCTAGACCCAGAGCTTCGGGGGGTGTTTAATCGGGTACGACTCCACGGAGGAACTCCGAGATGGCCCCAAAATAGAAGGGTGCGCACAGAACCGCCAACACCCGTAGAAACACGATTCGGAAATCCGTTCAGATATGAGCATGAGAGAAGCGAGGGAGCAGCCTCATCGGAGCCCAAATGGGCATGGATCCCGAGTCCTACTCACAGGGGTTGTGCAAACTCGGGACCCTTCCTTGAAGGCAATAATATGCATCTCCCATTCAAAAAAGAGAGGTGGTAAATGGATATAGTAGAACATGTAACCCGGGACTAAGGCCCATGTCTCTCACCTCCTTGGCACCATGACCATAGAATTAGTCAAGTCCCAATGCGAGGTTTTAAGAGGAAAATCACGTTCACGGGAAAGCAAAGGAAAGATACATTAGACCTTCGATGGTTGGCAGCGTTCGGGGCCACACTTATAGCTTAGAGTGAGCTCCGGGCCGGTGGCCATCGTGGTAGTAGTCGGATCACCATGTGTGGTAAAAAGAAATGAAAGTGGTTCCTCCTACCTACTGGGAGAACAGAGAGAAAGCAAGGAAAAGAAGAAACAATGTAGATATACACATATGCATAAAAGAGATCTGGATCAACGTCTGGTAACTTCATTCATTCAACCATGAAGGAGTACATCGGCGATGGCCTCATCGGGCAATGAAGAAGGGAAAGAAAAAAAATGTAGGAACCCACCCTCTCTCTCTCTCTCTCTCTCTCTCTCTCTCTCTCTCTCTCTCTCTCTCTCTCTCTCTCTCTCTCTCTCTCTCTCTCTCTCCCTAACACTCTGTTTGTTCTGAACTCACACGTGGTGCACTATTTCTTCCTCTTCTCTCTCTTTCTCTTCTCCGCAGCAAGGACCTGGGTAGAATTCCCGGAGAGGAAGAAGAGCAATAGCTTCAACAAAACTCTTGAACCGCAGAGCCAATCAAAGAGCTTCTTTGAAGCTTTTTCCAAGTAGATTTAAGCTCCACCAAGGTGGGCTTTATATAGGGGGCCGGAGCCCCTATTTTGGAGGGAATTCTCCCCATGTCTTCTTTTCCTTCGATTGCTGCGGCTGCTCCCATACTGCTGCTACTGCGCTCGATGGCGTGGTTCACTCACAGTCGGGCGCGTGGCGAAGCCGGGCGGGAAGGACGCACGGGGAGGCCCTCCGTCGCGTTCGAACGGGGTGGCCACGCCATGGAGGACGACGCTGGCAGTCTGCCATTGGCCGCGCGAGGGAACTCCGTGTACGCGAACGGGAGGAGGTCAAGCTTCTATTAAATGCTTACACGGGGGAGGGGGAGAAGGAAATTGTGATCTATGATACAGACACAGAGCTACAGTAATCGCGATTGTCCTCCTATTCCTTTTTTTTTTTAAATCCCTCCTTCACTTCGCCCTTCACTTCTTCTTCTTCATTCGGCCCATTCATGTGTGGGCCTTTTCATGCTTGGCCCATTCATGTTTGGGACCCTTTTCTTTTTTTTCTCTCTTCTTCTCTCTCTTTTTTTTAACGCCAACAGACCCCGACTAGACCCTTGTTTGTGTTCCTTGTGTTGCTTGTATGGTGTCTCAGTTTCCACCCGTGGGGAGAAGGGAGACACCAGGGGCGCAGACTAAGTCATCAGTAGACACATCCGGCCTTGCTTCTAGTGGGTAGGTACTCCCGTCACGCGACATGTGACTATCGTGACTCGAGGTTTAGTTTCCCGTCTGCGAGATGTGGTTCTTTAGGTAGATTCTGCATGTTTCCCGACACTAAGATCTAGGGTTTTCGGTAGGGCTATAGAGGTCTTACCCGTAGACAGAGTAGGGTTCGCGACTGTGAGGTCGTGACTGTACCCATGGACCGCGTGGTCTTGGGTTGGGCCTTCGTCTATGAGGACGGGCCTCCACGACAGAGATGTCGTGATGTTTCTTTCGGTAGTGTAACCTGGGTTTCTCGTGGGTTCGGCTATCCCTCGACTGTGAGATTAGGATTTGCTTCTCATCGCCATAGGAGTAGCTTATAGAGCCGTGGTTCAGCCACCGTTGTTACTATTCTTGTTACGGTTGTTCCTTCCGCCGTTATTGTTACCGTTGCCACTTCTGTTGTTGTTGTGGTTATTATTGCTATTATTGCTATTGTTTACCGTCGTTGTTTGTGGTGGGGATTCGCGGGACCCCTACTGAGCCAATGAGATGAGGCTCACCCTTATCTTTTCAGGTGTTGCGGTTCCTCCTAGAGATTCGGAGGTGCAGTGTGGAGGTTCGTAGTTGCCAGCTCGCCAGAGCCGGGGGTGTACCCGACGTTTGAGTATGTTTCTTTTCCCTGTAGACTTTACTTTGTTGGACTGGACTCTATAGTTAGTTCTTTATTTAAAAATGTAATTTTATTTTCTATTATTTAAATAGTTAATTATATGATGTTGCCTGCATTATTTAAAATTTTAATGTATCTTCAGACCCCTAAATAACCCTTCCGATCCTTCCGGCTCGTGGGTGGCGGGTCGGGATTCGAATGGTATCGGGTATTTCTCAGTATCCGAATCTTGGATCGTTAAAGATGGTATTAGAGCCTGGTTGTGGACGTACATGAGAATTTGAGATAATTGCAGTGTTCATAGTCCATAAGGTCCAATACAGTCGGCAGCTGGCATAGGGTTTTATGTTTATTTATCGCTTTGTTTCTCGCATGAGAGCTAGAGTGGGCTGTGTTGGCATTGTGAAGGCGATTTTTGGTTTCTTTAGAGTGCCAGCGTGGGGCCTAAAGAGTAAGATAGAGAGTTGCCTTCCCCAGAGGTGGTAGCCCCGGTTGCGCTGAGTTGGGCAGAGTTTTTACCAGTAGGTGCGGGTCTGCGGTGCAGGGTTCGAGGAATCTACGGCGAGGCTAGGTGGCTGGCGAGGATTGCTCGTGATTAGGTGGCCATGAGTGTGTTCTGAGGGAGTTATTATTGTTTTGGCCACTCTAGCTTGTGGTTTAGTCAGCCCCTGAGGTGTTAAGGTCATGGTTTGAGGTAGTGGAGCAGATGCTATGATTGAGAGATGTGCTCGGGCGAGTAGAGGATCTTCCTGATGAGCTATTGATTGTCGAGCCTGACTTTCTTGTCATGCTCTGTGGCATCAAAGATGACATGCCAGTCCCAATTATTTTTGCAGATTTTGAGGTATTGAGGTAGGATTGGGCAAAGATGTCCCAGTAACTTCTTGGTCCTGCTCGTCTGCGTGTGAATGGGCTGTGTTAGTTCTAGATTTGGTTCGAGACAATATGGTAGTGGCTTAGTTCTGGGCCCAGATTGTGGAATTGGGGGCCATTATGCACCGCACCCTAGATGCGTCGAGCGAGGCGGCAGATGAGATGTGATGGTTCAGCAGTATATTCAGAATATGAGGATGAGCGTTGGCAGGTGTTGATCATGGTTCGTGTTGTGGCTCTTGGCGTGGTGGGCCGTGCGGCAGCAGCTTAGGAGATGGATATTTTGTGGACCCGAGCATCGAGAATGGATTTGTCACGTCCCGAGCGCGGAAGGAACCCGGTACGTGTGATGAGTTTATATCGTTCATGTCAATCAGAGCACGAGGTAATTCGACACATAAGACAGAGTGCGCTAGACAAGATAATACCAAGTTCTCTATTCATAATAACTTCAAAAACTTTATTACATAATTATTCAAAGGAAAGAGTACTTTAATGACACTCTAGACTCAAGAAAGAGAAAATTACAATAAGGACTCAAGATAATAGAAAAGACTCGATGTAGACATCTCGGACGGCTCTTCGCTCATCACTCTTGGCCATCCCCGTCCGATTGAGTCTCGCTATCGAAATTACCTGAAAAATAGGGGAAAACACTAGGTGAGCGAACGCTCAGTAGAAATTATATCTCTAATCCATACTTGCTTAAAGTAATTAACCATTTAAAATAATGTGGCATGCTCATGAATGCAAGATAGCAAGAGAATATTGAATGTAGAGGCAATCATGAAATAAAGGAGTGATCTAGTGAGATTTCAAGATAACCAAGTAAAAGTGTTCAAGGCATCAAGCATGTAATATCAAGTCATGTAATGCGATATTAACTATTTAAAGTTCTAGCAAGTACCATGTCGAGTCAAGCACGTCAAGTAATATCATGTATTTTCATGTCACGAGAGAGAGTGGAATGCCATAGAATAAATCTAGAAAGTCATGTACTTCAGTGCAATGTCACACCGTGGTCAATATAGCTCCCATGGGCACAAGTACTTTCGGGTGCTCCTCCCAGGACCAGACCGGGCCCCATTAACGCCAAACATTGAGTCATGTAAATATCTAGACATCCACTATAGTTTCTAGCCAATAGAATTCTAAAGGAATTAAGCCATCGTAGGAAAATAAAGGTAGACTTGTGGAACAGAGAGTTCAAGGATAGAACATTGAGTAGGGTCAAATATCGACAAATCTCTCATGAAAATCTGAATATTCATAAAATTGGGTTAAATGGCATCGGCACAGTCGTCGCAGATTCAAGAAAATAGCGTCACCTGTGTGACTGCTAATTCCTTATGAGTAGAAGGCACGAAGGAAATTGCGTCACCTGTCAGGTTGCTAATTCCAATTGGCGTCATTTGCCTGGTCGCAAATTCCAGGCAGAGACTGACTCTCACAGAACGCACAAAACATCGCTCCATGAGGGCTAGGGCGTCATGTTTCTTTAGAGTGACATGACTAGACACGATTTTCAGGATTTTTATGGTACAACCAGCTCGGCTGCCTTGAGGGATTCCAAGGCTAGCGAAGACTTATAGAGGTCTCAATGAAGAAAGCACCGGTCTGACGGAAGGAATATCCGATGGAGGGTCCTAACCTCACCAAGAGTTGGGGTGTAAGCGGTAGAAAGCAGAAACATGGACCATGCCTCGGTCATGAGACAATGGTGCCAAAGATCCACGGTCAAATGATCAAAACATGTGATTAAAATGGTCACAGAAAATTGCGTCTGGACAGGGGTTGCTAATTTAAATTAGTGCCCACTGTATGGACGTCAATTTCTAGATTTCCCAAATATATCTTATTTTCCAGAAATTTACATCTTCATACAAGGCGCCAATTCTTTTATGTACTTTCCTTTATATATATAATTTCAGGAAAATAGCGCCTTTTTGAAAGGGCGCTAATTCTTTTCGTCAGGAAGTAGCGCCTTGGCAGAAGGGCGCCAATTCTTTTATATCAGATATTTATTTAAATATTCACAGAAATAGCGCCTGCGTGATAGACACTAATTCTTCTCTTCTTTCATTTTAGTAAAATTTTAGGAAAAATAGCGACTCTATGCAAGGGCGCTAACTCTTGGACATCGATCGAAGGACGGACGCCAATTCTTGATCTGATTTCTTTTAAAAAGAAATAGCGCGGCGTAGGTTTTAATTGGCGACAGAGGTCTAGCCGTAAATTCTTTTTAGTGTTGCACACTACAACACATCTCGTGAATACACTTGTAGACTCAGGGTAACTGTTTATTTCGATTGATACTGTTCGTTAGGGAATGAACATAGTCACTTTTAATCTAGCTTGATTTCTTGGAAACAAAATCTATAGAAATTAAGGGAAAATATGAGGAATCTATTTATATGCATATCAAAAAATTTAGTGACATGGTTTCATAGATATAGATTTTTAAACATGCTGGCATTTATTAATTTGTCTAGGAATTTACGTCAGGGCTATAGGCACAGATTAATATGCGGCCAAGACACAGCCGCAGATTCAAGAATCTACGTCCGTGACTCAAGCGCAGTTTAAAATAACGCCTACTGCTCTGGCCGTAAATTTCAAACTTGTAAGAAACGATCTAGAACTCAATATAAAACCATGCAGGAAAGGTATTAAGAACGTGAACATGCTTATACTTCATGCAGGAAGATTTAATAACTTGTTGGTTAACATGTTTTGTTCGAGGGGAAATGAAAACCTACCTTTTTGGGGTTAAGAAGAAGATGGACGAAGCTCGAAGGGGAAGAAGAATAAGAGGGAGCAACAGAGCTCCTTCTTCACGCTTAGCAGCAGGTGGAATAGGAAGTAGCACCATGCAGGGAGCAGAACGGAAGCAGAGGAAGAAGAATTCCTACTGGCTTCACGAACGGTAGCAACAAGAGTAGCCTTCTAACGCCCAGGCAATAGTAATCTTGGCTCGTTCGACGGGGCTTGTATTTATAGGGATTAATGGGCTCTAGAGTCCTACATGAGCTTAGATTCCTAGTAGGTTTTAAGTTTCCCTCAGTGGTCCTCATCCTACCAAAACGTTCGCCACTTTCCTATTTATCAGTAAAACCCTAAGGCATGGGTCGACCTAATCCTGTTCGAATAGAGCATTCTGTTAGGGTGCTAGGCCTGGATACAGAGGGGGGGGGTGAATGTATCCCTCTAGAAAATATGGCCCATTTTAAGAAACTAAAACTCAGATATGCAGAATTAAAACTAATGAGCATTCCAAGATGAAATGATAAGACAATCAAATGAACAAACAGTTGGACTGCAACAATACAGCCACCTGATCAACCAGAAACGAATGCAGAGTAAAACAACCCAAACACATTTAGCAGAATATAATGCTCAAAAATAACTCTCTAGATAATGCAACAGGCCAAACATGCACAACCTGTGAATGGGAGGTAGAAGATATGGAGCTAATGCAAGGCAAACCACAGCACAGATAATTTTTAGGTGGTTCGGTCCTCCAGACCTACATCCACCCCTCACTCCCAACCGGAGTGAGGCTTCCACTAGTAACACTAGCATAGCAGACTCAGTCTGCAACAAACGCTGCCAAATAGCTTGACCAGGGGAACAGCCTCCCCTCTTCCTCCCAACCGGAGGGAACCCACAAGCAGCACCCAGCTACTTGCCACCGGAGATCAAATCTCCCTTCTCCTGACCCACCAGGAGGAATCCACAAGTAGCATCCAGCTACTTCCAACTGGAGATCAAATCTCCCTTCTCTTGACCCACCAGGAGGAATCCAAACCCCAACAGGGCAATCGGAAGAATCACAAAGAAATGTAAACGAAACTAAGAAAAGGAAAATACAGTAATCAGAAAACTGTAGCTATGGTAGCACAACAGTGGCTCTCAACTAGAGCTAACTGAGATGGATATGATCCACGGAACAGCAGGAACAAATATTAAAGTAGCTTTGCTTCTCTTCTCACTCTACTCGAGCTCTCTATCTCTTTCTTTCTCTCTTCTTTCTCTTATGCTCCTTCTCTTCTCTCTCTTTTCTTTTCCTTTCTTCTTCTGGATCGTGGAAGCTCTCACTCTTCCTCTGCTTTAGTCGATCACGATCAGTCTCATTCAGACAGAGGAGTCTTCCTTATATATCAGCAGCATTTAGGGTGACATGCGCTCTCCATAATTCCCACCAAGAGGCCTCAGCCCACGTGTCAGCATCCTGGTACCTCGTCCATCCTGGGATCACGACCCAGTCACCTCGGATCACGTGCCCTTCATTAGCACGTTCAGCAACTACAGTCTGGTGACGTCAACTCACTTGCTCCTAAAGGTTGACGCAGCCTTCGAGGGCATTCTACCAGCAAGACTTAAGTCTGCTGCGTTGACTCTATCAACTTGCTGCATTGACGCATTGATACATTCCAGCGAGCAACCAGCCTAGCCTTTTTAACTGCTGCGTCGACGCTTCCAACCCGTGGCGTTGACGCATTGATGATCCAGTGATCAAGTCTTCAGCAGATGGGCATGCTGCGTCGACGCTCTCATCATGCTGCATTGACTCATTGCTATTCCAGCAGCTGAAATTTGAGTGGCTTCAGCCTTCTTACGTCAAGGAGTGCATTGACGCATTGTGCAGCTGCGTCCACCCTCTAGTCACCTTGTCAATCCATCAAGCTGCTGCGTCGACCCAACGAGCTGCAGCGTCGACGCTGCCAAGGTACTCCAGAGGTTGCAAGGAGATACTTGAACTAATGCGTCCACGCTGCCAGTTGGTGGCGTTGACGCACGAACATGTATTTGAAGCCTATCCTGCCTTGTATATTGGCGTCTCTTAAGCCGCTGCGTCGACGCTGCTTCATAGTGGCGTTGACGCATCGAGCACCCTGCATCCTTTTGTTTCTGTTAAACATTCATTAAAAACTTAAGTGTCTATAACACTTATCTTATCGTTGTCATCATCAAAACCAGGAGTACAACAATCTCCCCCTTTTTGATGATGGCAACTCTGGACTGTTTTAAGGATGAGGCATCAAACAAACGCATGGACAGGTATCTAAGATTCATGAAGCTTCATTTCATTGTATCATAGTTGTATCACAGATAAATCACAGGTAAACTATATGCTATCATTCATCAATGCATTTGTCATTACAAAAAGAACTCAACAAAAAGAATCAAGCTGCCTTTAAACTCTTTTCTCCCCCTTTGACATCATCATGAAGGAGGCAACACATGATCTGGCACGAGGCCTCAATTGAAAAATCTGGCATGACTGGAAGAAGATCCGCGAGCCCTTGGTGGTTGACTTGGAGTAGAGTGAGATCGTGGAGTGGTAGATTGATCTCTGCTCAGCAATGTGCGAATGTCTTGAGATATAGCAGCTAAGTCATGTTGCAGTGTGGTCTTCACATGTGCAATTGCAGAGGACATATCATCAGATTTCTTCAGTTGAGTTTCAAGAGATTTGAGTGTGTCAGTCACAGTGTCAATCTTGCCTAAAAGAACCTTGATGCATTGAGGAAGTGCATTGACAGGACTCTTGAGGGTTTCAACACCTATCCTCACATCATAACATATATCAATAACCTTTGCAAAAGATTGACAAAATGAAGATTGGGTGCTGTGCACGTCGCTCACTAGAGTTGAGAGTTTGTCAAGAAGAGTTGATATGTTTTTCAAGACAGACCTTGTGGTTTGGTCAGATAGCATCTTGGAGAGTAGGAATTTTTGCCACTCGGATAAGACAGAGACTTCAAATTGTATAACCCGAGCAGTCAGTTTGTTGAGATGAAAATTTGTAAACTCCATTAGCTTGTCCATCTTTGCATCCTGACGCTGCAGCATCATAGACATGTGAGCAAACATCTCTTCAACAGTGGCTGGTGGTGGAGCTGCATCAGAAGTTTGAAAAGGCCTCCTATAAACACCAATTTCCATTGTAGGTGTAGAGCCACTGGGTTCCCCAGTTTCCAACTGAGGGCTTGATGATCTCACAAAAGTTTCTTCCACCTCATGCTCTCCTCTTGCTGAACTATCCTCCGGTCTGCCTTCTCTCACCACAGGTGGAATTGGTATCTCTGTTCTGTTCACTTGACTATCATCCACAGTGACTGTTCTTGATGCCTGTCCTGTCTCTGATTGAGCTGATTTCTGACTGGGAAGGATTCTAACAGCCTTACCATCAATGACTTGGAAGCCCATAAATCTCTGAATGTAAGACATGGAATATATGTTTCCTTTGGGGATAACATGTTTCTTTTCAGTTCCAAAATCCACTCCTACCTTTTTGAAAATTGATGTGAGGTGTGCTGCATAAGGTAGTGTTCTAGAGTGGTGAAGACAAGTTCCAATTGTCTGAACTACAACATCAGTTAAAGAAATCTTAACTTCCTTTAACATGCAGTACAACAGGAATCGCTGCATATCTGTGACTCTTTCTGTACCACTGCTTTGAGGTGTGATGATAGACGTGCATATGTGATGAAGTAGTCTAACAGATGGTATAATCTATTAGCTTTCAGACTGGACAGGTATGTCTGTTTCACGTCAGAGGGGTCTTTGGTTAACCCAGTCAAAACAGCAAACGCCTCATGTTCATCTAGCTCGTACGAATGAAGCTTTGCTCCTCCCATTGGTATTTTCCAAACTTGAGCAAGCAGGGCACTAGTTAACCCAAAATGAACATTTCTAACAGTGGAGGACAATTTGAGAATCTTCGGTTCATATTTCAAATTTTGATAAAATTCCCTAACGAGAGTAGGATAGTAAACAGTGTGCTTCGTCACAAACTTCCACCAGCCTTGAAATTCTAATGCAGGCCGTACCTCAGGAAATGCAGTCAGTAGCTCTTCATCGGAACTTACAATGTACCTGGGAATAAGAACCTTGAGAGGTTCTTCTATATTGATGACAACAGAAGACCTGGATTTCTTCTTCCCCGTTATGCCAGAAGAGGTGCATGGTTCAGCTGATATCGATTTTGAGGACTTTCACTACCAAAAAAAGTGGGATTTCAGACGGATATTTCAGATGGATATTTTTCCGTCGTAAAATCCGTCTGTATTTGTGACGGATTAGTTTCCGTTACAAATTCCGTTGTTATTAACGACATACTATATTCCCTCTGAAGATCCGTCTATAATTATAGACGGAATATATTTCGTCTTTATATCCGTCGTGATTTGAGACGGATATTCAGACGAAATAATCCGTCTGAAATTCGTTACAAATATTCTTTACCTCCATCGAAACTTTCCCCCCTTCCCCCACGACGGAGCTTTCCCCCCTTCTTCCCCCCTTCCCCCGCGATCTCCGTCTCACTCCCACTCTCCCTCTCACTCTCTTTCCACTATCTCCTTGCCAAGGAGAGACTGCCGGTGCCGTACTCGCTGTCGCGGCCAAAGCCGCCCTCGCCGTCGCGGCCAAAGCCGCCCTCGCCATCGTCGTCGAAGCCTTCCTCGTCGTCGTCGTCCCCGCAGAGCCCCCCTCACCGTTGCCGTTGAAGCCGTCCTCGTCGTTGCCATCGAAGCCGTCCTCGTTGTCGCCGCCAGTGTCGCGTTGTCGCCATCCTCCAAGCCATCCTCTCTGGTCTGGTAAGCCCCCTCCCTCACCCTCTCTCTGTAAAACTCTCCCTACCTGACGCGCCTCCACCATCGCCATTGTTGCATTTGTTGTTCCTTTTTTTTTAAAGCTTGGGGATCATCAGGGAGGGCGGGGGTTCTAGCCGATCCGGGAGGGGGAGGTTGGTCTGGCAGGGAGAGGGGTTCCAGCAGCGGTTTTCGGGAAGGAGGGTCAAGAGCGGAGGGGGCCGGGGGGTGCTCTGGCAGAGGGCGGTTCAGGCGCGCAGTGGGATCCGGCAGGGAGTCCAGGGTGGGGGCTGTGGGTTAGGAGGGTGGGGGGGTTCCGATGGGGGGTCTGGAGGAGGGTTTCGGTGGGTGAGGGGCTGCTCTGGGAGTGGGGATTTCAGGGAGGGGGTCTCCGGTGGGGGGTCCGGGGTGGGGGCTACTGGCTGGGAGGGTGCGAAGTTCCAGTGGGGGGGAGTCTAGGGGAGGAGGGTTCGATTGCGGTAGGTCCGAGGGGGGGCTGCTCTAGGAGTGGGGTGGTTCAGAGAGGGGGGATCCAACAGAGGGTCTGGGGTAGGGGCTCATCTCTGGGAGGGTGGGGGGTCCGGGGGAGGAGAGTTCAGGCGGATCTAGGGGGGCTACTCTGGGAGTGGGGGGTTAAGGGAGAGGTGCTACAAGGGGTCCGGGGTGGGGACTGCTGGTTGGGAGGGTGTGGGGCCGCGAGCTCACCCGAATATTGCTAGAGGGAGAAAGGGGGTAGGGAGGGGTTGGGATGACTTTTGGTCGAAGGGTGGGGGTGGGGGGGTGCAATATCACCGGAGCCACTCCGGCGTGTGGTGGGGGTCAGTGGGAAGAGACTGGGGAGGGGGGCTCCAATAAGATGGCATTGGCAGCCATCATGAGGGGGATCAATATGAATGCAGGGCTTAAGCAGAGCCCAAGTGGCAGCTGACAGCTTGCTATGTAAGAGAAGGTGAGTGGTTGACTCAATCTAAGCATTTGGACAGCATAAGTTTTTAGAACACAATGATATTCCACTCTGCTGGACTCTTCTATCAGTGGGTAAAATTCCATGGATGAGCTTCCATAGGAATAGAGAAACTTTGGGGGGAATGTAGGTAGACCAAATGAGAGAGTATGGAAAGGATTGATCAGTAACAGTTAAGTGCTTCCTCCATGAGCTGATAGTAAAATCTCTTGCTGCACCTCTGACCAGTCTTCTTAAGAAGGACAGTTATAGTTGGAGCCCATCTTCTCATCAAGCCTTCTTACAGCTTAAAGAGGCTATGTCAACTGCCCCAGTTCTTGACTTGCCTGATTTTTCAGAAACTTTTGTAGTCGAGTGTGATGCTAGTGGAACTGGCATGGGAGCAGTTCTCATGCAAAAAGGTCGTCCTGCCATTCTTGAGGCCATAGATGCTCCACTGAGGCTGAAAGTGATCCCATTTGAACCTTGTCTTATGATGATAAGAAGATATAGAGAAATGGAATGACCACACATCTTAAGTAGTACATATATACAAAGATGTGGATAAATGCAAAGAAATCAGAATTCTCTATAGCAATAGGTAAATACCCAAAAAATTCATTTTGTGATTTAAAACTTTGTGGATTTTTATTGCATGTAAATATATTTTTAAATCTGATTTTAATAGAAATTTGATGTTAATTTGACTAAAAAATGTAGATTGTTTAGCTTCGATGTTCTTCATTTGAAAAATTTTGTAATTTGGGTGTTATTTAATTTGATATGTCCATAATGATAATTGCGTTGTTATTTAATTTTATGTTATATAAATGCATGGGGTATTCCCTGTGAGCTGAGGTGCGTGGGTGCGACCTAACATTACACGCACCTCAGGAGAGCGCGTTAAAACCGTGTCAATGTGCCTTCCCGTTCAAGACTTTGGGTTTGATGTGTATGTTCTCATTTGTTTATGAGAATATATATATCTACCTCAAAGTCTTGAATTGTCCCGTTTGGACAGTCTGTGAATGTTTGATCGCACTTAGGCAGTCATTTACTATATGTGTTTGTATGGTTTGTTGAGAATTTCGGTTGTGTCTCCTCACTCTTCTCTGATATACCATTATTGATTTTGAGTGTTTTCTTAACCACTTACTTGTAAGTGTTTAAGAAAATTTCAAAATCAATAAATATATTTGGTATATCGGAGAAGTGTGGGGAGATGATGCCGAAATTTTTAGCAAATCGTGCAGCACATATAGTAAGTGATTGTGCGATCAAACCTTCATGGATGGGTTAAAAAGTGATAATCTAATCAATATTCCTCTTCCAACTGCAAATGGTCTATGATGAACGATGTGAGGAAAGGGTCGGGTGTAATATTATGAGTAATGATTTGAAAGTTAGGATGTGTATTGTCATTTATTGGGTGCAGGCAAAATGTCGACAGATCGTTCATGGATGTATCGTAGAATAGTTGACCGGGTGGTGTCAGATGACTTTAAGCTTGGGGTTGAGAGTTTCATTCAATTTGCATTGGGGAATCCAAATGCAGCAATAGATCGCGACGGTCACATTCGATGCCCTTGTTCAAGTTGTAGAAACTTGAGGTGGTGTTCAACATGGGATGTGCAACATCATTTGTACACGAAAGGGTTCGTGGATGGTTATACGAATTGGACGTGTCATGGTGAGCAATTCTTGAGGTATGAGCCCGACAATATTGCAGGCACAAGTGGGTACGTGGATATGGTTGTAGATGCTGCTGGTCCTAGTTTTAATATTCACGATGAAGCGCCGAATAAGACAGCCGGAAGATTTTATGAACTACTTAGGGATGCTGATGAGCCGCTGTGGGATGGTTGTGAAAATCACACTCGATTGTCTGCAGTGTCACAGTTGTTGAACTTGAAATCTGAATTTCACATCAGTGAGACTTGTTTTGACCGTCTCCTCCTCTTGATCAAGAGTATGTTGCCTCGAGACGAGAAGTTGCCAGAAACTTTTTACCGTGCAAAAAAGATGGTCAATGACTTAGGACTTGGATATGTGAAAATAGATGCATGTCCGAATCATTGTATGTTATATTACAAAGATGATGCAGATAAGATATCATGTTCCATTTGTGGCCATGACAGATTCAAACCTAAGGGGGGGGGTCAATTCAAAGGCAAAAGATGTACCTTACAAGGCGTTGCGATACTTCCCTCTTGTGCCTAGGCTGCAGCGACTGTATATGTCCTCAAAGACGGCTCGGCATATGACATGGCACACCGAAAGAGTACGTCGTGCCGATGATATAATCAGTCATCCTGCCGATGGTGAAGCTTGGACTCACTTTAGTCGTACTCATCTTGCCTTTTCAAGGGAGTCACGTAATGTTCGATTGGGTTTATGCACAGATGGCTTTAATCCATTCGGTGGTTCAGTGGCAGCTTATTCTTGTTGGCCAGTGTTCATGACACCGTACAACCTTCCGCCGCACATGTGCATGAAGCGAGAAAATCTATTTTTGTCCCTAGTAATTCCTGGTCCAAAAAGTCCCGGAAAAAATTTGGACATATATCTCAGGCCGTTGATTGATGAGCTCAAATTTGTATGGACTGATGGAGTTGTTACTTATGATGCATATAGGAAGAAAAATTTTATTATGAAGGCTGCACTGATGTGGACAATAAGTGACTTCCCTGCATATGGAATGCTATCTGGTTGGAGCACACATGGGAGGCTAGCATGTCCTTACTGTATGGAAGATACCAAATCATTTGTATTGAAACATGGGGGGAAAAGCTGCTGGTTTGATTGCCATCGGCGGTTGCTACCAAGTGACCATCCTTTTCGAAGGCAAAAAGACTCGTTTAAAAAAAATACTGTTGAAATGGATGAAGCTGACTTGCAACGGGTGTCGGGTCTACATATGGCGTCACGGGTGCACAATTTACCAGATGTAGTTCAATTGTCTGGTAGCACACGGCAACTCCCTAATTTTGGAAAGGATCACAACTGGGTCAAGAAAAGTATTTTTTGGGAATTACCTTATTGGTCAACTCTTCTTGTACGACACAATCTGGATGTCATGCATACCGAGAAGAATTTTTTTGATAATGTGTTCAATACGATCATGAATGTTAAAGGGAAAACAAAGGACAACGCCAAAGCACGTATGGATTTAAAGATGCTTTGTAGACGTCCAGAACTGGAACTACAAAGTGTCAATGGCAAAACTGTGCAGCCTAAAGCAACTTATGTGCTTCATGATACACAGATCAAGGAAGTATGCCAGTGGTTGAAACAACTGAGATTCCCAGATGGATATGCATCCAACATAGCCCGTTGTGTGAATGTTAATGAGGGGAAAATATATGGTATGAAAAGTCACGACTGTCATGTGTTCATGGAGAGGCTACTGCCCATTGCATTTCGTGATTTGTTGCCAAAGCAGATATGGGGAGCACTAGCTGAGATGAGTCAATTTTTCAAGATTTTATGTGCATCTGAACTCAGACTTCGGGATGTACAAACTATCGAACAAGAAGTTGTCACAACCATTTGCAAGCTAGAGAAGATATTTCCTCCGGCATTCTTTGATTCGATGGAGCACCTGGTCGTTCATTTGCCATATGAGGCTATCGTCGGAGGTCCAGTACAATTTCGATGGATGTATCCATTTGAGAGGTATGTGACAATTTTTGTTAACTTATAAGTCGTCCATAGCCGCTACATATTGTTGCCATCTGACTTGTTGTTGTAGGTGCATGCATGAATTAAAAATGAAAGTTCGCAACAAGGCACAGGTGGAGGGTTCGATTGCTGAGGCATACATTCTTGAAGAAATTTCGAACTTCTGTTCTATGTACTTTGAGCCAGAGATTCAAACTCGTCGTACTCGACCTCCACGTAATGATGATGGGGGAGTGGATGAATCGTCCGATCGGCTCTCCATATTTAAACATCCTGGACGTGCGTTCGGACGTTGCTTGACTCGCACGCTCGAAGATAGAGAGTTGCACGCCGCTGAGATATATATTCTTTTGAATTGCCTCGAGATTGAACCTTATGTTGAGTAAGATCTTAATTCACATTTCCAGCAACTCCATAAGTCTATACATCCTCAAAGTCTATACAACATTGACTTCACAAAGTCTATACATTGGCTTCCTCAAAGTCTATACATTGGCTTCCTCAAAGTCTATACATCCTCAAAGTCTATACATTGGCTTCCTCAAAGTCTATACATTCACTTCCTCAATGTCTATACATTGGCTTCCTCAAAGTCTATACATTCACTTCCTCAAAGTCTATACATTGGCTTCCTCAAAGTCTATATAACATTGACTTCACAAAGTCTATACATTGGCTTCCTCAAAGTCTATACATCCTCAAAGTCTATACATTGGCTTCCTCAAAGTCTATACATTGGCTTCCTCAAAGTCTATACATCCTCAAAGTCTATACATTGGCTTCCTCAAAGTCTATACATTGACTTCCTCAAAGTCTATACATTCACTTCCTCAAAGTCTATACATTGGCTTCCTCAAAGTCTATACATTGGCTTCACAAAGTCTATACATTGGCTTCCTCAAAGTCTATACAACATTGACTTCACAAAGTCTATACATTGGCTTCCTCAAAGTCTATACATCCTCAAAGTCTATACATTGGCTTCCTCAATGTCTATACATTCACTTCCTCAAAGTCTATACATTGGCTTCCTCAAAGTCTATACAACATTGACTTCACAAAGTCTATACATTGGCTTCCTCAAAGTCTATACATCCTCAAAGTCTATACATTGGCTTCCTCAAAGTCTATACATTGGCTTCCTCAAAGTCTATACATCCTCAAAGTCTATACATTGGCTTCCTCAAAGTCTATACATTGACTTCCTCAAAGTCTATACATTGGCTTCCTCAAAGTCTATACAACATTGACTTCACAAAGTCTATACATTGGCTTTATCAAATTTTTTTAATCATTTTTTTTACGGGGTGCTACATTTATATTGCAGACAATTTGATTCAGAATTAGCTGAAAAATGTCCAAATATCCAGGATGTGGAGATTGAAAAAGAACGCGAGAAGTTTTTTTCCAAATGGCTAAGAAACCGAGTTAGTGTGAACTCTGAATATATATGTTTGTATTTACGTATGTTGAGGTAATTGTTATTATTTTAACTACTCTAATTTGAATATAGGTTGAACAAGGTCTCATTACTGATCAAAGAGTACAACAGATAAGTTATGGCCCCTCGAACCAGACACGTGCCTATCCGGGATATATTGTGAATGGATACAAATTTCATACAAGGGATTATGGGCGAAATAAGTCTACGATGAACAGCGGCGTATGTGTGAAGGGAAGTTTATACAATGAAATGGAATTGGACTACTATGGTATTCTTGAAGAAGTCTTAGAACTTCAGTATTTGGGACAAGACAATCATGTATACATATTTAAGTGTCAATGGTTTGATCCTAATTCTGTTCTACATGACACAAATTATGGGATTGTCAATGTCAAGCATAGGTTTAAACTTAAGACCTATGAACCGTTCATTTTAGCCGCACAAGCCCAGCAAGTGTACTATTCAAGCTATCCATCATCCAAGAATAGAGATTGGTGGGCAGTTTGCAGGGTTAATTCAAAACTCTTTCCCACTTATGAGTTAACTATGAGTGGAGATGTCTCAGAGGTTGCTCGTGCTGAATATTATCAATCAGACGAAGTTGGCGTTGTCGGTTCCTCTAGGTTTAATATGGACGAATCTGATGAGCCACTGTCATTACGTACGCGAGATGGCGTGGAAGAAGTCGATCCGACGGAGCTAAATGTTGATGTTAGAGGGGAGGAAGAATCAGATGAAGACGAAGATTTTGAATCTCATGAGACTACTATGGATGACGAAGATGATGAAGTTGAGCTAGATATATCAACATGAGGGAGGCATGTTTTGATAATTTAGTAAGAAGATTCTTACTTTTAAGCATAATTTTAAATAACATTTGTCTAGCCTTATATAATTGTGGATTAATATGTATTAATTGTTTTGTTATTCATAAGGAAATGGTGCGAGGAGGTCGTACTAGGGGTGGGAGGAGATCTAGCAGTGAGAGGGGCACTACTACCTCCTCGCTACCATCTTCTTCAGACACAGGTATATTTGATCAATAAGTTAGCTATATAAATATTTTAATTATTTACAAACTTAAAAGAATTTATTTATAGGTGCAAGTGTCGGCTCACCACCACTTGTACATACGCCACCACCTCCCGCTACAGGTATGTATATTTTAATTTAAATTCTTGAACATTTGTTCTACTTATGAAAATAAGTTCTTGCAGGTCTCAGTGGCCTCCCACCTGTTGTGCATACGCCACTCCCACCACCTCCCGCTGCAGGTATGTATATTTTAATTATATGTTCGCAATATTTGTATCACTCCACATGACAATAAATTCTTGCAGGTCTCAGTGGCAAAAAGACTCGAGGATCATGTATGTATATTTTAATTTAAATTCTTCAATATTTGTTCTACTTATGACAATAAATTCTTGCAGGTCTCAGTGGCCTCCCACCTGTTGTGCATAGGCCACCCCCACCACCTCCCGCTGCAGGTATGTATATTTTAATTATATGTTCGCATTATATGTATCACTCCACATGACAATAAATTCTTGCAGGTCTCAGTGCCCTCCCACCTGTTGTGCATACGCCACCCCCACCACCTCCCGCTGCAGGTATGTATATTTTAATTATATGTTCGCATTATATGTATCACTCCACATGACAATAAATTCTTGCAGGTCTCAGTGCCCTCCCACCTGTTGTGCATACGCCACCCCCACCACCTCCCGCTGCAGGTATGTATATTTTAATTATATGTTCACAGTATATGTATCACTCCACATGACAATAAATTCTTGCAGGTCTCAGTGGCCTCCCACCTGTTGTGCATACGCCACCCCCACCACCTCCCGCTGCAGGTATGTATATTTTAATTATATGTTCGCAGTATATGTATCACTCCACATGACAATAAATTCTTGCAGGTCTCAGTGGCCTCCCACCTGTTGTGCATACGCCACCCCCACCACCTCCCACTGCAGGTATGTATATTTTAATTATATGTTCGCAGTATATGTATCACTCACATGACAATAAATTCTTGCAGGTCTCAGTGCCCTCCCACCTGTTGTGCATACGCCACCCCCACCACCTCCCGCTGCAGGTATGTATATTTTAATTATATGTTCACAGTATATGTATCACTCCACATGACAATAAATTCTTGCAGGTCTCAGTGCCCTCCCACCACCTCCCACTTGTACAGGGCCCACCCCCACCAGTCAGCCCCTTGACGATGTCGGCAGTTGTCACGAGGGAGGCACGACCCATGATAGACGTCGCCCGTGTTGGGTATCCGGGTAAATCTATAAGGTTATATTACATTAATTAGCCCTCAACTGTCTAATATGAATATTTTGACATTTGCAATTGCAGTATGAAATTTGAACCCCATAGCGCTGTCCATCATTCCACCGAACTCATGTTGGCACATGTGCCCGGGGCAGCTTCCACTTTCAGAGATTTTCCGATGTCCGTCCGCGATTCATTGTACAACATGTTCTTAGTAAGTAATTACGTCATTTAATTCAAGTATTTCCCAAAGTCAATTTACAACTTTATACTAAGTGTGAAAAGCAATTGATTTACAGCGGTCTTTTCAATTCACATGTGGACATGACGCGGCGAGATGTCGTCGTGCCTGGGAGTCTACTATGCTCTCAAGTTACAAGAGGAGAATACATGAGGCCCGAGCACACGCTAAAAAATTGAGTGGGGGGAGTGAAGACCGACAATTGTGGAAGGCGCATCGCCCTCTATGGATGAGGCAGGAGGATTGGGAGATATCTTGTGACCATTTTGCCGACCCCAAGTGGATAGAAAAGTCCGAAAAAGCCAAAGCAAACAGGACGTCAAAACCAGGTTCAAATTTGCATACGAGTGGGTCCATCTCTTATGCGGCTCATAAACAAAAATTGGTAAGTAATATACCAATTTATCTTCTTACAATTTATCCCAATATTTGACTTTTTTTTACTATGAATTGTATAACAGGCTGTGGAGCTTAATCGACCTCCGTCGTTCCTCGAGGTGTTCGACAGAACACACAAAAAGAAGGGGACTAATGATTTTGTGAGTGACACAGCTAAGTCAGCAGCGGTAAGTTTATCTACATATGTAACTTGTACCGTTCATTTAAATTGGCATGTAATTCATATGAAATTGACTAGTTATTTTATTCAATTTGTAGGAAACATATAGCAAAGCAGTGACAGAGAAGTACGGGGAGGGAGACACGCAGCAGCCGGAGTTCGATCCGGTGGAGTGGGTGGCAGCAGCTGGCGTACCGAAGAAAGGCCGACTATATGGTTTTGGGGAGAGCCTAGACGCAAGCGCGGTGACATCAGCGTGTGCGAGTTCTAGCTATACTTCTTCCAGTGGCAGTGCCTTCACTATACCTTCCGTTGCCCCCAGCGCTTCTGCCAGCGACATGATGGACATGGTCCGATCGCAGATTTCTGATATGCAGCGGCAGCAGCAGCATTTCCAGCAAGAGATCTCTAGCCAAGTGTCAGTATTCTTGCAGGCAATTAGTGGCCTCCTCTCCCAGAGCGGAATGGTCCCTCAGAAATCAACCACCACCACACCACAGCCCGCACAGGTGAGTGTTTACTATGTTTTTATTTTGATGGAATTACTCAATTATGTTCATTATTAATTTTAAAACTCATTTACTTCAGAAGAATTAAGAAAATCCGGGGGCCGGGGGTCTAAAACTTGAAATACCAGCCGGATGGCCGTGCCGATCATTCCAACACTACCGGGGAGATGAAAGTGACTTGTCAGAACTGACGGAATCCAAATCGGATGTCCGGTTTGAGCTCGGCGCTCAAAGTTCAGTTTTAAAATACACTTAGTTTAAATGAACTACCAGGTCGGGTCCGGGGGTCTAAAATTGGAAATACCGGTCGGACGGCCGTGCCGATCATTCCAACACGACCGGAGAGATGAAAGTGACTTGTCAGAACTGACGGAATCCAAATCGGATGTCCGGTTTGAGCTCGGCGCTCAAAGTTCAGTTTTAAAATACACTTAGCTTAAATGAACTGCCAGGTCGGGTCCGGGGGTCAAAAAGCGGACGGCCATGCCGATCATTCCAACACAACCGGGGAGATGAAAGTGACTTGTCAGAACTGGCGGAATCCAAATCGGATGTCCGGTTTGAGCTCGGCGCTCAAAGTTCAGTTTTAAAATACACTTAGTTTAAATGAACTACCAGGTCGGGTCCGGGGGTCTAAAATTAGAAATACCGGTCGGACGGCCGTGCCGATCATTCCAACACGACCGGAGAGATGAAAGTGACTTGTCAGAACTGGCGGAATCCAAATCGGATGTCCGGTTTGAGCTCGGCGCTCAAAGTTCAGTTTTAAAATACACTTAGTTTAAATGAACTACCAGGTCGGGTCCGGGGGTCTAAAATTGGAAATACCGGTCGGACGGCCATGCTGATCATTCCAACGCGACCGGGGAGATGAAAGTGACTTGTCAGAACTGACGGAATCCAAATCGGATGCCCGGTTTGAGCTCGGCGCTCAAAGTTCAGTTTTAAAATACACTTAGTTTAAATGAACTACCAGGTCGGGTCCGGGGGTCTAAAATTGGAAATACCGGTCGGACGGCCGTGCCGATCATTCCAACACTACCGGGGAGATGAAAGTGACTTGTCAGAACTGACGGAATCCAAATCGGATGTCCGGTTTGAGCTCGGCGCTCAAAGTTCAGTTTTAAAATACACTTAGTTTAAATGAACTATCAGGTCGGGTCCGGGGGTCTAAAATTGGAAATACCGATCGGACGGCCGTGCCGATCATTCCAACGCGACCGGGGAGATGAAAGTGACTTGTCAGAACTGACGGAATCCAAATCGGATGCCCGGTTTGAGCTCGGCGCTCAAAGTTCAGTTTTAAAATACACTTAGTTTAAATGAACTACCAGGTCGGGTCCGGGGGTCTAAAATTGGAAATACCGGTCGGACGGCCGTGCCGATCATTCCAACGCGACCGGGGAGATGAAAGTGACTTGTCAGAACTGACGGAATCCAAATCGGATGCCCGGTTTGAGCTCGGCGCTCAAAGTTCAGTTTTAAAATACACTTAGCTTAAATGAACTGCCAGGTCGGGTCCGGGGGTCAAAAACTTGAAATACAAGTCGGACGGCCGTGCCGATCATTCCAACACAACCGGGGAGATGAAAGTGACTTGTCAGAACTGACGGAATCCAAATCGGATGTCCGGTTTGAGCTCGGCGCTCAAAGTTCAGTTTTAAAATACACTTAGTTTAAATGAACTACCAGGTCGGGTCCGGGGGTCTAAAATTGGAAATACCGGTCGGACGGCCATGCCGATCATTCCAACACGACCGGGGAGATGAAAGTGACTTGTCAGAACTGGCGGAATCCAAATCGGATGTCCGGTTTGAGCTCGGCGCTCAAAGTTCAGTTTTAAAATACACTTAGTTTAAATGAACTACCAGGTCGGGTCCGGGGGTCTAAAATTAGAAATACGGGTCGGACGGCCGTGCCGATCATTCCAACACGACCGGGGAGATGAAAGTGACTTGTCAGAACTGACGGAATCCAAATCGGATGTCCGGTTTGAGCTCGGCGCTCAAAGTTCAGTTTTAAAATACACTTAGTTTAAATGAACTATCAGGTCGGGTCCGGGGGTCTAAAATTAGAAATACCAGTCGGACGGCCGTGCCGATCATTCCAACGCGACCGGGGAGATGAAAGTGACTTGTCAGAACTGACGGAATCCAAATCGGATGCCCGGTTTGAGCTCGGCGCTCAAAGTTCAGTTTTAAAATACACTTAGTTTAAATGAACTACCAGGTCGGGTCCGGGGGTCTAAAATTGGAAATACCGGTCGGACGGCCGTGCCGATCATTCCAACACTACCGGGGAGATGAAAGTGACTTGTCAGAACTGACGGAATCCAAATCGGATGTCCGGTTTGAGCTCGGCGCTCAAAGTTTAGTTTTAAAATACACTTAGTTTAAATGAACTATCAGGTCGGGTCTGGGGGTCTAAAATTGGAAATACCAGTCGGACGGCCGTGCCGATCATTCCAACGCGACCGGGGAGATGAAAGTGACTTGTCAGAACTGACGGAATCCAAATCGGATGCCCGGTTTGAGCTCGGCGCTCAAAGTTCAGTTTTAAAATACACTTAGTTTAAATGAACTACCAGGTCGGGTCCGGGGGTCTAAAATTGGAAATAGCAGTCGGACGGCTGTGCCGATCATTCCAACACGACCGGGGAGACGAAAGTGAATTGTCAGAACTGACGGAATCCAAATCGGATGTCCGGTTTGAGCTCGGCGCTCAAAGTTCAGTTTTAAAATACACTTAGCTTAAATGAACTGCCAGGTCAGGTCCGGGGGTCAAAAACTTGAAATACAAGTCAGACGGCCGTGCCGATTATTCCAACGCGGCCGGGGAGATGAAAGTGACTTGTCAGAACTGGCGGAATCCAAATCGGATGCCCGGTTTGAGCTCGGCGCTCAAAGTTCAGTTTTAAAATACACTTAGTTTAAATGAACTACCAGGTCGGGTCCGGGGGTCTAAAATTGGAAATACCGGTCGGACGGCCATGCCGATCATTCCAACACGACCGGGGAGATGAAAGTGACTTGTCAGAACTGACGGAATCCAAATCGGATGTCCGGTTTGAGCTCGGCGCTCAAAGTTCAGTTTTAAAATACACTTAGTTTAAATGAACTACCAGGTCGGGTCCGGGGGTCTAAAATTGGAAATACCAGTCGGACGGCCGTGCCGATCATTCCAACACTACCGGGGAGATGAAAGTGACTTGTCAGAACTGACGGAATCCAAATCGGATGTCCGGTTTGAGCTCGGCGCTCAAAGTTCAGTTTTAAAATACACTTAGTTTAAATGAACTATCAGGTCAGGTCCGGGGGTCAAAAACTTGAAATACAAGTCGGACGGCCGTGCCGATCATTCCAACGCGACCGGGGAGATGAAAGTGACTTGTCAGAACTGACGGAATCCAAATAGGATGCCCGGTTTGAGCTCGGCGCTCAAAGTTCAGTTTTAAAATACACTTGGTTTAAATGAACTACCAGGTCGGGTCCGGGGGTCTAAATATTGTTTCAAGCTAGTAGTTGATCTATAAAATCTGCAGTTATCAATTTGATATGTTTGATTTATATTTATGCTCATTTCTTCGCACTAATTTTTTTATCTATAAATGAATGTTATTATTTTTTTAATGTAGGGGGATCCTTCTGCGGGCAGCGACAGAGGAGATGAGCAGGGCAGTGACGATATGGATGATGAGGATATTGACGATGTACCAGATATTTCTTGATGTTTAATGATATTTGTTTTATGTTATTCAGACGGATCAGCAGGGTTAATGTGTTTTTTTTGTATTTATTTGATCAGCATGGTGGAATTTTTTTATTGGTGGTGTTTATTTATTTGAACATCTATGTTGATGTTGAGTTTTTTTCGGTGGTGTTTATTTATTTGGGTACGTTGATGTTGAGTTTTTTTTGTGGTTATCAGTAGGTTCCCAATAATTTTTTTTAACAGGTTTATTAGATAAATAAACGCAATATTTTAAAAAAATATATTTTTGATTTCAGACGGATTTTCACTCCGTCGCTATTTCCGTTTGGAATAGCGACGGTAATTTCAGGCGGAAATTAATATCCGTCGTGATTTCCGTTTCAAACACCGACGGATTTAGGACGAATTTGCATATGGAACCGTCGTCGGTAGTTACGACGAAAAAGTAATCCGTCGTAATATCCGGCAGATATAGCGACGGATTTCAGACAAGCTTTCAGACGGATTACTGACGGTATTTACAACGGATTATAAATCCGTCTTAAAAACCGTATGAAATACAGAAGGATAATTTCAAATGGACAGTTACATACGGAAATTTTATCGTATGAGATTTAGACGGAATTTGTGACCGAAATTTATTCTGTCTTAATTTCAGATGGAATTTCAGACAGACAAATTAACTGTCACAAATTTGTGACTAAGAATTTCAGACGGTCGATTCCCGTCTTAAATCTGTCGGAATTCCATTACAAATATGGTTTGCGACGGATTTTCAGACGGATTTGAGACGGATAATGTCCCTCTGAAATCCCGCTTTTTCTGGTAGTGTTTCTTCTCTTGACCGGCGGACTAGGGCTCCGAGGACGTCTCTCCTTCTCCTTTCCTTTGCGCTTCTTGGAAATAGCTGTAGATGGTGTCGCTTCTGGAGGGTTGGCCACTGGAGCATCAAGCGCATCCTCTGTGAGTGAGTCCATCGTCAACTGTGTCGCACTCGAAACCCTCAAGTTCTGCTCCATCAACAACTTTCCCGACTGAGCACCCTTGCCGAAGATGATCGGAGACAAGAAATGGTGTGGGAGGATGTTTGGAGAACACGGAAGGTAAACCGACCAAGGGTTTCGAATGGAGTTGAGACGAGTGGCGGTCAAGCTACTCTTTTAAAGAGGCTACGAAGACCCTTTTAGTGAACGGTTCAGCCGGTTCAAGTCGGTGAACCGGGTTGAAGAAAGTTGTATTAGAGGCAATGCGTGGACGCCAAGGGGGCATTGCGTCTACGCAGTGAGGCATATGTGAACAGAAAACACATGACAAGTAGTCAGAAAGACACAAGGCGTGGACGCCAAGGGGCATTGCGTCTACGCAGTGAGGCTGATGTGAACAGAAGAAGCAAGACAAGTAACCAGAGAGACATCCGTTCAAGGGATTTTCTTAAGGTACTAAGATAGTGAGATAATCAGGCTTCTATTCAAGGAATTTTAAGTGTTGCAGATCGAGTTCCCATGAAAGAGATGTATGTAAATAGGCTCTAATTCATTTAATGATAAAGAGAAGAAATAATCTTAAAACATTGAATTAGAAGCCATGAACCACTAAAGCCACCTGCCTGGAGAAAAAATAGAACTCTTTTCACACTAGAACCATTTTCATTTCTGACCCTTATATCTTTCAATTTTAAGAGGCCTTTCAGATAGAGAGAAATTTAACTGGCATTGAAGATAGACTCAGTTGAATAAGGAGCACCAGATCAACCAAACTCACATGTTTTAATTGCTTTCACATTTTCAGCATTTCCAACTTCTTTTTACATTTTCATTTGCAGTCAAGTATTGCTAGCATTTTGACACGGGTACACATGTTTATCAGACACCCGAGTCCCCGGTTACTCAGCATAGCAAACTATTCTGCATTGACTAACCAGAGGTGGCAACTGACTTCATGACATGCCTATCAGCACTTCATAAGTGCTTGAAGGTAGTTTCTCAGTTGATAGTTACCATTGCTCTGGAATGATTTGTTTTTCTCTTGAAGGCAGAGATAGTAGCGCACCTCATGACTTGCTCTTCAGCACTTCTTTGGTGCATATGGCCAATTTCTCAGTGAACAACTACCATTGCTCTGCACAATATTACATGTGAATAGATTGCATCTTTAGCGTTTATAAACAATTTCTGAGTTCATCATCAATACAATTATTAAATTCCTCTACACACATTGGTTTCTTTACTTTTGAACAATAAGGATCGAGAGATGATGAGGTCCTGGTTTTATTAAATTGTTCAGCTTTTGCTCCATACATAGTGCATCATTGGGTTCATAAGTTCATGAATTCAAACATCATAAGAATTATGGATCTCCTATCATTAACATATCATAGAGCAATTCAGAATATATCTCATATTTCACAGGAATTATCACTGTAACTCCCCCTGAATTTAAGACATCATCTACAAACTCAGTGCTCTAGAGAATTTTCCCATACACGGATGTCAAGGAAGCTTTATTGTGGGATAAGAACGGAAGGGACAGGATATATGGACAGAGCAAGTTGATGTGAGAAGGAAGTTTCCAAAAGAGGAAGATGTAACCCTGAGATTCCAATAAGGCACAGCTGCGTTAACTCATCCTCTTCACTGCGTCAACTCATCCATCTAGACAGCATAAACATCTGTTCAATTTCAGAACCCAATTGTCCACAGCGTTGACTCAGTTTCATCATAGCGTCAACTCACTTAACCAGCCAGCAGCAACAACTCTGTACTCTATTCAGCATTTTGTTACTGAGAAATTAATCTTAAGCAAACTCCTCCTCAGACCATGCATGAGTGAAATTACAATAGCCAATAAAATGAGTATCAAGCTGAAACAGTATTCATGCTGAGATGATTGAAAGAAGGATAGACACAACAAACAAGGACGACTAAACTCCCCCTTAGAACATGCAGTCTTATATGCAATCCAGATATTCAGAAATTTCAGAGTGCATGATCAGAGAGCAGTGCAAATGGCAGATGATAAATGAATATTCATGAAACACATCAAACAAGATATGCAATGAAGTTCAAAATAGGAAATGCAGAGAATTTACCTGAGCAGTGTGAGAATGGGGTTTTTCATTCTTGAGTGCCTTGGATCATTACCCCTTTATTCCATCCAAGGCACACCTGCTAGGCAACTTCCTATTTTCCACTAGCAGGAACCCAAGTGGTCTTGGATCTTGCATAGTAATTAGCCCCTTTTGGGACTGCCTACATCTTTTTCTGTGCCAACCAGTCATCAGAGTCCATGATAAAACAGTTATGCATTGAATACTCAGACAGCCCACAATAGTGGCATGAACTAGCAGGTTTCATGTTCCTCTTATGTATACTAGCATGAACTTGAGCATTATAAGAGTGAGCATGAGGGTTTCTGTTATTATTATGAAACTTTTTCTTTTCATGACCAGCTACCCTGCAAGCAGCAACTTGGTGGCCTGGTCTTCTGCAATTTGAGCAAACATGAATTCTTTTAAAAACAAGTTTGTTCCTATCAAATTCTTTGGAATTTCTATTCCTACCCTGGACATGCCAGCAGTCCTTGACTGCATGGCCAAGCTTCCCACAATGGGAGCAGAAAGGGAACTTTCTTCTAAAAGAACTTGCCCAACATTCAGTGGCCTTGTGCCCAAACTTGTTACAATTAAAACATTTGACATGCTGGTTCAGAGAAGCAGTTTTGTTTATGTTAAAGGCATGTTGGTTAGCATAAGATTTAGCATGATGTGAGAGTGATTTTTTCTTTCCATTAGCAAACCAACATTGAGCAGAGGTGTGGCCTAATCTACCACAATGAGAGCATTCACTTTTCTTTGAATGAACAGCAGGTTTTTTATCATGATATTTCCTAGCATTCATCATTTCAGCATTCAAATCATCTAGTTCGTTTAATTCACACTCATGCATCAAATGGCCAATTCTATGGCAGTAATAACATGATATTTTCTTTTTCTGAACCTCATGATTTCTGACATGAGTTTTCCTGACATGCATTTTACTGGCATTCACGTCATCTTTTCCTTTCAGTTTGCATTTATGCATTTGATAACCAGCTTCATGACACTTAAGGCATGACATGAGTTTCCTGTTAGCATGAGAATTAAAAACAGGATGCATGTAAGTAGTAGAAGCCATTTTGTTCTTTCCTTTTTGTTTTTCAGTTGGCTCCAGAATTCTTTGAGCAGCAAATTGAAACACTGAAGGATTGGCTGAACTAACAGAGGCAACATTTGAAACAGCTGAAGTTTGAATCTTATTTTCAAAACTCTTTTTCTTTGTTGGGTTATAGCCCAACCCTTCTTTTTGAAAATTGACTTTAACACCTAGCAGTTTATCTAGATTTTCTTGACCATCAACAAATTTGGACAAGGAATTTTTCAAGTCTTGGATTTCTTCTTCTAAGGAGGCAATGTGTAACTCATAACTTGCAGTCTCTTGTTCACTGCAATTGACAGCTTCATTCAAGACTTTGTTGGCAATTATGTAATTCTCAATTTCCTTTTTCAGCTCATCAACTTCTTCTGAATTATCGGACACTACACATTTGCCTTTTTCAAATGTCAGCAATCTTTCTGACAAGATGGTGTTCAGCTGTTTTAGTTTCTCATTTTCTTCCTTTAGTCTGTCACTCTGAATTAATTCAGTTATCAAAATCTGATCATCGGAGTTAATTCCAAGTTTTCTTCCAGCCTCAAATTCCTTCAAATCCTTTTGCTGTTTTTCAAAATCTCTTTGCAATTCTGCATTTACAGATTTTATGGTATTAAGTTTTTCAGCAAATAGGTTCTTCTCTTGCTCAAGTTCCTTACATTTTCCTTCACTCTTAATAACAGATTTTCTCAGAGACTCTTTTTCAGATCTCAACAATTCAACATGTTTCTTAAGCTCTTGATTATCAGAAGAACAAGCATCATAAGATTGCTTCAGATTTGAACAATTTTCACATGATAAATCAGAACTATTTTGTTCAACCTTTTTCTTTAATTTTTTATTTTCAGATTTTATTTTTCCATACTTTTCATACAATTCAACATACATTTCCTTCAAATAATCAGAAGTCATTTCGTCAGAGTCAAATTCAGAGTTTACCTCTTCATCAACATCATCTTCATTCTGACTGCTGCCTTGATTGCTGCCACTTGGATTACTTCTGTCAGCCATCATGCAGCTGTCCTCATTTGCCCTGTGAATTTTCTTCAGCATATCCAAGATGTCTTTAGCGGACCTGCAATCATGAAAGCAAGACCATAAAGCTCTGTCAATAGCTGCTTTCATCAGATTAAAGGCTTTCTGATTTTCTCCGTCCTTTGATCTGTGTCTGTCAGTCCATTTGGACACTTTCGTAGGTAAGGTGTGAGGACCTTGTGAAATTAATTTCCACAGATCAGGATTAACAACATTAACATAAGCATGGAGAGCAGTGTGCCACTGATTAAAATCAGAACCACTAAAGACGGGAGGAATAGCCATTGAAGCAAATAGAAAGTAGATTCAATGCAACAGGAATAATGATGCACTAGAAACAAATTAGCACCTAAGACAGCAAGATCGGATCTGCAGGTCGCTGGACCTTCTAAGTAGACACCGCTCTGATACCAATTGTTAGGGTGCTAGGTCTGGATACAGAGGGGGGGGTGAATGTATCCCTCTAGAAAATATGGCCCATTTTAAGAAACTAAAACTCAGATATGCGGAATTAAAACTAATGAGCTTTCCAAGATGAAATGATAAGGCAATCAAATGAACAAACAGTTGGACTGCAACAATGCAGCCACCTGATCAACCAGAAACGAATGCAGAGTAAAACAACCCAAACACATTTAGCAGAATATAATGCTCAAAAATAACTCTCTAGATAATGCAACAGGCCAAACATGCACAACCTGTGAATGGGAGGTAGAAGATATGGAGCTAATGCAAGGCAAACCACTGCACAGATAATTTTTAGGTGGTTCGGTCCTCTAGACCTACTCCATCCCTCACTCCCAACCGGAGTGAGGCTTCCACTAGTAACACTAGCACAGTAGACTCAGTCTGCAACAAACGCTGCCAAACAGCTTGACCAGGGGAACAGCCTCCCCTCTTCCTCCCAACCGGAGGGAACCCACAAGCAGCACCCAGCTACTTGCCACCGGAGATCAAATCTCCCTTCTCCTGACCCACCAGGAGGAATCCACAAGTAGCATCCAGCTACTTCCAACCGGAGATCAAATCTCCCTTCTCCTGACCCACCAGGAGGAATCCAAACCCCAACAGGGCAATCGGAAGAATCACAAAGAAATGTAAACGAAACTAAGAAAAGGAAAATACAGTAATCAAAAAACTGTAGCTATGGTAGCACAACAGTGGCTCTCAACTAGAGCTAACTGAGATGGATATGATCCATGGAACAGCAGGAACAAATATTCAAGTAGCTTTGCTTCTCTTCTCACTCTACTCGAGCTCTCTATCTCTTTCTTTCTCTCTTCTTTCTCTTATGCTCTTTCTCTTCTCTCTCTTTTCTTTTCCTTTCTTCTTCTGGATCGTGGAAGCTCTCACTCTTCCTCTGCTTTAGTCGATCACGATCAGTCTCATTCAGACAGAGGAGTCTTCCTTATATATCAGCAGCATTTAGGGCGACATGCGCTCTCCACAATTCCCGCCAAGAGGCCTCAGCCCACGTGTCAGCATCCTGGTACCTCGTCCATCCTGGGATCACGACCCAGTCACCTCGGATCACATGCCCTTCATTAGCACGTTTAGCAACTACAGTCTGGTGGCGTCAACTCACTTGCTCCTAAATGTTGACGCAGCCTTCAAGGGCATTCTACCAGCAAGACTTAAGTCTGCTGCGTTGACTCTATCAGCCTGCTGCGTTGACGCATTGATACATTCCAGTGAGCAACCAGCCTAGCCTTTTTAACTGCTGCGTCGACGCTTCCAACCCGTGGCGTTGACGCATTGATGATCCAGTGATCAAGTCTTCAGCAGATGGGCGTGCTACGTCGACGCTCTCATCATGCTGCATTGACTCATTGCTGTTCCAGCAGCTGAAATTTGAGTGGCTTCAGCCTTCTTGCGTCAAGGAGTGCGTTGACGCATTGTGCAGCTGCGTCCACCCTCTAGTCACCTTGTCAATCCATCAAGCTGCTGCGTCGACCCAACGAGCTGCAGCGTCGACGCTGCCAAGGTACTCCAGAGGTTGCAAGGAGATACTTGAACTGCTGCGTCCACGCTGCTAGTTGGTGGCGTTGACGCACGAACATGTATTTCAAGCCTGTCTTTCCTTGTATATTGGCGTCTCTTAAGCCGCTGCGTCGACGCTGCTTCATAGTGGCGTTGACGCATCGAGCACCCTGCATCCTTTTGTTCCTGTTAAACATTCATTAAAAACTTAAGTGTCTATAACACTTATCTTATCGTTGTCATCATCAAAACCAGGAGTACAACACATTCAACTGGTTATGTAAGGGCCTTTAAGGCTTCTAAGGAATGGGCTTGGCCTTGTGAGCTTAAAGTTCATATTTGGGCTTCTAAATTGGTTTATACAAAAAGGGGTTTCAACTATTTGGGTTTTCGCTTACTTGTTTGTCATGGGCCATTTATAAGACTTTTCCTAATTGGACCTATACGTGAGAGATCTTTCTTCTAATTTATTTATTTGGTTTTAATGAGGCTCACTTACGACTAAATATTTTCTATATTTTATTTGGGGTGCTACACTCTCCCCACTTAAAAGAATTTGGTCTCCAAATTTAATTGCATATAGACATGGAGGGTGGAGATTACTTACAAATTTAGAATAAGTCCAGGAATCTTTTCCGCATAGATTCTTCCGTCTCCCATGTGGCTTTTTGCTCTAGGCATTTGCTCCATTGTACCTTAACCATGGGGATAGTCTTGTTCCGAAGCTGACGTACCTCATGATCAAGTATCCTCAATGGTTTTTGTTCGTACGTCGGGTCCTTTTGTATCACCAGATTATCATGGTCGATAATGTGAAACGGGTCATGGACGTATTTCTTCAACATGGAGACATGAAAGACATTATGGACTTTAGAAAGTTGTGATGGCAAGGCGATCCTGTAGGCAACCTCGCCAACTCTCTCTAGTACATCAAAAGGGCTGATATATCTTGGTGTAAGTTTACCCTTAACACCGAATCTTCGAATATCTCGACCTGGAGAAACCTTGAGAAATATGTGGTCTCCGATTTGGAACTCTAGGTCTCTTCTTCTAGTATCGGCATATGTCTTTTGCCTAGACTGGGCCATTTGAAGTCTCTTTCTAATCACTTGTATCTTCTCGGTGGTGTCTCGTACCATGTCCGGGCCTAGAAGTTGCTTTTCGCCAATTTCATCCCAGCATATAGGTGAGCAACAACTCCTTCCATATAACGCCTAGAAAGATGCCATCCGAATACTTGCCTAGTAACTATTGTTGTAAGCAAATTCCACCAGAGGTAGATGTTCGTGCCAACTCTCGCCAAAATCTATGACGCATGCCCTGAGCATGTCTTCCACGACCTGATTTATTCTCTCAGTCTGGCCATCCGTTTGGGGATGAAAAGTAGTGCTGAAATTGAGTCTCATCCCCAAGGAATGTTGTAGACCCTTCCAAAAGTGAGAAGTGAAGCGCGGGTCTCGGCCAGACACGATAGAGACAGGTACTCCATGTAGTCTCACGACCTCCTTGATATATAAGGCAACTAAAACATCAACTGACCATCAGCTCTTGATGGGTAAAAAGTGTGCAGACTTGGTCAACCGATCTATAATCACCCATATTCCATCATGTCCGCCTATTGTCTTAGGCAAGCCCATGATGAAGTCCATTCTGATATCTTCTCACTTCCACTTGGGAATGTCCAAGGGATATAGTTTGTCGGCGGGCTTTTGGTGTTCCGCCTTAACCTGTTGGCATGTGAGACAGTGAGAAATAAAGTCCGCTACCTCTCTTTTCATGTTGGGCCACCAAAAGGTCCATTTCAAGTCTTAGTACATCTTGGTAGCTCCAAGGTGGATAGTGTATCTCGATCGGTGAGCTTCTTCTAAGATCTTTTTCTTCATTTCAGGACAGTCTGGCACACATGTCCTTTCATGGAACAATAACCTTCCATCAGATGCCAGCTTGAAATATTGTTGCTCTTCTAACTTGCCTTTTATTTCTACTAGTACCGGGTCATTGTCTTGCAATTCCTTGATTTCGGAAAGGAAATCTGGACGCAAACTTATGTGAGATAGAGTTACACATCCCCTCTCCTCTTCTATATTGATATTCATCATGGAGAATTATTCCAGCATTCTCCACTCTTGGATCATACAATTGGCTAGCAACGCCCTCGATTTTCGACTAAGTGCATCTGCTACAGGATTACCCTTTTCGGGATGATATTATATGGTGAAGTCGAAGTCCTTGACGTACTCTAGCCAATGCCTTTGCCTCATATTCAATCAATTCCTTTTAAGAGAATAAATATTTGAGACTTTTATGATCAGAGTACACAGTGAATTGTTCTTCGTAAAGATAGTGTCTCCAAATCTTCAAGGCAAACACTACCGCGGCCAACTCTAGGTCGTGAACCGAGTAGTTCTCCTCATGCTTCTTCAACTGCCGGGAAGAGTAGGCAATAACCTTCCCTTGTTGCATTAATACACACCCGAGGCTAATACCAGATGCATCTGTATATACCTCGAATTTCTCTCCTTCGATAGACAGTGCTAAGATAGGGGCAGTAGTCAGATGGTCCTTCAAAGTTTAGAAACTCTCTTTGCAATCTTCGGACCATACATACAGATTCTCCTTTCGTGTCAGCCTGGTAAGAGGGACAACAATCTTGGAGAACTCCTTTATAAATCACCGATAATAACCAGCCAGACCCAAGAAGCTATGGATCTCGGTAACATTTGTAGGTCTTTCCCAGTTCTTCACTGCCTCGACCTTGGATGGATCAACAGAAATCCCACCTTTTAAAATCACGTGACCCAAGAAGGATACCTCCTCGAGCCAGAAATCACACTTGCTAAATTTGGCATAGAGCTGATTGTTCCTCAATATTTGTAATGCATTCCTCAAGTGCTCTTCATGATCTTCCTCGGACTTTGAATATATCAATATATCACCAATGAAAACCACAACAAACTGATCCAGATGAGGCCTGAATATACTGTTCATTAACTTCATAAAGGTCGCAGGGGCATTTGTTAGTCCAAAAGGTATAACACTAAATTCGTAATGTCCATACCTGCTCTGAAATACCGTCTTATGAATATCCTCATCCTTGATCTTCAATTGGTGGTATCCCGATCTGAGATCAATCTTTGAAAAATATTTGGCTCCTGATATTTGATCAAATAACTCATCGATCCTTGGCAGTGGATACTTGTTCTTGATAGTAAGTTGGTTCAACTGTCGATAATCGATACAGAGTCTCATCGATCCATCCTTCTTCTTGACGAATAGCACGGGCGCTCCCCACGGGGAAGTACTCGGTCTAATAAATCCCTTTTTCAAAAGCTCCATCAATTGCTCCTTCAATTCCTTTAACTCGACGGGGGACATTCTATAGGGTGCCTTTGACATAGGACCAGCACCAGGGACAAGGTCGATGGTGAAAGTCACTTCTCTTTCTGGGGGTAAACTAGGTAAATCTTCCAGAAATACATCGGGAAAATCCCTGACCACTCGGATGTCTTCTAACTTAGTCTCCTTCACCTCCGTGGCAGTTACAAATGCCAAAAAGCTACGCATCCTTTTCTTAAGAGTTTACTAGCTCGGAGTGCCGAAATTAGGGGTAACTTGCCATGACTCCGAGGACAATAGTAGACAAGTTTCGGGTAGTCCTTAAAGGTTACTTTACCCTTTCGACAATCTAAAATTGTCGCGTGCGTAGCCAGCCAATCAACTCCTAGAATGACATCATAGCCTTCCATGTCCATGCAGACCAGGTCGACATATAAATTATATCCCTTGATTAAAACTTCACTATCCGGGTAATAATATTTGATTTTGAAACTAGTTCCAATCGGGGTGGTTATAACTAGTTTTGAATCCAACAAGACAGGTGCCATTGGTAATGATGTAGCAAAGTCCTGAGAAATAAATGAATGTGTTGCGCCGGTATCGAATAAAATAACTGCGGACTTGGAACAAATATTTAGAGTACCTTCTACGAGTCCGCCTTCACTAGGTTCCACCTCTTGAAGAGCCTGCAGGTGGCCTTGTTTCTTGACCGGGTGCTTCTCGTTTTTGGCTTGCTCGTTTAATAATGGACAGTCGGGAATCCGGTGATCACCGCTCCCGCAACGGAGAGAAGCTCCCAACCTTCCCCAACACTCTTCGGCCTTATGTCTGACCTTATCACAATGTTTGTAGACTTCCTTAGAGGATGTGTTGGTGATGGAAAATGGCTTGCCATTCTTCTTGGATTTCTTATCCTTAGAGGATTCTCCTCCATTGTTAGACCTCTTCTTAGAGAACAGAACTTTGAATGTTCCTGAACCGGTGACTTGTTCTTTCTTGTCCCTACCACGGATCTTGTCGGACAATTCTGTGGCGTCTTCTAATAATTGTGCCCTTCTGACCATCTCCGAATAGACTTGTATGTCCATCGGTGCCAGTTGTGTAATGTACAGGGGTCGTAACCCATTAAGAAATCTATGACCCTTCATCTTCTCCGTACACACCAGATGTGGTGCATAACGGGATAGTCTAGAGAATTGGGCCTTATACTAGGCCACAGACAAGTTCCTTTGTTTCAACATAGCAAACTCCGCAGCCTTCTTCTCCTGAATACGATCCGAGAAGTATTTGCTATTAAAGTAATCAACGAACTTGCCCCATGTAATGTGCTCATGCGGCAAGGTCGCTTCCACAGATTCTCACCAGAATCGAGCATCCCACTCTAGTTGGAATGTTGCCAATAACACCTTCTCTTTGTCCGTGCATTGCATGACACGGAATATGCGTTCAATTTCTTTGACCCAGTTCTCGGTATCATCCGGGTTGGAAGAGCCGATAAACTTCGGTGAGTTCATATTTTTAAAGCTTTGGTGGAGATCTCGGGCTCCACGGTTCATACCCCCTTGCGCCACTTGTTGGAGCGCTTGGGTGAGTCCTTGGATGGTCTGCTGCATATCGCGCCATTGGGATCGCTCGGCAGCCATGATCCTACAAAGGGGATTTAAATTTTATAATTAATAAGTGACAAACTATAAGGTTTAACGTCCTAAGTTAACTTAACTCATGGCTCTACCCAATCTCACCGGTGTAAGATATAACCCTATCCTTGGACTTGGTTTCCTAGGTAACTTGAATACCTAGGCTCTGATACCACAGAAATTGTCACGCCCCGAGCGTGGAAGGAACTCGGTACGCGTGATAAGTTTATATTGTTCATGTCAATCAGAGCACGAGGTAATTCGACACATAAGACATAGTGCGCTAGACAAGATAATACCAAGTTCTTTATTCATAATAACTTCAAAAACTTTATTACATAATTCTTCAAAGGAAAGAGTACTTTAATGACACTCTAGACTCAAGAAAGAGAAAATTACAATACGGACTCCAGATAATAGAAAAGACTCGATGTAGACATCTCGGACGGCTCTACGCTCATCACACTTGGCCATCCCCATCCGATTGAGTCTCGCTATCAAAATTACCTAAAAAATAGGGGAAAACACTAGGTGAGCGAACACTCAGTAGGAATTATATCTCTAATCTAAACTTGCTTAAAGTAATTAACTGTTTAAAATAACGTGGCATGCTCATGAATGCAAGATAGCAAGAGAATATTGAATGTAGAGGCAATCATGAAATAAAGGAGTGATCTAGCGAGATTTCAAGATAACCAAGTAAAAGTATTCAAGGCATCAAGCATGTAATATCAAGTCATGTCATGTGATATTGGCTATTTAAAGTTCTAGCAAGTACCATGTCGAGTCAAGCACGACAAGTGATATCATGTATTTTCATGTCACGAGAGATAGTGGAATGCCATAGAATAAATCTAGAAAGTCATGCACTTCGGTGCAATGCCACACCGTGGTCAATATAGCTCCCATGGGCACACGTACTTTCGGGTGCTCCTCCTAGGACCAGACCGGGCCCCATTAACGCCAGACATTGAGTCATGCAAATATCTAGACATCCACTATAGTTTCTAGCCAATATAATTCCAAAGGAATTAAGCCATCATAAGAAAATAAAGGTAGACTTGTGGAACAGGGAGTTCAAGGACAGAACATTGAGTAGGGTCAATTATCAACAAATCTCTCATGAAAATCTGAATATTCATAAAATTGGGTTAAATGGCGTCGACACAGTAGCAACAGATTCAAGAAAATAGCGTCACCTGTGTGACCGCTAATTCCTTATGAACAGAAGGCGTGAAGGAAATTGTGTCACCTGTCAAGGCGCTAATTCCAATTGGCGTCTTCTGCCTGGTCGCCAATTCCAGGCGGAGACTGACTCTCACAGAACGCACAAAACAATGCTCTATGAGGGCTAGGGCGTTGTAATGCCCTGGGTCTTTCGGATCTAGATCGGAGAGCTTTCGGATCACTTTTGTGGGTCCTGAGTTGTGTTTTACGATCCACGTGGGTTTTTCTCTCGTACATGTTACGGAACCTAATGGAGAGTTTACTGTTGAGTTCATCGACTCGAGGACGCTACAGTTGCGTTATGCTCTTTTCGAGGATCGCGCAGACTATTTTTCTGTATTTTTCTGAATTAGTGAATTTTTGGGCGAAAATCAGATTTCACGGAAATTAGGAAATTCCTAATTTCCTTTTCTATTTCTTTCTTCACCCTCTCTCCTCTCTCTCATTTCTCACGTTCACTCTCTCTCTCCGTTCTCTCTCCTCTCTTCTCCTCTCACCACGGGGCGCGTGACTGTGGCAAGGTGGGTGAGGCAGGAACGTCGTGGAGCTACTGTGGCGCGTGATGGTGCGAGAATCGAGGCGTGGTTGGTGTGATCCCATTCGTGGATTCAAAGCTGATGTGGGTGGTTTGTGTGACATTTTTGGCGTGGTTTAGTCGTTTCGGCGCGCTAGAACTTTGGTGGAGGTAGGGAGATGGATGCCCTGCTCCTGTTCTACGTTTCCTCACGATTACGAGTTGATCCGTGCGAGAACGAGCGAGTTTTCCAGCTTTAGGGTGAAATCATGCTCGGGGGGTGTGAGACGGGTTCGCCATTTCCCGACGACGGTTTCTTGCTAGATTAGTTTCATTTGAACCCCTGGCATGTTAGAATTTCATTCCCACTAGTTTTGTTGCAATCGGTGGTCATTTGGGGCCGGTGTAAGCCCGGGAACCCACATGACTCATTTGGGTCGATTCGTTAGAATCTCCCGTTTCCTATCTTTTTAGCATCGGATTGATCCCTTCCGGACTGTGGAAGGCGTATATCGTGCTTAGGGTTGTCTCCCCGTCGTATAGACACGATTGGGGCGTGGAAAGGTCGGGTTTTGGCCATTCCTACATTTTTCTCGTCGTAACGCCTTGGCGATCCTTTCAGAGACCGTTTTTATATCTTGAGCGGTCCATGGGTGACCGTTATGGTTCTTTATCGGTTCAGGTTTTAGCGGTCGGGCGATAGACCGTTTTATGTCAGCTAGCGTCCTGAGGAAGACCGCTAAGCTCTGTGCAGCGGCCTAGGTAGGACCGCTACATTTTGATTAGCGGCCCATGGGTGACCGCTATTCTTCGTGTTCTTTTGGCTAAGTCGGTTCATTGGGTAACGGCCCAACGATTGACCATTTTATGATGTTGGGTGGCCCATGTGTGACCGCCACTCATGATTTTATGTCGGTTTGGGCTAGCGGTCTAGCTCCGACCACCTGGGTGTCCTTAGAGGCCTTTGGACGACTGCTAGGGTCTGTGAAACGGTTCTTGGTAGACTGTTTTAGCTGGTTTGACCGGTTGAGTCGATTTAACTATTTTGGGGTGGACTGAGTGTAGCGGCCTATCTATAACTTCCAAACTCATTCCACGGCCCTAGGGAGACTGCCTTGTGTAAGAAACGGCCCCAGATAGACCGTAATACCTTTATGCCTCTGCAGTTTCATTTTGGGAGTCTTCTGAGCGTAGCGGTCATCACCTTGACCATTTCACTCAGTGGGACGGCCCTTGTAGACTATTTTTGGCAGGGTGCGGTCATGGTCTGACCGCCATTGCTTGTGCTTTCTGTGTGAGGGTAGCGGCCGTTGGCTGACCGCCTGGTTTGCCTAGCGGTCAGGTGAATGACCATTTCCTTCCCAGAGTTCTATTTTTCGATGATTTGGCCTCCAATTGTCTTGGCTTGACCTTGTGGTTTGCCCGTTGTCCCGTGGATGTCTTGGACGTCCTATGAGGGCGGTGACCATGTTGTGAGGTGGTTGGGAGTGCCATTATATTGAGTAGTGCTCCGTGATTCATGTTATACGGATGTGTAGATTCGGCTGTCTTGTGTCGTTTCCTTTATACGTGTTCGATCGTGATTTGGCTTAGGGACTAGGCTGATTGGCGGCGTGTTACCGCTCTTGTGCGACAATCTTGACCCTGAGTCTTGTGACTCAAGGATCGTTGTCAATAGGTCTAGTTGTCTATCCTGAGTCTGGCGGCAGCCTTGTGTGCTACCTTATGCTTGTGCTTGTGCTTCATAGTACGTGTGACAGTGCGTGCTTAGCCTATCCATACTTCAGTACTGATGTTTTGTAGTCTTTGTGTTTAGTGAGCCTCCACTAGTCGTAGCCTGACGACACTTTCCTGTGTGTCGGCCCACCTAGGAGTGGTGGTGGGACAGTTCCCGACAGATAATTTTTAGGCTAGTTTCTGTTGGTCCCCTTGCTTTGCAGGTAGCGTCCTACTGGGGGGGAAAACTAGCTAGAGGCCTGGCTCAATGCATTGAGCTTGTGCGTGCACACATGGTTAGGGGCGTTTGGACGAGCGCCGATGGGCGTGACCCTGACTAGTCACTCATTATTGTTGTCCCTTGTACTTGGTTCTGTGAGTATCTCAGTTATCGCTGTCCCAGGCGTGTGGGAGATACTTGTGGCGTAGTGTAAGACGTTAGTGGATACATCTGGCTGTTCTTCTAGTGAGGAGGTACTTCTGTCACCTGACACCTGACTTATTATGTTTCTGTGACTTTTTCTGGGTAGACTGTTCTTGGCATCACCCGAGGTCAGTGTGGTGCAGCGTGCACGACGATTTAGTTGTGTATGCGTTAATGTTTCTTGACTGTGTAGGTCTTTTGTAGGGTTTTTGCCTTTTTCTATAGGCTTTCGCTATGGAGCTAGTGCTTTGTCGACGGATCGGTAACTCCCGACTCTGTGAGATCGAGGTTCGCCTTTCTGTTGCTATTGGAGTAGCTTAGAGAGCCAAGGTTCGTTCGGCAGCCGTGTTTCTGTTCGGTACGGCTTTACTCTTTCCTTTAGCTATCCTTACTCCTATTTTTACAGCTTTACTGTTGTAGTTTAGCACTACTGTTACTTCTGCTCTTGCTTTACTATTTAACGCTGTTGTTTTACGTGTTACCGTGTTGTTTCCAGTGGGGACCCGTTGGACCCTACTGAGACAGTGACACGAGGGTCACCCCTACTTTTCAGGTGTGGTCGTTCTTCTTCCTCGTGGTTTGTGGAGCGGAGCGTCAGTTCGTAGTTGCCAGCGTTGCCTGCGTCGGGCTTCCCCTGACTTGTGTACGTTCTCTTTTCTGTTGGACTGTACTTGTCTTTATTTGGACTGGACTCTGTAATTTAAATTGTTAATTGAAAAATGTAATTTTATTTCTGCTACTTTAGCAACCCTGATCATTGAAATATTAACTGCTTACTACTTTATCTGGAACTTCAATGTACTACACACACACCTTTTATCCCTTCGGAGCTTTACCACTCTTGGGAGGCCTCGTAGGATTCAAGTGGTATCGGGTTTACTCGATATCCGGACCCTAGGTCGTCACAGTTGGTATCAGAGCTAGTTGTGTGAAAGTACATGAGAATTCGAGATACTGCAATACTCAGAGTCCATAAGGTCTAGTACAGTCGGAAGCTGGCATCGGTTTTGCGATTGTTTATCGCTTTGTTTTCGTGTGTGGTCTTGTGTGTGCTGTGTTGGCACTGTGCGAGATGGCTTTGCTCCTGTCAGATTCTGATGGAGAGTCTTTCTTTTTTGTCATGGTGTTTGTCTCAATTATGCTGTACTTGGCAGAGTTCGTCGGCAGGCGTGAATCTGTGGTGCGGTGTTCGAGATTTTTCTGTAGCTTGTTCAGGTGGCTGGTGACTTTATCGTTGGTATGATGATCGTGCGCATTTTTATGTTATTTTGGTCGTCCTAGCTTGAGGTTTGTCTAGCCCCTGAGGTGTTAAGCTTGCGTTGAGGTGGTTGATTGGATACCTTGATTGAGAGAATGCTCAAGCGAACCTAGGATTTTCCTTCCTGGTGAGCTACTGTTAGTCGAGCTTGATTCTCCTCATCTTGTCTTGTGGTGTCTTTTCGAGGTAAGCCTTGGAAGTGCTATCTTGGTAAAGCCTTTGTCCTGTGTCTGCTTAAGTGTGGACTGTGTTAGTTCTGAACCTGATTTGCTTTTGTTCAGCGGTTGCTTGGTTTTGGACCCAGACGTACCGTGTTTGGCGGCTGTTGTGCTATGAAGGTTCTGTAATTGTTTCAGGACATGAGGATAAGCTGAGACAGGTGTTCTTTGTGCTTTGTGCTGAAGCTGGTGCTCTTCTTGGTTTACACTTTGGCGACTTGTAATCGGTTGTTAGCAGGATCGATACTCAAGGCGTGGTATATTACAGTTTCGTGAAGTGCGATGGCACCGAGTGTGTGCTGAGATGCGGGTGCCGAGTTGTTCGTGATGCTTGTGTGCGTGTTGTTTGAGTGCGCAGTGGAAGCTTGTGGGCTTATAACGCATGGGTCGAGGATTGTTTGATTGGAAGATTCTGGCCGACCGAGAGGTTTGTTTCCTCGGTGTGATCATCGTCTTGGCTATATGTGTGCCTTGATGCTATTGGTTGCCGTGCCATTACAGAAAGCATTGTGGTTGTTGGCACTGGCATGTTTGAAGATTGGGGGAAATCTATCGGCGTATCTGCTCGTCGAGTACCCCTTTCTTCTTCTATTTTCTTGCGAGTTGTGCTCTCGAAACGTGATCGTGGTCCTTGAGATGCGTTCTCCGAGATTGTTCTTGTTATTGTGGGTCCTTGTTGGTGAGCTGCTCGCCATGTGGCTTGTATGTGTTAGCCGTGTCTTCAGCTGTAATTGTGCCTTGATGTGACCCAGCTTGCAGTTGTGTCCCGTGGTTCTGTGTTGAGAACGGAGCCAGGATTCTGCAGGTGTTGTTGTTGGTGGTGATTGTGTTCAACTTGGGAGGAGTTCCTTATGAGTTTGATTTGGCATTGTGTGGACCGAGGTCTTGTTGGTTGGTTTTGCTGTACTCTTCTGTCGTGGTAGAGTTGGCATATGACTCGAATCAGATGTAATGTCTGAGTGAGGAAGCACTTGATTGTTCTCGTGGTCCAATGCTGTTGTTGGCATTCTGCGTGCCAGGTTTCATTATTGTTCATGGCACGGAAGCCAATGATTTGGAGCCGTCAGCTGAGAGGACAATGTTTTCTTGTTTAAGCTGATGCTTGTTGTGTCTGTCGTGTGGTTTATTGGTAGTTGTTTCGTGGCATGGGTCGTGTCTCCTTTCTTTGTGAGACGTAAGCGATAATGCCAAGGTGTTTCGGAGGTGTCGAACTTGTGTTCACTTATGTGCCTTGCTTGTTCTGTGGATCGATGTGTCTTGAGATCCAGAGCGTGTGCCTGTGATTGTGGTCTGGCAGTGTCCCTCTGAATTGTGTTTTCGAGAATTATGTTATCGTGTTTTGTGTTCAAGGTTTGGCTGGAGCTTGGAGAGCATTGCCAGCATTCAGGGTTGTTCTTCCCTGCTTCTTCTTGTTAGCTCCTTTAATTTCGAGGATGAAATTTCCTAAGGAGGGGAGGTTGTAATGCTCTGGGTCTTTCGGATCTGGATCGAAGGTCTTTCGGATCACTTTTGTGGGTCTTGAGTTGTGTTTTACGATCCACGCGAGTTTTTGTCTCGTACAAGTTACAGAACCCAGTGGAGAGTTTGCTGTTGAGTTTATCGACTCAAGGACGCTACAGTTGCGTTAAGCTCTTTTCGAGGATCGCGTAGACTATTTTTCTGTATTTTTTTGAATTAGTGAATTTTCAAGCGAAAATCGGATTTCACAAAAATTAGAAGATTCCTAATTTCCTTTTCTATTTCTTTCTTCACCCTCTCTCCTCTCTCTCCTCTCTCTCATTTCTCACATTCACTCTCTCTCCATTCTCTCTCCTCTCTTCTCCTCTCACCGCGGGGCGTGCGATCGTGGCGAGGTGGGTGAGGCAGGAATGTCGTGGAGTTGCTGTGGCGCGTGATGGCGCGAGAATCGAGGCGTGGTTGGCGCGATCTCATTCATAGATTCAAAGCTGACGTGGGTGGTTCGTGTGACATTTTCGGCGTGGTTTAGTCATTTTGGCGCCCTAGAACTTCGGTGGAGGTAGGGAGATGGATGCCCTGCTCTTGTTCTGCGTTTCCTCGCGATTACGAGTTGATCCATGCGAGAACGAGCGAGTTTTCCAACTTTAGGGTGAAATCATGCTCGGGGATGTGAGACGGGTTCGCCATTTCCTGGCGACGGTTTCTTGCTAGATTAGTTTCATTTGAACCCCTGGCATGTTAGCATTTAATTCCCGCTAGTTTCGTTGCAATCAGTGGTCATTTGGGGCCGGTGTAAGCCCGGGAACCCACATGACTCATTTTGGGTCGATTCGTTAGAATCTCCCGTTTCCTGTCTTTTTAGCATCGGATTGATCCCTTCCGGACTGTGGAAGGCGTATATCACGCTTAGGGTTGTCTCCCCGTTGTTTAGATGCGATTGGGGCGTGGAAAGGCCGAGTTTTGGCCATTCCTACGTTTTTCTTGCCGTAACGCCTTGGCGGTCCTTTCAGAGACCATTTTTATATCTTGAGCAGTCCATGGGTGACCGTTATGGTTCTTTGTCGGTTCAGGTTTTAGCGGTCTGGCGATAGACCGTTTTGTGTCAACTAGTGGCCTGAGGAAGACCACTAAGCTCTATGCAGCGGCCTAGGTAGGACCGCTACGTTTTGATTAGCGGCCCATGGGTGACCGCTATTCTTCGTGTTCTTTTGGCTAAGTTGGTTCGTTGGGTAACGGCCCAACGATTGACCATTTTATGAAGTTGGACGGCCCATGTGTGACCGCCACTCATGATTTTATGTCGGTTTGGGCTAGCGGTCTAGCTCCGACCACCTGGGTGTCCTTGGCGGCCTTAGGACGACCGCTAGGCTCTGTGAAACGGTTCTTAGTAGACCGTTTTAGCTGGTTTGACCGGTTGAGTCGGTTTAACTATTTTGGGGTGGACTGAGTGTAGCGGCCTGTCTATAACCGCCAAACACATTCCCGCGGCCCTAGGGAGACCGCCTTGTGTAAAAAACGGCCCCAGATAGATCGTAAAACCCTTATGCTTCTGCAATTTCATTTTGGGAGTCTTCTGAGCATAGCGGTCATCTCCTTGACCGTTTCACTCAGTGGGACGGCCCTTTGTAGACTATTTTTGGCAGGGTGTGGCCATGGTCTGACCGCCATTGCTTGTGCTTTCTGTGTGAGGGTAGCGGCCGTTGGCTGACTGCCTGGTTTGCCTAGCGGTCAGGTGAATGACCGTTTCCTTCCCAGAGTTCTATTTTTCCGATGATTTGGCCGCCAATTGTCTTGGCTTGACCTTGTGGTTTGCCCGTTGTCCCGTGGATGTCTTGGACGTCCTATGAGGGCGGTGACCATGTTGTGAGGTGGTTGGGAGTGCCATTATATCGAGTAGTGCTCCGTGATTCATGTTATACGGATGTGTGGATCCGGCTGTCTTGTGTCGTTTCCTTTATATGTGTTCGATCGTGATTTGGCTTAGGGACTAGGCTGATTGGCGGCGTGTTACAGCTTTTGTGCGACAATCTTGACCCTGAGTCTTGTGACTCAAGGATCGTTGTTAGCAGGTCTAGTTGTCTGTCCGGAGTCTGGCGGCAGCCTTGTGTGCTACCTTATGCTTGTGTTTGTGCTTCGTAGTACGTGTGACAGTGCATGCTTAGCCTGTCCATACTTCAGCACTGATGTTTTGTAGTCTTTGTGTTTAGTGAGCCTCCACTAGTCATAGCCTGACGACACTTTCCTATGTGTCGGCCCACCTAGGAGTGGTGGTGGGACAGTTCCCGACAGACGATTTTTAAGCTAGTTTCCGTGGGCCCCCTTGCTTTGCGGTAGCGTCCTACTGGGGGGAAAAACTAGCTAGAGGCCTGGCTCAAGGCATTGAGCTTGTGCATGCACACATGGTGAGGGGCATTTGGACGAGCGCCGACGGGCGTGACCCTGACTAGTCACTCGTTACTGTTGTCCCTTGTACTTGGTTCTGTGAGTATCTCAGTTACCGCCGTCCCAGGGGTGTGGGAGATACTTATGGCGCAGTGTAAGACGTCAATGGATGCATCTGACTGTTCTTCTAGTGAGGAGGTACTTCTGTCACCTGACACCTGACTTATTATGTTTCTGTGACTTTTTTCGGATAGTCTATTCTTGGCATCACCCGAGGTCAGTGTGGTGTAGCGTGCACGACGATTTAGTTGTGTATGCGTTAATGTTTCTTGACTATGTAGGTATTTTGTAGGGTTTTTGCCTGTTTCTGTAGGCTTTCGTTATGGAGCTAGTGCTTTGTCGATGGATTGGTAACTCCCGACTCTGTGATATAGGGGTTCGCCTTTCTATTGCTATTAGAGTAGCTTAGAGAGCCGAGGTTCGTTCGGTAGCCGTGTTTCTGTTTGGTACGGCTTTACTCTTTCCTTTAGTTGTCCTTACTCCTGTTTTTACAGCTTTACTGTTGTAGTTTAGCACTGCTGTTACTTCTGCTCCTGCTTTACTATTTAGCGCTGTTGTTTTACGTGTTACTGTGTTGTTTCCAGTGGGGACCTGCGAGACCCCTACTGAGACTGTGACACGAGGGTCACCCCTGCTTTTCAGGTGTGGTCGTTCTTCTTCTTCGTGGTTTGTGGCGCGGTGCGTCAGTTCGTAGTTGCCAACGTTGCCTGCGTCGGGCTTCCCCCGACTTGTGTACGTTCTCTTTTCTGTTGGACTGTACTTGTCTTTATTTGGACTGGACTCTGTAATTTAAGTTATTAATTGAAAAATGTAATTTTATTTCTGCTACTTTAGCAACCCTGATCATTGAAATATTAATTGCCTACTGCTTTATCTGGAACTTCAATGTGCTCCACACACACCTTTTATCCCTTCGGAGCTTTACCGCTCTTGGGAGGCCTCGCAGGATTCAAGTGGTATCAGGTTTACTCGGTATCCGGACCCTAGGTCATCACAGTTGGTATCAGAGCTAGTTGTGTGAAAGTACATGGGAATTCGAGATACTGCAGTGCTCAGAGTCCATAAGGTCCACATAAGGTCTAGTACAGTCGGTAGCTGGCATCGGTTTTACGATTGTTTATCGCTTTGTTTTTATGTGTGGTCTTGTGCGTGTTGTGTTGGCACTGTGCGAGATGGTTTTGCTCCTTTCAGATTCTGATGAGCGTCTTTCTTTTTTGTCATGGTGTTTGTCTCGATTATGCTGTACTTGACAGAGTTCGCCGGCAGGCGTGAATCTGTTGTGCGGTGTTCAAGATTTTTCTGTAGCTTGTTCAGGTGGCTGGTGACTTTATCGTTGGTATGATGACTGTGCGCATTTTTATGTTATTTTGGTCATCCTAGCTTGAGGTTTGTCTAGCCCCTGAGGTGTTAAGCTTGCGTTGAGGTGGTCGATTGGATACCTTGATTGAGAGAATGCTCAGACGAACCTAGGATTTTCCTTCCTGGGGAGCTACTGTTAGTCGAGCTTGATTCTCCTCATCTTGTCTTGTGGTGTCTTTTCGAGGTAAGCCTTGTAAGTGCTGTCTTGGTAAAGCCTTTGTCTTGTGTCTACTTAAGTGTGGACTGTGTTAGTTCTGAACCTAATTTGCTTTTGTTCGGCGGTTGCTTGGCTTTGGACCCAGACGTGCCGTGTTTGGCGACTGTTGTGCTATGAAGGTTCTGTAATTATTTCAGGACGTGAGGATAAGCTGAGATAGGTGTTCTTTGTGCTTTCTGTTGAAGCTAGTGCTCTTCTTGGTTTGCACTTTGGCGACTTGTGATCGGTTGTTAGCAGGATCGGTACTCAAGGCATGGTATATTATAGTTTCGTGAAGTGCGATGGCACCGAGTGTGTGCTGAGATGCGGGTGCCGAGTTGTTCGTGATGCTTGTGTGCGTGTTGTTTGAGTGCGCAGTGGAAGCTTGTGGGCTTATAACCCATGGGTCGAGGATTGTTTGATTGGAAGATTCTGGCCGACCGAGAGGTTTGTTTCCTCGGTGTGATCATCGTCTTGGCTATATGTGTGCCTTGATGCTATTGGTTGCCGTGCCATTACTGAAAGCATTATGGTTGTTGGCACTGGCATGTTTGAGGATTGGGGGAAATCTATCGGTGTATCTGCTCATCGAGTACCCTTTTCTACTTTTGTTTTCTTGGGAGTTATGTTCTCGGAATGTGATCGTGGTCCTTGAGATGCGTTCTCCGAGATTGTTCTTGTTGTTGTGGGTCCTTGTTGGTGAGTTGCTCGCTGTGTGGCTTGTATGTGTTAGCCGTGTGTTCAGCTGTAATTGTGCCTTGATGTGACCCAGCTTGCAACTGTGTCATGTGGTTCTGTGTTGAGAACGGAGCCAGGATTCTGCAGGTGTTGTTGTTGTTGGCGGTGATTGTGTTCAACATGGGAGGAGTTCCCTATGAGTTTGATTTGGCATTGTGTGGACCGAGGTCTTGTCGGTTGGTTTTGCTGTACTCTTCTGTCGTGGTGGAGTTGGCATGCGACTCGAATCTGATGTAATGTCTGAGTGAGGAAGGACTTGATTGTGCTCGTGGTCCAGTGCTGTCGTTGGCATTCTGCGTGCCAGGTTCCATTGTTGTCCTTAGCGCGGAAGATGATGATTTGGAGCTATCAGTTGAGAGGACTATATTTTCTTGTTTAAGCTGATGCTTGCTGTGTCTGCCGTGTGGTTTATTGGTAGCTGTTTCGTGGCATGGGTCCTGTCTCCTTTCTCTGTGAGACCTAAGCGATAATGCCAAGGTGTTTCGGAGGTGTCGAACTTGTGTTCACTTGTCTGCCATACTTGTTATGTGGATCGATGTGTCTTGAGATCTAGAGCGTGTGCCTGTGATTGTGGTCTAGCAGTGTCCCTCTGAATTGTGTTCGAGGTTTGGCTGGAGCTTGGAGAGCATTACCAGCATTCATGGTTGTTCTTCCCTGCTTCTTCTTGTTAGATCCTTTAATTTCGAGGATGAAATTTCCTAAGGAGGGGAGGTTGTAATGCCCTGGGTCTTTCGGATCTGGATCGGAGAGCTTTCGGATCACTTTTGTGGGTCTTGAGTTGTGTTTTACGATCCACGTGAGTTTTTCTCTCGTACAAGTTACGGAACCCAGTGGAGAGTTTACTGTTGAGTTCATCGACTCAAGGACGCTATAGTTGCATTAAGCTCTTTCCGAGGATCGCGTAGACTATTTTTCTGTATTTTTCTAAATTAGTGAATTTTTGGGCGAAAATTGGATTTCACGAAAAAATTAGGAAATTCCTAATTTCCTTTTCTATTTCTTTCTTCACCCTCTCTCCTCTCTCTCATTTCTCATGTTCACTCTCTCTCTCCGTTCTATCTCCTCTCTTCTCCTCTCACCGCCGGGCACGTGACCGTGGCGAGGTGGGCGAGGCAAGAACGTCGTGGAGCTACTGTGGCGCATGATGGCACGAGAATCGAGGCATGGTTGGCGCGATCCCATTCGTGGATTCAAAGCCGATGTGGGTGGTTCGTGTGACGTTTTCGGCGTGGTTTAGTCATTTCGGCGTGCTAGAACTTTGGTGGAGGTAGGGAGATGGATGCCCTGCTCATGTTCTGCGTTTTCTCACGATTACGAGTTGATCCGTGCAAGAACGAGCGAGTTTAAATTATTTTATCCACTAATAGTGGCCAAATTGGTGTATTACCAAACCACGCCCCTATTGCCACAGCTGTAGATATAGGTCTTTTGAGCTACTTTTGATTCTGCAATATTTTGTTCACTGTAATACCGCTTAGTAAGACTAAGCAATGTTGGTAAGGCGTTAAATTTCGTGAAATCATGCTCGGGAGGTGTGAGACGAGTTCGCCATTTCCCAGCGATCGTTTCTTGCTAGATTAGTTTCATTTGAACCCCTGGCATGTTAGCATTTCATTCCCACTAGTTTCGTTGCAATCGGTGTTCATTTGGGGCCGGTGTAAGCCCGGGAACCCACGTGACTCATTTTGGGTCGATTCGTTAGAATCGCATGTTTCTTGTCTTTTTGGCATCGGATTGATCCCTTTCGGACTATGGAAGGCGTACATCGTGCTTAGGGTTGTCTCCCCGTCATTTAGACGCGATTGGAGCGTGGAAAGGCCGAGTTTTGGCCATTCCTACGTTTTTCTCGCCGTAACGCCTTGGCGGTCCTTTCAGAGACCGTTTTTATATCTTGAGCAGTCCATGGGTGACCGTTATGGTTCTTTGTCGGTTCAAGTTTTAGTTGTCGGGCGATAGACCGTTTTGTGTCCGCTAGCGGCCTGAGGAAGACCGCTAAGCTCTGTGCAACAGGCCTAGGTAGGACCACTACGTTTTGATTAACGGCCCATGGGTGACCGCTATTCTTCGTGTTCTTTTGGCTAAGTCGGTTCGTTCGGTAACGGCCCAACGATTGACCATTTTATGAAGTTGGGGGGCCAATGTGTGACCGCCACTCATGATTTTATGTCGGTTTGGGCTAGCGGTCTAGCTCCGACCTCCTGGGTGTCCTTGGCGGCCTTAGGACGACCGCTAGGCTCTGTGAAACGGTTCTTGGTAGACCGTTTTAGCTGGTTTGACCGGTTGAGTCGGTTTAACTATTTTGGGGTGGATTGAGTGTAGCGGCCTATCTATGATCACCAAACTCATTCCCGCGGCCCTAGGGAGACCGCCTTGTGTAAGAAACGGCCCCAGATAGACCACAAAACCCTTATGCTTCTGTAGTTTCGTTTTGGGAGTCTTCTGAGCGTAGCGGTCATCTCCTTGACCGTTTCACTCAGTGGGACGGCCCTTTGTAGACCATTTTTGGCAGGGTGCGGCCATGGTCTGACCGCCATTTCCTGTGCTTTCTGTATGAGGGTAGCGGCCATTGGCTGATCGCCTAGTTTGCCTAGCGGTCAGGTGAATGACCGTTTCCTTCCCAAAGTTCTATTTTTTCGATGATTTGGCCTCCAATTGTCTTGGCTTGACCTTGTGGTTTGCCCGTTGTCCCGTGGATGTCTTGGACATCCTATAAGGGTGGTGACCATGTTGTAAGGTGGTCGTGAGTGCCATTATATCGAATAGTGCTCCATGATTCGTGTTATACAAATGTGTGGATCCGGCTATCTTGTGTCGTTTCCTTTATACATGTTCGATCGTGATTTGGCTTAGGGACTAGGCTGATTGGCGACGTGCTACCGCTTTTGTGCGATGATCTTGACCCCGAGTCTTGTGACTCAAGGATCGTTATCAGTAGGTCTAGTTGTCTGTCCTGAGTCTGGCGGCAGCCTTGTGTGTTACCTTGTGCTTGTGCTTGTGCTTCGTAGTACGTGTGACAGTGCGTGCATAGCCTGTCCGTACTTCAGCGCTGATGTTTTGGAGTCTTTGTGTTTAGTGAGCCTCCACTAGTCGTTGCCTGATGACACTTTACTGTGTGTCGGCCCACCTAGGAGTGGTGGTGGGGCAATTCCCGATAGACGATTTTTAGGCTAGTTTCCGGTGGCCCCCTTGCTTTGCAGTAGAGTCCTACTGGGGGGAAAACTAACTGGAGGCCTGGCTCAAGGCATTGAGCTTGTGTGTGCACACATCGTTAGGGGCGTTTAGATGAGCACCGACGGGTGTGACCCTGACTAGTCACTCGTTACTGTTGTCCCTCGTACTTGGTTCTGTGAGTATCTCTGTTACTGTCGTCCCAGGCATGTGGGAGATACTTGTGACGTAGTGTAAGACGTCAGTGGACGCATCTGGTTATTCTTCTAGTAAGGAGGTACTTCTATCACCTGACAGCTGACTTATTATATTTCCGTGACTTTTTTCGGGTAGTCTATTCTTGGCTTCACCCGAGGTCAGTGTGGTGTAGCGTGCACGATGATTTAGTTGTGTATGCGTTAATGTTTCTTGATTGTGTAGGTCTTTTGTAGGGTTTTTGCCTGTTTCTATAGGCTTTCGCTATGGAGCTAGTGCTTTGTCGATGGATCGGTAACTCCCGACTCTGTGAGATCGGGGTTCGCCTTTCTGTTGCTATTGGAGTAACTTAGAGTACCGAGGTTCATTCGACAGTCGTGTTTCTGTTCGGTACGACTTTACTATTTCCTTTAGCCATCCTTACTCCTATTTTTATAGCTTTACTGTTTTAGTTTAGCACTGCTATTAGTTCTGCTCCTGCTTCACTGTTTAGCGCTATTGTTTTACGTGTTACTGTGTTGTTTCCAGTGGGGACCTGCGGGACCCCTACTGAGCCAATGACACGAGGCTCACCCCTGCTTTTCAGGTATGATCGTTCTTCTTCCTCGTGGTTCGTGGCGCGGTGCGTCAGTTCATCGTTGCCAGCGTTGCCTGAGTTGGGCTTCCCCCGACTTGTGTACGTTCTCTTTTCTGTTGGACTGTACTTGTCTTTATTTGGACTGGACTCTGCAACTTAAATTGTTAATTGAAAAATGTAATTTTATTTCTGCTACTTTAGAAACCCTGATCATTGAAATATTAATTGCTTACTACTTTATCTGGAACTTCAATGTACTCCACACACACCTTTTATCCCTTCGGAGCTTTACCGCTCTTGGGAGGCCTCGTAGGATCCAAGTGGTATCGGGTTTACTCGGTATCCAGACCCTGGGTCGTCACAGGCGTCATGTTTCTTCAGAGTAACATGACTAGACACGATTCTAGGGCTTTTTGGGTACAACCAGCTCGGCTGCCTTGAGGGATTCCAAGGTTAGCGAAGACTTACGGAGGTCTCAATGAAGAAAGCACCGGCCCGGCAGAAGGAATATTCGGCGGAGGGTCCTAACCTCACCAAGAGTTGTGGTGTAAGTGGTAGAAAGTAGAAACAAGGACCATGCCTCAGCCATGAGACCATGGTGCCAAAGATCCATGGTCAAAGGATCAAAACATGCGATTAAAACGGTCACAAAAAATTACGTCTGGACAGGGGTCGCTAATTTAAATTAGTGCCCACTATATGGACGTCAATTTATAGATTTCTCAAATATATCTTATTTTCCAAAAATTTGCGTCTTCATACTAGGCGCCAATTCTTTTATGTACTTTCCATTGTATATATAATTTCAGGAAAATAGCGCCTTTTTGAAAGGGTGCTAATTCTTTTCGTCAGGAAGTAGCACCTTGGCAGAAGGGCACCAATTCTTTTATATCATATATTTATTTAAATATTCACAGAAACAGCGCCTACATGATAGACGCTAATTCTTCTCTTATTTCATTTTAGTAAAATTTTATGAAAAATAGCGACTCTATGCAAGGGCGCTGACTCTTGGATAGCGACCGAAGGACGGACGCCAATTTTTGATCTGTTTTCTTTTAACAAGAAATAGCGCCTTTGTACACGGGCACATGTTTTAATTGGCGACAGAGGTCTAACCGCAAATTCTTTTCAGTGTTGCACACTGCAACGCATCTTGTGGATACGCTTGCAGACTCAAGGTAACTGTTTATTTCGATTGATACTGTTCGTTAGGGAATGAACATTGTCACTTTTAATCTGGCTTGATTTCCAAGAAACAAAATCTATGGAAATTAAGGGGAAAATATGACGAATGTCATGTCCCGAGATTATGCAGCGAAAAATAATCGAGAACGTGAACAGTCAGGCTAGTACGCCTCAAGCGAGTAATATAATCAAAGCGCTAACACATTCACACATAAGAAATGAATGCACAATATTTGGACAAAATCTAACTTTTATTGATAATAATGATCAAGTACATCAAGTTGACTCTTGACTAACTAGACTCAATAAAAATAGAGAATTACATAGTGACTCTTAACTATCCACTAATGACATTCTAAAGCTTCGCTCCTTCTTTAATCACTCTCAGATCCATCACTTGAATACGCTGAATCCGACCCGCTAGAGTTTCCTGAAAAAGATTGGAAAAGTAGGGAATGAGAACACATGTCCAGTAGGTATCTTCGTATCAACATGAAGGCAATGTTTAAGTAATTACCATTTTAGCACTAGAGTAAAGATACACGAAATACGGTAAAACATGTGGTGCAAAACTAAAGTAACATGATATGATCAAGAATGAGAATTGAGATCATGATTGAGCAAGTATATAGCAAGAATGTAAGTTTAGCCTTTCATGAACAAGAATGTACTTTTTCATAACCATAAAGGCTATGTACTAGAAAGTCATGTAACGAGAATGTACTAACAAGCATGTAATTTCACAAGAATGTCTCGTGAGAATTCGTGGATTTCACCAGTTTATAAAAAAAGTACTCCCAGCACAATGCGATGCCAGTGTTCATCATACCTCATGGTTTATAGTATGTTTCCGTCTATCTACCGAGGGGACTAGAGTGGAGCCCTTGGACACTGTCCGTGCCCGCTCTTGCATCTTCAAGTTATAAATCAAGCTACTTCCACGAAAATATAAATATGGCCAATAATGTAACAAGTTCAAACTATGGTTCCATAATAACAAATATCAAGGTAAGAATGCTTCAATTAAGAATATACGAGTTCAAAGATTTGAGTTAGAACTAGGTTATGCCTTGGAGAAAAATCGGCAGCATAACGGTACATTCTTTAATTTTCATAAGTTATCAATACCTTAATTAACAAGTGTTAAATTCCAAGCAATCACCAGTCCATCTAGAAACTTGTAAAACCCAACCCAAAGGTCAAACCTCGGGTTAGACAGGGTTAAGGATCAAGCGGTCATTTACTGGACCGTTTCATACTCAAGCGGTCTAGATAGGACTGTTTAAGATAGACATGCGGTCTAGTCAGGACCATTTAGAAACAAGATCGATGAAACGAATGGACCATAACCATGCGGTCTAGACATGGCTGTTAAGAGTCCTTGGCGGTCAGATAAAGGGCCGCTAAGTACCTCTGGCGGTCGTCCACAGGCCGCTAAGGTCCAGAACACCAAAAACACCGGTTAAGTGCTTTCTAACAATTTGGTTATGAGGGTACAGCCAGCTCGACGTCCTAGTGGGAATCCCAGGCTCGCGTAGTCTTACGGAGGCCTTGAAACAAGATCACCTAGTCCGGTGGAAGAAATATCCAACAGAGAGGATCACAAGTCCAAGATTTATGTGCTTAATGTGCAAGTGTAATTAATGACATCGTATCGGAATACGTGCCATGTACTTAAGAATATGACTCATAGATAAGAAAGAATTGTGGCAAAATAGCGATCATATTAAACTAGATAAGTCCATGAACCATATGAAATTAAGATAAATACAAAACTATATGGTTTTGTCACCAAATTAACATAATAGTCAAAATAAGTTTTAATCATGCTCATGCTGAATTTTGGGTAATTACTAAGAAAATAAAACATGATTTCGAGTGACAAATAATATAATTATAGGGTTACTAATATGTAATGTTCAACTAGGCTCGGACTAGTTCTCAGAACCAGAAAATGCTCAGGGACTAGCCGTCTGAATGACAAAAATGGTCCTGCGATAGGCCGCAATGAAGGGGTCAGACGGTCATTCATTAGACCGTAAATATTACCTTGTGGTCCCTTTTAGGCCGCCTTCTTCCTGCCTGGCAGAAACTATAAAACAACGAATAAATATTAAACTTAGGACAAGTTATGCATGGAATTCATCGAATCATTCTGTAAAATTATGCTAGAAAGAAAATAGACCAGGAACATGCATGGGTTTGTGTGAAATAGACAAGAATCTTCATCTTAATTGCATTAGGGCTAAGTTCATGCATGGAAAATAAAACTAGATGTCCAGTCCTAATAAAACAGTAAATACTCCGAGTACAATGCATGAAATCGACTGCAAGTTGAGGGCTTTTACTTCAAAGATCATATTTAAGCCATTCATGAGATAACCTACCTCTTGGTCTAGGCTTTAGACTTCGAATTTAGGGTTGAAGTCAACCCTAGTTTTTGCTCGTTCAGAACCGAACCAGCAACTTCTTACCTTTCTAACTCCTGATTCCCTTCACCTATGACCACGAAATTGAAGGGTAGAAAGAGTGTACTACGGTGAACAAATAAGTCTAAAGAACCATCTTCTAATTACCTCGTTTAGCACTTCTAATCCGCTGATCTTCCTGGGTTTTTCGCACAAGTTCCTGGGTTACTTGAACTGAACCAGCGTCTTTGCAGCTCTCTAACTTCTTGTAGGCTTGATCTCCTAGAACGAAGTTTTGAGGTAAGTTAGACCTTACTATAATGAACGAAATATTCTAAAGAACTTATCTCAAATAATGCTTCCTTACCTTAGTTCCATGCGAGCCAAAAGTAAGAGTCGCAAATGTGAAACTTGAGATATATTTATAGGGTTAGCTAGGGTTTTGAGGATTTGAACGAACTTAGAGTCCCAATTAGACATTACATTCGATCCTGACACCTTCTACACCCTTCAATTAACATATAACATCGATCTCACGTGATTTGGATGCTAAAGATCCAAGCTTTTCACGTTTTCCCCATTCACGGAATTAGGAGGGCCTAGCGGTCATTGGAGGACCGCAAGGGTGAGGCTGGCGGTCGCGCGATAGACCGCCAGGCTTCATTAAATCTGAAATTTTTGGATTTTCATGTTATTCCTTATTTATCCCCTAATTTGATGTATATATCCCATTTAAATCCGTAAATTACCTAATTTACGTTTCTATTAATGGGCTTGAGTCTAAAAGTCTTAAAAATGGGTCTTTGGGCCTATTTAAGTTGGGCTAAGCCCTTTAGTTGATATAGGGTTTTTAAATGGATTAAGTAAATCCTTAATTTTTCTTAATAGCCCATTTAGCCTTTAAAAATGCTTAATAATAATATTTTAAATCCAGAAAATTCTTAGAAAATTCTCGGGCGTTACACTCTCCCCCACTTAAAAAGAATTTGGTCCCCAAATTCATCGTAATAAGGTTTGCCAAGGAGAGTGTACTTACATTCAAATATCTCCGAAAATCTTTTGCGCATGGCTTCTTCGGTTTCCCATGTCACTTCGTGTGGCCATAATTTGGTCCATTGGACTTTGACCAAAGGAATAGTCTTATTCTGAAGTTGACGTACTTCCCGTTCAATTATCTTGATTGGCTTTTGCTCACATGTCAAATCCTTTTTAATCTCCAGATTGTCATAAGTTATGATATGGAATGGATCAGGGACGTACGTTTTGAGCATTGAGACGTAAAATACATCATGAACTCTAGCTAATTGAGGGGGTAAAGCTATTCGATATGCAACTTCACCAACCCTTTCAAGAATTTCAAAGGGGCCAATGAATCTCAGAGTGAGCTTGCCTTTGATTCCGAATCTTCGAATGCCTCGACCCAGAGAAACCTTAAGGAATACATGGTCTCCTACTTGGAACTCCAGGTCGCGCCTTCTGTTATCGGCATATGATTTATGCCTGTCTTGAGCCATCTGGAGTCTCTCCCGAATAAGCTTTATCTTCTCGGTAGTATCCATGATGATGTGGGGGCCGAGAAATTACCTTTCTCCCACTTCATTCCAACATATAGGTGAGCGACAGCTTCTTCCATACAGTGTCTCGAACGGAGCCATTTGTATGCTAGCTTGGTAGCTATTGTTGTATGAGAATTCCACTAGAGGCAAGTGGTCATGCCAACTTTCTCCAAAATCAATAGCACATACCCTAAGCATATCCTCCACCACCTGATTTATTCTTTCAGTTTGACTATCAGTTTGTGGATGGAACGTCGTGCTAAAGTTGAGTCGGGTCCCTAATGAATGTTATAGACCCTTCCAGAATTATGATGTGAACCGAGGGTCTCGATCAGATACAATGGTGACAGGGACACCATGTAGTTTGACAATCTCCTTCATTTATAGTGCTGCCAATACATCCACAGACCATCGACTTTTGATTGGTAGAAAATGTGCAGATTTAGTCAATCGGTCTATAATCACCCATATACCATCGTGTCCACCTTTTGTCTTAGGTAAACCTATGATGAAATCCATCCCTATACTTTCCCATTTCCACTCAGGAATATCTAAGGGATGTAGTTTTCCGGCAAGTTTTAAATGTTCTGCCTTTACTTGCTGACAAGTGAGACAGTGAGATACAAAGTCCGCTACTTCTCTTTTCATGTTGGGCCACCAGAAAGTTCTTTTTAAGTCTTGGTACATCTTGGTAGCACCAGGGTGAATAGCATACCTTGATTTATGAGCTTCTTCGATGATCAATTTCTTAGTGTCGGCATGATCTGGCACACAGATTCGATCTTTGAACAATAGTCTTCCATTAGTTGAAATGGAGAATTCTGACCTTTGATCAATATTAGCCTTAATCTCCATCAATGTGGGATGATTTTCTTGTAATTTGACTAGGTCTTCAATCAATGTAGGTTGTGACCTTATATTAGCAATCATACATCCTTCCTCATCTTTATCAACATCGAGATTCAGACGAGCAAAATCCTCAATAAGATAAGTCGTACCTTTCCTGAGGCTAGCTAGAGTTGCCATTGGTCTTCTGCTAAGAGCGTCAGTTACAGCATTTGCTTTGTCTGGATGATATTGGATTGTAAAGTCAAAGTATTTGAGATACTCCAACCATTTGCGTTGCCTCATGTTCAATTCCTTTTGGGTGAAGAGGTATTTCAGACTTTTGGGATCTGAAAATATAGTGAACTTCTCCCCATAGAGATAGTGTCGTCAAATTTTCAAGGCGAATATAACCGCAGCTAGTTCCAGATCATGCACAGGGTAGTTTTCTTCATGACGCTTCAACTGCCTTGATGAATAGCAAATCACCTTTCCATTTTGCATCAGAACGCACCCCAGGCCAATGCCAGATGCATCGATATAGACTTCAAAGGCGCCACCTTCAATAGGTAGTGCCAAGATAGGGGCTATAGTAAGATGATCTTTAAGAGTTAGGAAACTTTCTTCGCAATCCTTCGACCATGTAAAAGGTTTCTCCTTTCTTATGAGTCTAGTCAAAGGAACAGCGATTTTTGAGAAATCATTGATGAATCACCTATAATAACCTACCAGACGCAGGAAACTTCTAACTTTGGACACGGTCGTCGGTCGACTCCAGTTCTTAACAGCTTCTACCTTAGAAGGATCGACAGCGATACCTTCTTTTAAAATAATATAGCCAAGGAAAGAGACCTCCTTTAGCCAGAACTCGCACTTGCTAAGCTTTGCGTAGAGTTGATGCTCTCTTAGCGTTTGCAAGGCTATTCTTAAGTGTTCTTCATGTTCTTCCTCAGTCTTGGAGTATATAAGAATATCATCAATGAAGATGACCACAAATCGGTCAAGATAAGGCCTGAAGACATTATTCATAAGTTGCATAAATACTATCGGGGCATTGGTTAACCCGAACAGCATTACTACGAATTCATAGTGCCCATATCTACTCCGGAAAGCAGTCTTGTATATGTCTTCGTCTTGGATCCTGAGCTGATGATAACCCGACCTGAGGTCTATTTTAGAGAAATATTCTGCTCCCGAAATTTGATCAAAGAGCTCATCGATACGCGGCAATGGATATTTGTTCCTGATAGTGAGCTGATTTAGTCGTCGGTAATCGATACATAGCCTGAGAGATACATCCTTCTTCTTGACAAATAAAACTGGCGCACCCTAAGGGGATGTGCAAGGTTGAATGAAGCCCTTGTGGAATAACTCCTGAAGTTGCTTCTTCAATTCTTTGAGTTGTGTAGGGGACATCCTGTAGGGAGCTATTGAAACAGGTGCTGCTCCAGGAACAAGTTCAATGGAGAAGTTTACTTCGCTTTCGGGTGGCAAACCGGATAAGTCTGATGGAAACACTTTGGAGAACTCATTCACAATGGGAATATCATCTAAGATGATTTCCTTGGACTCGGTAATGATTACGGAGGCAAGAAAAGCTTCACATCTTTGCGAAATGAGTTTGCAAGCATGGAGAGATGAAATAATAGTAGGACGCTTCCTATATTTGATACCAAGGAAGGAAAACCTTGGAAGACCTGGTTTCCAAAAAGAGATTATCCTATTGCGACAATTTATATATGCGACGTGGTCGACAAGCCAATCTACACCTAGGATAACATCGTAGCCTTCCATGTCAAGGCATACTAGATTTGCGGGAAGATTATGACCTTCTACCATTACCTCACTATCGGGGTAGTAAGTTGTAAGCTTAGTTCCAGGACCTAAGGGTGTAGTGATAGCTAGGTCCGAAGGTAAATGAACTGATAAAACTGGTAAGATTTTTACAAAAGCAGTAGATATAAAGGAATGAGAAGCACCAGTATCAAATAACACGAATGCAGGATTGGAATAGATGTGAATAGTACCTTCCATTTGTCCATCATCCTTGGGCGCTTCATCATCATCCAGAACAGCGTTAAGACGCGCCTGTCGCTTGCGTCCACCGCTGGAAGATTGATCCTTCATGAGGGAGCAATCCGGCATGCGATGCTCCCGGCTGCCACATCGCAAACAAGCGCTGAGACGCTTCCAGCATTCCTCGGCCGCATGGCTAAATTTCTCGCAGAACGTGCAAGTAGCCATGACTTGCTTATCTTCCTCCTTAGCCTTCTTATTCTTGTAGTAGCTACTATCACTCCCATTCTGGGATCTCTTCTTACTATCATGGGATTTGTAAGGTTCCGTGATGCTTTACTTTTCCTCTCTTCTTCCTCACCGATCAGACTTTCGGCTCGGCTCTTCCCCTTTACCTTTGAGTTTATCGACCTTCTCCAAGGTACGTTCACATAAGTGTGTCCGTTGCACCATCTCTGCATAGGTCTGAATATTTTGTGGGCCAAGTTGATGGATGAAGATGGGCCGCATTTCGTCCATGAAACGATTTGCTTTTAGGAGCTCTGTGCTCACTAAATGCTGAGCGTAGGGTGCTAGGCGGGAGAATTGTAACTCATATTCCGCCACCGTCATCATGCCTTGACATAGCGAAGCGAACTCTGCCGCCTTCCTCTCCTTGACATGTTCGGAGAAGTACTTTGATCGAAAGAGGGCGAGGAATCCCTCCCAAGTGTGTGGTGCGTCTACAGGCGGTGCTGGAATAGACTTCCACCATGTACGCGCATCCTTATTAATGTGGAACGTGGCGAGACGAACCTTCTCCTGGTCGGCACATTACATGACCTCGAATATACAGTTCATTTCATCTATCCAATTTTCAGCTTTGTCTGGATTGGAAGAACCAAAAAATCACGGAGGGTTTAGACTCCGGAAGTTACGATGCAAATCGCCAGCACCAGCCCTCGCGTCGGCTTGAGCCATGTTTTGTAAAGCCTGGGTGAGACCCGTAACAGTTTGTTGCATTCCACCCCAATCAACATGGTGAGCCACTGTAAGAATGCGGTACCTGAGTAACAAATTTGTCAACTCTAATGGAATTGGTGGGATTAATCCTAGAGATAATTTCTAATTACTATCTCATCTCGGGTTCTACCCAATTCTCTCATAAGGGGGGAATTTCTTTCCTTGTTTCACAGGTGTGGGTCCTTAAACCTTGGACTTAGCCTATGATATTTTCCTAAGAATAAGTAAGTCCTTAGACCTAGGCTCTGATACCACTTTAACTGTCACACCCCGAGATTATGTAGCGGAAAATAATCAGGAACGTGAACAGTCGACTAGTACGTCTCAAGCGAGCAATATAATCAGAGCACTAACACATTCACACATAAGAAATGAATGCATAATATTTGGACAAAATCTAACTTTTATTGATAACAATGATCAAGTACATCAGGTTGACTCTTGACTAACTAGACTCAATAAAAATAGAGAATTGCATAGCGACTCTTAACTATCCACTAATGACATTCTAAAGCTTCGCGTCTTCTTTAATCACTCTCGGATCCATCACTTGAATACGCTGAATCCGACCTGCTAGAGTTTCCTGAAAAAGATAGGAAAAGTAGAGAATGAGTACACATGCTCAGTAGGTATCTTCGTATCAACATGAAGTCAATGTTTAAGTAATTAACATTTTAGCTCTAGAGTAAAGATACATGAAATACGATAAAATATGCGGTGCAAAACCAAAGTAACACAAGTAACATGATATGATCAAGAATGAGAATTGAGAACATGATTGAGCAAGTATATAGCAACAATGTAAGTTTGGCCTTTCATGAACAAGAATGTACTTTTTCATAACCATAAAGGCTATGTACTAGAAAGTCATGTAACGAGAATGTATTAGCAAGCATGTAATTTCACAAGAATGCCTCGTGAGAATTCATGGATTTCACCAGTTTATAAAAAAAGTACTCCCAGTGCAATGCGATACCAGTGTTCATCATATCCCATGGTTTATAGTATGTTTCTGACTATCTGCCGAGGGGACTAGAGTGGAGCCCTTAGACACTGTCCGTGTCTACTCTTGCATCTTCAAGTTATAAATCAAGCTACTTTCACGAAAATATAAATATGGCCAATAATATAACAAGTTCAAACTATGGTTCCATGATAACAAATATCAAGGTAAGAGCGCTTTAATTAAGGGCCCCTTTGGTTGGGATTATTAGAGGATTCCAATCATTGGAATCCCCTGCATAATTTCATCCCAACCAAATGACCCAAAAGTGTCTCGGCTTTTGTGCTGGGTGGATTTTTTTAAACGGAGAGAGAAAGACACAAAAGGAGGGGTGTTTAATAATCTACAAAAGCTCCTCTCATGGAGCTTCGGGGTAGATTTTGAGGTCTAAAATCCCTGACACTCTGACATATAATAAACGTAGGTATTTTTCAAAAAAATCCACTTGAATAATCCCAACCAAGGGGTCCTAAGAATATACTAGTTTAAAGATTTGAGTTAGAACTAGATTATGCCATGGAGAAAAATCGGCAGTATAACGGTACATTCTTTAATTTTCATAAGTTATCAATACCTTAATTGACAAGTGTTAAGTTCCAAGCATTCACGGAATTAGGAGGGCTTAGCGGTCATGGGAGGACCGCTAGGGTGAGGCTGGCGGTCGCGCGATAGACCGCCAGGCTTCATTAAATCCAAAATTTTTAGATTTTCGTGCTATTCCTCATTTATCTCCTAATTTGATGTATATATCCCATTTAAATCCGTAAATTACCTAATTTACATTTCTATTAATGGGCTTGGGTCTAAAATTTTTAAAAATGGGTCTTTGGGCCTATTTAAGTTGGGCTTAGCCCTTTAGTTGATATAGGGGTTTTAAATGGATTAAATAAATCCTTAATTTTTCTTAATAGCCCATTTAGCCTTTAAAAGTACTTAATAATAATATTTTAAATCTAAAAATTCCTAGAAAATTCTCGGGCGTTACAAGGAATCTATTTATATGCATATCAAAAAATTTAGTGACATGGTTTCATAAATATAGATTTTTAAACATGATGGTATTTATTAATTTGTCAAGGAATTTACGTCAGGGCTATAGCCGCAGATTAATATGCGGCCAAGACACAGCCGCATATTCAAGAATCTGCGTCCGTGACTCAGGCACAATTTAAAATAACGCCTACTGCTCTGGCCGCATGTCACGTCCCGAGATTATGCAGCGGAAATAATCGGGAATGTGAACAGTCGGCTAGTACGCCTCAAGCGAGCAATATAATCAGAACACTAACACATTCACACATAAGAAATGAATGCACATAATGATTGATCAAAAACCTAAATTTTATTGATAATGATAATCGAATTACAATGGTATTTGACTCAATTCACTAGACTCAAATAAAGGAAAAATACATAGACTCGACTTGACTTAAGACTCTACTAGGTCTTCTCTCGATCTTTTAATCACTCCCGGATCCGTCACTTGAATAGTCTGAATCCGACCCGCTAGAATTTCCTGAAAAAGATTGGAAAAGTAAGGAATGAGCACACATGCCCAGTAGGTATCTTCGTATCAACATGAAGGTAATGTTTAAATAGTTAACATTTTAGCTCTAGAGTAAAGATAAATGAAATACAGTAAAACATGCGGTAAAACTATAGTAACACAAGTAACATGATATGATCAAGATTGAGATATGAGAGTTCATGTAGATATGATTAAGCAAGAATATAACAAGAGTGTAATTTGGCCATTCATGAACAAGAATGTACTTTCTCGTAACCATAAAGGCTATGCACTAGAAAGTCATGCAACGAGAATGTACTAGCAATCATGTAATTTCACAAGATTGTCTCGTGGATCTTCACCCGTTTATAACAAAAGTACTCCCAGAGCAATGCGACTCCAGTGTTCATCATACCCCATGGTTTATAGTATGTTTCCGACTATCTGTCGAGGGGACTAGAGTTGAGCCCTTGGACACTGTCCGTGCCCGCTCTTGCATCTTCAAGTTATAAATCAAGCTACTTCTACGAGAAATATAAATATGGCCAATAATGTAACAAGTTCAAACTATAGTTCCATGTTAACAAATATCAAGGTAAGAAAGCTTCAATTAAGAATATGATAGTTCAAAGATTTGATTTAGAACAAGGTTATGCCATGAAGAAAAATCGGCAGCATAACGGCTATTGTACCCGGACTATTTCTCGGTAAAATAACAAGGAATAAGGGTTCGGGCATTTCCCTGAACACCTTCAAGGCATGGGCTATCTAGCCCTTTCTACAACCCTGCGTGTAGTGCCCCAACATTTATATAAATAATTTCTGAATTATTTGTGGAATTTTTTGGAATTTATCAGGAATTTATACTGGCTAGATGGATTATTACATTAATAGGGCCCAATAGTGTTAAATAATTAGCCTAGCCTATTTAATTAAGACCCAAAAAGGTTAAGGACCTAGCCCATTAAGTTTGGCCCATATTCTAGAAGGATAATTAGCCTATTTACGAATTTTGAGGATAAATATGGATAATAATATGGATAAATAACAAAGGAGTTCTATTAAGTTAAAACTCTGCACACGTTAGATGTAACGGTCTATCGGGCGATCGCTACAGTGGTGTAACGCACCTATACTGGACCGTCACACCCTGTTGATTCCGTAAGTTGAAGAACTTACAGAAAGATTGGAACTTTGAGATCCTATCTGCAAGAGACCTAATTAGAAGGATGCGTAAAGTTACTAGGGACTCTTAGGGATCAGGTTTTGGCCAACTAAGGACTCTAGAATCGATCTAATCCTCAAACCCTAGCCAAATCCTTATAAATAAAACCCAGTTCTGAATTGAGCGACCCTTAATTTTGGCTCGTGAAGAATAAAGGTAAGGAGATAGAATTTCGGGTAAGTTCTTTAGAAGGTTTTGTTTATAATACTTTAGACTAATAGCTCTCTAAATTTCGTTCTAGGAGATCAACCAACCAAGGAGATTGAAGCTTCCAAAGTTACTGGTACGACCTTAGCAATCCAGGAATCTGAACGAAAGTCCTCTGAAGATCAAGAGATTAGGACATCCAAACGAGGTAATTAGAGCTTAATGCTTTAGAACTTTCTGTTCCCCTTAGATTCATCTTCTTAACCTCTAAATTTCACGTTCTTAGGTCAAGATGTTGAGGAGTTAGAGCGACGTGAAGTTGCTGAAAAACTACAGAAAGAAGGGAACTAGGGCGTGTCTTGAAGACTCAAATTAGAAGTTTAGAGCCTAGTTAAGCAGTAGGTCATCTCATGATTGGCAAAAACATCTTGTTAGGGATAAAAGCCCTCTGATTTGACTTGATTTCATGCACTATAGATCATGGATTTCATGTTTTAGTAGAGTCATGCATACATGTGTATTCTTAGTCCTAACTAATTTAAAAGAAACTTCTTGTCGAATTCACAGAAAACCCATGCATGCTATTTTAGCCTTCATTTTATCATGTAGAAGTTTATACATGATTTCCAGACATGATGTGAGTTGAAACCTTAGATCTTTTATCTATTATTGTCAGCAGAAGCTCTGACGGATTAAGGTAGGGCCGTCACAACGCTGTAACGGTCTTACTATAAGTCGTCACACCCTCTGTTGTATTCAAAGGCCTCTGTGGACTCTGACGCACCATAACTGGAGCGTTATATATCTCTGACGGTCCCACGATAAACCGTTACATAAGTGTAACGCGCTTAAACTAGACCATCAGAATGCATTGTTCAGGCAATTTGAGACAGAATTGAAGAACAGTCACATTAACTTATAAATATGCCTAGTTATCTAAGTTTGACATGTTAGAATAACTTTAAGTTTATCTACTGATTCATAATAGGAATTGCATGATCATGAGTTATTTTAATGCATATGTTAATTTTATTGACGAACTTTATAGTTTTGTATTTAAATCATGAATTTTTCCAATGTCGTGTTGACGGAGTTTTATCTTGGTTTCACATTGCTACACATTCTCTCTCTATCAATAGAGTCATTTTCTTTAAGTACATGGTGCATATTCCGGTATGTTATCCATTAGTTCACATTTTGCACTATAGGAACATTATTCTTGGACATGAGGACCTCTGTATTGGATATTCCTTCCAATGGACTAGGAAATCTTGTTTCAAGGCCTCCGTAATTCTCCGCGAGCCTAGGAATCCCACTAGGACGCCGAGTTGGTTGTTCCATGAAAGCCCAATTATTAGAAAGCACTATCAATTATTTTCTGGTTCTAGCAATGTAACGGATCTAGATTAGACTGTCAGGTTGATCTAACGGCCCAATAAACGACCGTCACATGTATTGAGTCCATCCTTATTTCTTTTGGATTCAGACCAGTGTAACGGCCCAATACTGGAGCGTCACGTTGTGTAACGGCCCAGTACAAGACCGTCACAATTCTATATTTTGTTAACCCGAGGTTTGACCAAGGGGTTGATATTCTGAAGTTCCTAGGTGGATTATTGATGTTCTAAGACTTGTCACAATGATCAAGATACTTAATTTTAAAGGATGAAAAGTTAAGAAATGAGTCGTTATGCTACCGATTTATTTTCATGTGCATAACATAGTATAAGTCATTCTTGATCTTTCATATTCTAAATTGAAGCGTTCATTTATTGATTATTACTATCATGAGCTTATTGAACTTATTACATTCTTGGCCATACTTTATTATTACATGCGTGGAAGTAGCTTGATTTATACTTGAAGATGCGATCGAGCACTGATTGTGTTCAAGGGCTCTATGCTAGTCCCCTCGGCTGATTGTCGGAAACATACTATTATAAACCATGGGGTATGATGCTACTGGCGTCGCATTGCGCTGGGAGTACTTTCTTTATAAATAAGTGAAAAATCCACGGCACGACATGACATTCTTGTACATGACTTCCTTGATATTCCACAGAAATTCACGAAGTACTTGCTCATAAGCAAAAGATACTAGAGTGATGATTATGTGACTTGCTAGTACATTCTCGATACCTTCTTGTTGATGAAAGGCCAATATCATGTTCTTGTTACATTCTTGCTAGTTCATAATTGCTCTCATTTTATCTTAAACGATTATCTTTGTTACTTTGGTTTAATCGCATGATTGATCGCATTCGCATGATTTTACCTTATTTCTCTAGAGCTAAAATGTTAATTACTTTAATAGTGCTAATCATGTTGATGCAAAGATACCTACTGGGCAAGTGTGTTCATTACCTATTTCTAATATTTTTCAGGAGATGGAAGTGGTACGAATTCGGATTCGGGTTATTCAAGTAGCGGGTCCGAGAGTGAATGAAGAATGAGTGAAGACTTAGGAAGTCTACATATTTAGATTGAGTCTATGTAATTTTCTATTTTCTTGAGTCTAGTATGATGAAGGAAGTTGAAATAGCAATTGTAATTGAGTATTTGATTTGATTATTAATGAAATAAGTTGAAGTTTGAGTAGATATTGTGCAATTGCATTCTTATGTGTGATTATCTTGCGCTCTGATTGTTCTTGCTTGCAAGAGGCTTACCATGCCAGTTGTTCGCGCTCCCCGAGTTAGTCTTCCGCTGTAATAAAGGCTCGGGGCGTGACAGTTAAGTTTGTATCAGAGCTTAAGTCTCAGGACTTAGGGAAAAGAATCATGTCATAGGATAAGTCCAAGGTTTAAGGACCCCTACCTATGAACTAAGGAAGAAATTTTCATACCCATGTGAGAATTGGGTAGAGCCGGGATAAGATAGTAAATTAGTTTTAACAGTATTTTCTCCTAATTTCATGAGAAATAACAAGTTGTTATATTTCTCTCAGGTACCTCATTATTACGATGGCACATCGCGTAGATTGGGATGACATGCAACAAACGGTTGCCGGCCTTACTCAGGCATTACAAACCATGACATAAGGTGGCGCAGGGGCAATGGCTGGTGACTTACATCGTAATTTCGGAGTTTAAACCCTCCGCGTTTCTATGGTTCTTCTAATCCGGACGAAGTAGAGAACTGGATTGATGAGATGAACCGTATATTTGACGTCATCCAATGCACCGATCAGGAAAAGGTGCGTCTTGCAACTTTCAACTCAACAAGGATGCCCGTACATGGTGGAAGTTGGTTCCGGCACCTCCGGCCCATGCACCTCATGCATGGGATGGTTTTCTCACTTTGTTTCGTGCTAAGTATTTTTCTAAGCATGTGAAAGAAAGAAAGGCTGCGGAGTTCACCTCTCTTCGTCAAGGAATGATGACCGTTGCTGAATATGAATTACAATTCTCAAGGCTAGCACCTTATGCACCACATCTAATCAGTACCGATCTATTGAAGGCAAATCAGTTTTTGGACGGGTTACGACTCGGCTTCATTTAGTAGCTCGGGACCCAAAACATCCATACCTATGCGGAGATGGTTCAGCGAGCATATTTATGTGAAAGGACCTTAGAGAAGGTCGAGAAATTGAAAGGAAAAGGAGAAGAGTCCAGCCGACGATCTGATCGACGTTATAAGAAAAAAAGTTCAGTATCACAGAGTCTCACAAAAGCCGTGATAGTAAGAAGCGATCCAGGAGCGGGAACGGTGGAAGTTCCTAGAAGAATAAGACGATTAAGGAGGAGGAACAAGTCGCCACGGCTTGCACTTTTTGTGAAAAGTTCGGCCATTCGGCTGAAGAGTGCTGGAAGCGTCTTGGCGCTTGTTTACGCTGTGGAAGCAGGGAGCATCGCATGTCGGATTACCCCCTTATGAAGGACCAGTCATCTGATAGTGGACGCAGGAGGCATGTTCGCCTCAATGTCGTTCTAGAAGAAGAGGAAGCGCCCAGGGATGATGGGCTTACGGAAGGTACACTTCAAATTTGTTCTCGTCCTGCATTTGTGCTATTTGATACTGGTGCCTCTCATTCCTTTATCTCTACTACCTTTGCAAAAATATTACCAATTCGCATCGGTTCCCTTACCTTCAGATCTTGCTATAACCACACCCCTAGGTTCTGGGGAAAAAACTTACTAGATATTATCCTGATAGCAAGGTGATAGTAGAAGGTCACAATCTCCCCGCAAACTTAGTATGCCTTGACATGAAAGGTTATGATGCCATTTTAGGGGTAGATTGGCTTGTAGATCATGATGCTTATATCAATTGCAGAAGCAGGATTATATCCTTCCAAAAATCAGGCCTTCCAAGATTTTCTTTCTTTGGCATCAAGTATAGGAAACATCCCACTATCATATCTTCTCTTCACGCTTGCAAACTCATCTCGCAAGGATGTGAAACTTTTCTTGCTTATGTCATTGGTACCGAGTCCAAGGAAATTATCATAGCAGACATTCCTATCGTGAATGAGTTTTCAGATGTGTTTCCACCGGACTTACCAAATTTACCACCCGAGAGGGAAGTAAACTTCACCATCGAACTCATTCCAGGAGCAGCACCTGTTTCTATAGCCCCTTACAGGATGTCCCCCACGGAACTCAAGGAATTAAAAAGGCAGTTGCAGGAACTACTAGACAAGGGTTTCATCAGACCTAGCACATCCCCCTGGGATGCGCCGGTTCTATTTGTCAAGAAGAAGGATGGCTCTCTCAGGCTATGCATCGATTACCGGCGACTGAATCAACTCACAATCAAGAATAAGTATCTGTTGCCGCGTATTGATGAGCTCTTCGATCAACTTTCAGGAGCAGAGTATTTTTCTAAAATAGACCTCAGATCAGGTTATCATCAGCTTAGAATCAAAGAAGAAGACATTTATAAATCAGCTTTTCGAAGTCGTTATGGCCACTATGAATTCGTGGTAATGCCGTTTGGGTTAACAAATGCCCCAGCCGCATTTATGCAGCTTATGAACAATATTTTTCAACCATATCTGGACCAGTTCATCGTTGTCTTCATTGATGACATCCTGGTATATTCCAAGATAAAAGAGGAACATGAAGAACATTTGAGGATAGCTTTGCAAACACTTAGAGAACATAAACTTTATGCCAAGCTTAACAAGTGTGAATTCTGGCTCAAGGAAGTCTCATTCCTAGGCCACATTATTTCAAAGGAAGGTATCGCTGTGGATCCTTCTAAAGTCGAAGCTGTCAGAAATTGGAGCCGGCAACGACTATATCAGATGTAAGAAGTTTTATGGGTCTAGCTGGTTATTATAGAATATTCATTAAGGACTTCTCAAAAATTACGGTTCCTTTAACTAGACTTACTAGAAAAGAAAATCCTTTTGTCTGGTCAAAGGAATGTGAAAAGAGCTTTCAGAATCTTAAGAATCATCTTACTACAGCTCCTATTTTATCACTACCGGTGGGAGGTGGTAGATTTGAAGTATATACATATGCATCTGGCATTGGCTTGGGATGCGTTCTCATGCAAGATGAAAAAGTAATCTGTTATTCTTCAAGACAATTGAAACGTCACGAGGAAAATTATCTTGTGCATGATTTGGAATTGGCAGCTGTTATTTTCGCCTTAAAAATTTGGCGTCATTATCTCTATGGAAGAAAGTTCACGGTCTACTCGGACCACAAAAGCTTGAAATACTTATTCTCTCAAAAGGAGCTTAATATGAGACAGAGGAGGTGGTTAGAATATCTCAAGGACTTTGATTTTGCTATTCAATATCATCCTAGCAAGGCTAATGCTGTAGCAGATGCACTCAGTAGAAAACCAATGGGTATGCTATCAAGTCTTATGATTAGTGTGACTAACCTTATTCCTCAGTTTGCTTAATTGAACTTAGATATTGACATAAAAGAAGAGGATTGTTTCATAGCTAATATCCGAGCTCAACCTACATTAATAGAGGATTTGGTCAAGTTGGAAAATGATGATCCAGTATTACTAGAAATTAAAGCCAATATTGAACAAAGGCCAGATTTTTCTATTTCTAATGACGGAAGATTGTTATTCAAGGGCCGAATATGTGTACCAAATCATGAGGATACAAAGAAACTGATCCTAGAAGAAGCACATAAATCTAAGTACACCATTCATCCAGGTGGTACTAAGATGTATCAAGATCTCAAAAGAAATTTCTGGTGGCCCAATATGAAGAGAGAAATAGCTGATTTCGTGTCTCGCTGTCACACTTGTCAACAAGTAAAGGCAGAACATTTTAGACCCGCAGGTAAATTACATCCCTTGAATATTCCGAATGGAAATGGGAGAGTATAGGGATGGACTTCATTATGGGATTGCCAAAGACAAGAGACGGACACAACGGAATATGGGTGATCATAGATCGATTGACTAAATCTGCACATTTTCTATCAATAAAAAGTCGATGGTCTGTGGATATTCTAGCAACTTTATACATAAAGGAAATTATCAAATTACATGGTGTCCCTGTCACTATTATATCTGATAGAGATCCTCAATTCATATCGCAGTTCTGGAAGGGTCTACAACATTCATTAGGGACTAGATTCAATTTTAGCACAGCCTTTCATCCTCAAACTGATGGTCAGACGGAAAGAACAAATCAAGTAGTGGAAAATATGCTCAGGGCTTGTGCTATGGATTTTGGAGGAAGTTGGCATGATCACTTGTCTCTGGTAGAATTTGCATATAACAACAGTTATCAGGCCAGCATACAGATGGCGCCCTTTGAAACTTTATATGGAAAAAGCTGTAGATCACCAATATGTTGGAATGAGATAGGGGAAAAACAATTTCTAGGCCCTAACCTTATCAGGGATTCTACAGAGAAGATCAAGCTCATTCAAGAAAGAATGAAGATGGCGCAAGATAGGCAGAAGTCTTATGCTGATAATCGAAGGCGCGACTTGGAGTTTCAGGTTGGAGATCATGTATATCTGAAGGTTTCTCCGGGTCGTGGTATTTGAAGATTTGGCATCAAAGGCAAGCTAACTCCAAGGTTCATTGGCCCATTTGAAATTCTCGAAAGGGTCGGTGAAGTAGCTTATAGACTAGCTTTACCTCCATAATTAGTAGGAGTTCATGACGTATTTCACATCTCTATGCTAAAGAAGTATGTATATGATCCTGACCATGTTATCATGTATGATAATCTGGAGATCCAAAAAGACCTGACATACGAGCAGAAACCAGTCAGGATTCGAGAACGAGAAGTGCGTCAACTAAGGAATAAAACTATTCCTATGGTCCAAGTCCAATGGACGAAGCAATGGCCACACGAAGCAACATGGGAAACGGAAGAATCTATGCGTAGAAGATTTTCAGAATTATTCAACTGTAAGTACACTCTCCATCCATGTATTAAATTTGGGGATCAAATTCTTCTAAGTGGGGGAGGGTGTAGTGCCCCAAAATTTACATAAATAATTTTTGAATTATTTATGGAATTTTCTGTAATTTATCAGAAATTTATAAGGGCTAAATAGATTGATAAATAGATTATTGCATTAATAGGGCCCAATAGTGTTAAATAATTAGCCTAGCCTATTTAATTAAGACCCAAAAAGGTTAAGGACCTAGCCCATTAAGTTTGGCCCATATTCTAGAAGGATAATTAGCCAATTTACGAATTTTGAGGATAAATATGGATAATAATATGGATAAATAACAAAGGAGTTCTATTAAGTTAAAACTCTGCACACGTTAGATGTAACGGTCTATCGGGCGACCGCTACAGTGGTGTAACACACCTATACTGGACCGTCACACCCTGTTGATTCCGTAAGTTGAAGAACTTACAGAAAGATTGGAACTTTGAGATCCTATCTGCAAGAGACTTAATTAGAAGGATGTGTAAAGTTACTAGGGACTCTTAGGGATCAGGTTTTGGCCAACTAAGGACTCTAGAATCGATCTAATCCTCAAACCCTAGCCAAATCCCTATAAATAGAACCCAGTTCTGAACTGAGCGACCCTTAATTTTGGCTCGTGAAGAATCAAGGTAAGGAGATAGAATTTTGGGTAAGTTCTTTAGAAGGTTTTGTTTATAATACTTTAGACTAATAGCTCACTAAATTTCGTGCTAGGAGATCAACCAACCAAGGAGATTGAAGCTTCCAAAGTTGCTGGTACGACCTTAGCAATCCAGGAATCTGAACGAAAGTCCTCTGAAGATCAGGAGATTAGGACATCTAAACGAGGTAATTAGAGCCTAATGCTTTAGAACTTTATGTTCCCCTTAGATTCATCTTCTTAACCTCTAAATTTCACGTTCTTAGGTCAAGAGGTTGAGGAGTTAGAGCGACGTGAAGTTGCGGAAAAACTACAGAAAGAAGGGAACTAGGGCATGTCTTGAAGACTCAAATTAGAAGTTTAGAGCCTAGTTAAGCAGTAGGTCATCTCATGATTGGTAAAAATATCTTGTTAGGGATAAAAGCCCTCTGATTTGACTTGATTTCATGCACTATAGATCATGGATTTCATGTTTTAGTAGAGTCATACATACATATGTATTCTTAGTCCTAACTAATTTAAAAGAAACTTCTTGTCGAATTCACAGAAAACCCATGCATGCTATTTTAGCCTTCATTTTATCATGTGAAGGTTTATACATGATTTCCAGACATGATGTGAGTTGAAACCTTAGATCTTTTATCTATTATTGTCAGCAGAAGCTCTGACGGATTAAGGTAGGGCCGTCACAACGCTGTAACGGTCTTACTATAAGCCGTCACACCCTATGTTGTATTCAAAGCCCTCTGTGGACTCTGACGCACCATAACTGGAATGTTATATATCTCTGACGGTCCCACAATAAACCGTTACATAAGTGTAACACGCTTAGACTAGACCGTCAGAATGCTTTGTTCAGGCAATTCGAGACAGAATTGAAGAACAGTCACATTAGCTTAAAAATGCCTAGTTATCTAAGTTTGACCTGTTAGAATAACTTTAAGTTTATCTACTGATTCATAATAGGAATTGCATGGTCTTGAGTTATTTTAAAGCACATGTTAATTTTATTGACTAACTTTATAGTTTTGTATTTAAATCATGAATTTTCTAATGTCGTGTTGACGGAGTTTTATCTTGGTTTCACATTGCTACACATTCTCTCTCTATCAATAGAGTCATTTTCTTTAAGTACATGGCGCATATTCTAGTATGTTGTCCATTAGTTCACACTTTGCACTATAGGAACATTATTCTTAGACATGAGGACCTCTCTATTGGATATTCCTTCCAATGGACTAGGAAATCTTATTTCAAGGCCTCCGTAATTCTCCATGAGCCTGGGAATCCCACTAGGACGCCGAGTTGGTTGTACCATGAAAGCCCAATTGTTAGAAAGCACTATCGATTATTTTCTGGTTCTAGCAATGAAACGGATCTAGATTGGACCGTCAGGCTGATCTAACGGCCCAATAAACGACCGTCACATGTACTGAGTCCATCCTTATTTCTTTCGGATTCAGACCAGTGTAACGGCCCAATACTAGAGCGTCACGTTGTGTAACGGCCCAGTACAAGACTGCCACAGTTCTATATTTTGTTAACCCGAGGTTTGACCAAGGGGTTGATATTATGAAGTTCCTAGGTGGATAATTGATGTTATAGGACTTGTCACAATGATCAAGATACTTAATTTTAAAGGATGAAAAGTTAAGAAATGAGTCATTATGCTACCGATTTATTTCCATGTGCATAACATAGTATAAGTCATTCTGATCTTTCATATTCTAAATTGAAACGTTCATTCATTGATTATTACTATCATGAGCTTATTGAACTTATTACATTCTTGGCCATACTTTATTGTTACATGCGTGGAAGTAGCTTGATTTATACTTGAAGATGCGATCGAGCACTGATTGTGTTCAAGGGCTCTATGCTAGTCCCCTCAACTGATTGTCGGAAACATACTATTATAAACCATGGGGTATGATGCTACTGGCGTCGCATTGCGCTGGAAGTACTTTCTTTATAAATAAGTGAAAAATCCACGACACGACATGACATTCTTGTACATGACTTTCTTGCTTGATATTCCACAGAAATTCACGAAGTACTTGCTCATAAGCAAAAGATACTAGAGTGATGATTATGTGGCTTGCTAGTACATTCTCGATACCTTCTTGTTGATAAAAGGCCAATATCATGTTCTTGTTACATTCTTGCTAGTTCATAATTGCTCTCATTTTATCTTAAATGATTATCTTTGTTACTTTGGTTTAATCGCATGATTGATCGCATTCGCATGATTTTACCTTATTTCTCTAGAGCTAAAATGTTAATTACTTTAATAGTGCTAATCATGTTGATGCGAAGATACCTACTGGGCAAGTGTGCTCATTGCCTATTTCTAATATTTTTCAGGAGATGGAAGTGGTACGAATTCGGATTTGGGTTATTCAAGTAGCGGGTCCGAGAGTGAACGAAGAATGAGTGAAGACATAGATTCCTACATATTTAGATTGAGTCTATGTAATTTTCTATTTTCTTGAGTCTAGTATGATGAAGGAAGTTGAAATAGCAATTGTAATTGAGTATTTGATTTGATTATTAATGAAATAAGTTGAAGTTTGAGTAGATATTGTACAATTGCATTCTTATGTGTGATTGTCTTGTGCTCTGATCGTTCTTGCTTGTAAGAGACTTACCATGCCGGCTGTTCACGCTCCCCGAGTTAGTCTTCCGCTGTAATAAAGGCTCGGGACGTGACACTACGAGTCCCTACAAAGGCCCTGACCAGCTCACCGCGACACGTGGCAACATAAGCAACTGCCCGGGGGCAACCCTGGCCACTCACATGCGGGCTTTGCCCGTATCTTACATGGCCGCTCGCGACCACCCGGGGGCGCCCCATCATTAAGCCACGCCACGTGGCACCCAGTGAAAGGGCCGCGGGCCCACCCCGATCCACCTCTTTCAACCCTCCAAGGTCAAAGGGATACCCAAGTAAGTCAACCATAGGCTTTGGAGGCCCTCAGCACGTGCATACGGCTCACACACGTGTGTTCGGCATTCTATTTAACACCTTGTGAGCGCGTAGGTTCCAGCCCTTCTACACAAAACCACGGGCCACCCCGTGGTTCGAGCACACTAATTGGGTCCTACAATGACCCCCCAGCAAGCCGGGGCCACCCCCAGCCCTCAGACACATGGCAACGAGCCACTCAACTCTAGCACTCGGGCTAACCCGAGGCTACCCTGCCAACCCGCCGCACAATGCGGCACATAGCTCGAGGCATGACCTACGTCCCTAAGACGCCTCCCCTTAGCTCCCACGAGCTCCCATCTTCAACCCAAGGCCTGCCATGCGGCCCCTCAACCATCTACCCAAGTCGTTCGGCAATTCGGGGTGTGTCGGGCATTTACCCGAACACCTTGTGAGCGACTACGACAACCCGAAGAACAACGGCCCCCACGGGCCCGTCTCAGCCTCCCGTAGCTCACTGTCCTTCAAAGGACACTTACAGAAGATGAAAGAAGACCCTCGGGGGCCATCCCCCAGGGTTACGGCCGGCCCCGGGGCCAGTTCACCCCTGGGGGCGTGGACGCGCGCCCTAGGTAGGGCGAACTCCCTGTGGGCCGTGCCCTCCCTCCAGCCCGGTGGTCCCATGACCCCACTCAACATCAGTTCGTCTGGTTTGCGGTCCTACGACGTGGTTCGTGTGCCGCACCAGTTCGGGAAGCCGACTCGTGGACGCGGGAGCGCAAATCGACAACACGCGGGGATTTCGCAAGTCGACGCGCACACAAGCCTCCGCAAGCTCCCCGTATCCTTCGACCCAGTTGTCCTTTTCTTTCTTAGTCAATTTAGGAAGAAAAAAGACCAAAAAATCAATTTTATAGGGTGGGGACCGCACCCCCCCCTCTCTCCTTGGTGCCAGTCCACCTAAACCCCCTGGGGGGGTTTACGCGGACCAGCCCAGCCCCTTGGGCTGGCCCGCGTAAACCCCTTCCGTTCAATTAAAAAAAATTGGTTTTTTAAAATAAAAAAAGACCAAAGCCAGCCCGCCTAAACCCCTCGAGGTGGGTTTAGGCAGACCAGCCTGGACCCCCCAGGCTGGTCCGCCTAAACACCCTGGGGGAGGGCGTTTACGCGGACCAACCCAGCCCCCTGTGGCTAGCCCGCGTAAACCCTTCCAACCCATTCCTTTTACCAAAAACACCCTCGTGAGGGGTTTACGGGGGTTGGCTTGACCCTATCAACCCAACCCCCCTAAACCTACACTATTCATGGGGTTTACGCAGGTTGGCCTCATGGGGTTTACGCGGGTTGGCTTGACCCTATCAACCCAACCCCCCTAAACCTACACTATTCATGGGGTTTACGCGGGTTGGCCTCATGGGGTTTACACGGGTTGGCTTGACCCTATCAACCTAACCCTCCTAAACCCTTCCCAACCCTTCAACTTCTCTATAAAAGCCCCTTAGGAGCTCAAGGGGTGGAGACACACGGAGACATACAGATACGAACATACACCATAGAAGCCCCGGGACATCCGGCCTTCTTCAAGCGGCTCCGGACAACGAGCTAAGGAGAATTGTGTGTGGGTGACTTGTGCGTCGGCTCGGTACATCGGGGGTATATCGTTTGCACTTCCCTCACGTCGTATTTAGCCATAGCATACAAGTCAACACCCACCATGTGCGAGACGTTATGACAAGGGCGAACGTCCCCTCATGCCGGGATTCCCCCTCGCGTGCCCGTCGGTTCCAACCACGCACGTACCATGACGTCGCGCTCTCCCACAGTTACGAGGCCACGTTCGACCACTCCACTCGAGCCGTGACTGGCCCACGCCCAGACACTGGATCGATGCATCCCTCCAGTCGTCCAGTCATAAGCCCCCTCGTTCGGCACCGCCACCATGGCCCACGCCACGGGAGGGGCCCTATGTAAAACACATATGTGTTCGTCTATCAAGCACTGACCCGGGGACCGATCATCACATCGGAACTGTCCCGTGAAGTGCACCAGTTGTACCTCGATAACTATGGCCCACCTGTAAAGACATGTACATCTCAAAGATTACACCGCCAATTGGACGAATGCCCTCGCATCCACGTTCAGGCCCCCAGCTTACTGTCTCCACTAGTCTCGCATCCGTGCCTAGCATCCTACCCCCAGTAAACACCTCTTAGTCAAACGCGCACCCATAGCTGCTGAATGCCCCCAGCCCTCTACCCACGGCTTCAGACATATATACAGACTTTTCTTCAGCTTAGAATGAAGGTATTCGGATTCAATCCGATGTAAATAAACACCGGTTGCTTGCAGCCGGTGGGGAAAGACGTCTAGTACACGATTCCCGCAATCACCTGCGCACTTGCACCCATGGAACCCCTTCTCTACATGTGTCGCCCGATCGCCAGAGCCCACATGCCGCGTCCTGGTGACGCTTCCCCGGTCAACCCTTGGTTCCATAGGTGAATGTCAAGAAATCGACTGGCACGCCCGCACCCTGTCCGGTTAACCCTTACCCTGACATTCTCGTGCCATTCGACCCTCCCGACTTTCCGTAAAAGGAGAGTGCCCGATACCGCCATGAGAGGCATGCAACTGCAAGGAGGGTACCCGAGATACATCAAACTTCTGTATCTTCTTCCCCGCTGTATCCCTTCCTTCACCCCGGTTATTCGGCATAAAAAAACTCGCAGCAACAGAGAGGATGGCACGCCCGGTGGGACGTCTCCCGCCTTCCTTATTTTCTTGCTGAAGAAAAGTCTGTGCCAGCCCTGAAGCCCTGGTGCCCTTTCCCTGTCCTTGTAGGAGAGGCAGAGGAGGGCACTCGTGCGCGCATTTTCTAGCATCTTCCGGTTCACGTTCATATCGTCGGACCGCGCTCGGTGACTGTCAACAACTGTCGCCTCCGCAGCACCCAGTTCTCTAGCAACCATGGTGGCCGTCACCTACGTCCCCAACGTCATTGCCACCCATGCCCGGGTGGGCTACTTGGCGACGCCGATCGCTTTCGGCAGCTTCGCCCCTGTCATCGGATCGCCCTACTTCTTGGGTGTGATCCCTGTGGCTGCTCCTCAGCCAACTCCAGTTTCTTCATTGGCTCTCGCGACCAATGTGCCACACGCACTTCCAGCACCGGTGTCCCGCCTGAGCGTCATGCACCGGACCGCCACCACTTGCCCTTGTAGGGCTCCCAGATCAACGTCGATCTGAGTACGCGTCAGCTCCCAGGGCCAGCCTCATCTGATCTCCAACACAGGCCCCGTGCCCTAGACTTCAGTTACTATCTCAGCATCCTCCTCGGGTTCCTAACCTCGAGCTCCAGCCAAGCCGACACCCAACATGGGCTCCCAGCCCCGGGTCCACGGCTCCCTAGCATCTTCCTCGAGCTTCTAACCCCGAGCTCCAGCCAAGCCGGTACCCAACACGGGCTCCCAGCCCCAGGTCCACGGCTCCTCAGAATCTTCCTCGGGTTCCTAATCCCGAGCTCCAGCAAAGCTGACACCCAACACGGGCTCCCAGCCCTGGGTCCACGGCTCCCCAGCATCTTCCTCGGGCTTCCAACCCTGAGCTCCAGCAAAGTCGACACCCAACACGGGCTCCCAGCCCCGGGTCCACGGCTCCCCAGCATCTTCCTCAGGCTTCCAACCCCGAGCTCCAGCCAAGCCGGTACCCAACACAGGCTCCCAGCCCCAGGTCCACGGCTCCTCAGCATCCTCCTCGGGTTCCCAACCCCGAGCTCCATCAAAGCCGTCACCCAACACGGGCTCCTAGCCCCGGGTCCATGGCTTCCTATCACCTGCCTCGGGTTCCCAACCCCGAGCTCTAGCCAAGCCGGTCCCCAACATGGGATTCCAGCCCCGGGTCCACGGCTCCTCAACCTCTTCATTGGGTTTTCGACCCCAAACCCCGGCAAAGCTGACTCTCGATGTGGGCTCCCAGCCCCGAGTTCGCAGCTCTCCGGTATTGCACTCGGGACCCCGGTTCCGAGCTCCAACTGAATCGGTTCTCCTTGCGAGTCTTCTACCCAGGGGGCGAGGTTCCTCAGCACCCTCCTCGGGCCTTCCGACCCGAGCCCAGACTACGTCGACACCTACTGTGGGTCCCCGACCCAGGGGCGTCGGCACCCCAGCTCTTCCGGCGGCGTCACCTTCCGGTGCAAGAGTGTCATCTCGAGCATCGGCAACACTTCTATCAGCGCGGGCAAAGGCTTATACCTGGGTTGCTCAGCCATCAACTCCCGACATGGGTCTCATACCCCGAGGGCTGATCCCAATACCTCTGACTGACAGCTTCACGCTTTCGGTCGCTCCAGGCCAGATCTTCTCGGTCTACCATCTCGGGGCGGAATCTTCCTCCACTCCTCAGAAGAAGCGTCGCCATGGCCGTAGAGGCAGGTGGCTCGCTGCTGCAACCAACAACTCTGACAAGACTGTTCCTGTCGGCGACTTGCAGATCCTTCTCGACGGGGGTGAACCAATCATACCCCAGAAACGGACCGTTCCCATAATCTCTACCTCCAACCGTTTTGACCTCTTGTGGCAAACGCGAGAGGACGAGTCGAAGCTCAGAGGAGCGGGTTCCTCGGCAGTAGTCCGGGGGCATCCACCGCAGCCAGACACACGGCCTCCCATGATAACTCATCAGAAAGGGGGTGACAAGGGAGACCAGCAACCTGACTTGAGGAGAATCTGGGTCACCCCAGAGGAAGCTTAAGCCATTCGAAGGGCGCGTATTAGGAACCCCCTGCGAGCACTCAGACGCGGCATCAGACGGGATGCTACTGGTTTCACAGTAGCATCGTCTGACGATGCACAGTCGCCCAATGTCCCCCGCACAAGCAAGCGGAGGCAAAGGCGAGCCCGTTTCTGGGCCCTCCAGCAACCTATCCCGGACTCTCCCCTGACCGATATCGGGAGTGAGCCCCCTCTGCAACGCACCTCAGTCTTTGACAAAATAGGGACGCATGTCCGCCCCGAGCGGCACACGCGTAGGAAGCGAACGGCCTGATTCATCAACGACGCAGTTCGAGTGTTCACGTGCTACGCCACCGGACACCAGCCGAACACCCAGTCTGACAACTTGAACCAGCCTCTGTCCCACTTCAGGAGGCCGCGCCATCAGGCTCCGTCGCCTCCTCCAACAGGTCACATCGATACTTCTGCCGGACCACAATTATCGGAACACGCAGAAGAGGTCCCGGTGGAAGACCGTGACCCACCTATCAATGCAGAGCTGGTCAACAACAACCCTCCTGCGAACGAGGCTCAAGAAGTGACCCTCGACACTCTTATGAAGGAGAACCAGCATCTGAAGGCCCTCCTACAGGAGCTCCTCCAGGAACGGGACCTTCATCCTCAGCAACCTGCTAGGCCCCAGGCCTAGTCACCGGCACCCCCGGCGGCCCGCGATGCTGCCAACACCTCAGCAGCGATTGCCCGAACTCCGTTGGCAACCGGGTTTGGCACGCCCCCGGTTGAGGCTCAGCCACGAGCCTCCAATACGCCAGTGCCAGAGAATCTCTTGGCGCAACGCCAGATGATCGAGTGTATCGTCGAGACAAAGCTCGCCCAGTATGGTGAAGGGGCTGTCACGGTAAATCTCTACAGTGTACCCTACCCGCTTCACCACCAGCTAAAAAGGCTTCCCCCAGAGTACGCCAAGCCCCCGAAGCTGCAAAAGTTCAACGGGCAGGGGTCGCCGCATGAACACCTGGCCTACTATGTTACGGCCATGGGCGAGTTAGCATTGGACGAATCATATCTCCTCCGCTACTTCGCCACTTCGCTCACGGGAACGGCCTTTCAATGGTATACCCACCTGAAGCCTAACTCAGTCATCGACTGGGCGGACCTCCAGAAGCAATTCCTCGACCGCTTTCAGACGGCTGAGCGGAAGGTTTCCCTAGCCGAAGTCTGTTCTCTCCGGTAGAAGAAGGGCGAGGGTGCCCTCGACTTCATTAAAAAATGGCGAGACCTCAGCATGAGGTGTGTCAATCCACCTGTTCAGGAGGACGCCATCACCATATGTCGTCGAGGTCTGGCGGCTGAGGTTAGCAAAAAGCTTCTCGGCACCAATATCAAAGGCTTCGACCAACTCAATTCGGCAATCGTTGAAATAGAGATGTTCTTCGCCGATAACCCGAGCTATGCTGCAGCAAATGGTAAGCAAGCGCGAGAACGCCAGCCCGCTAAGGAAGTGAATATCATAGAATTCACCCCTACTGCCAAGACCAGTAAGGAGGCCGAATCCAGTGGCTCTGACAAAAAGCTAGCGGACAAGCCGGCTGTTTCCTCCTTCTCGAAGCGCATGAAGACAACCTTCTACTTCAAGAAGGAACACACGAAGATGCTCTTCAACCTCTGCATGGCCCAGAAGATCATCGAGCTGTCAGAAATCTGCAAGCCGGACGAGGCCCTGAAGGCCGACGATCCCAGTTATTGCCTATATCATCGCATGCTGGGTCACCCGATTGAAGATTGCTATGTCTTCAAGATTCGGGCGCAAAAATTGATCCGAGACGGCCTCGTCAAAATGAAGAGTGGTCTCGTCAATCCTCCGCAACCACATGTGTGGGCCAGGCCGGCTAAGGCCGCACGCGTGGCTCACCCCTCAACCAATGTCATCCACATGATGGCCGCATTTTATCTTTCTGACGATGAGTCAGAGGAGCCCAGCGCCAGTCGAAGGGGACGTTCGATCTGGTATCCAGGATGGAGGCCCTGGCATGATCAGAGACCTCTCTCCTTCCCCAGGGAGAGAACTCGATGACTCTTCAATATCCTCATCGAGAATGGGCAAATCATGCCCCGCGACTCGCATGCCGACTACACCCATTGGGATCGTAGTCACCCTCAATACTGCCCCTTCCACGCTAGAATCTGCCACCCGATCGAGTCCTGTGAGGAAGTCCAACACCTCATCCAGGAACAGATCCAATGGGAGCAGATCGATGTCGAAGGAAACTCCATGTCGCTCATCAGGCTTCGGCAAGCTGTCAAAGAGACCCTGAGCACTGCCAGGAGTGCGCCAGAGCGGCCGACTCTCCCCAAGAAAATGGGCACACACTGCCTTACCAGCATCCTTCAGAATGGCTCGAGTTCCGGACTGACAACTGAGAGGCGCTGGAGCGATTGCGGAGGCGTAGAGAGTAGGATAGCAGTCAAGAGACGGAGTTGACTGACTTCTCGATCAATGTCATCCATTCTCTTGCTCCTCCGACCCTTGGGGGCTCTCAGACACCAGCACCTAGCCAGCCAACCCCAGCCACTTCGGCCATGCGGTGGCGGCCTTGGCGGGAGCTAAAGTCTCTCCCTTTCCCTGAAGAAGACACTACAAGGCTGCGCCGGGTCCTTCTCGGCCGAGAGGACATTCTGGTGGGCGAGACGACGATGAGCCCTTCAGCTCCCTCTCATCATCCTCCCGTCCTATCTCCGTCTCTGTCGTCCGTGGATAAAAAGGGAAAGCAAAAGCAGGGTGAGGCCCCGCCTCAGCCTCGTCACATCTCCTCAGCAGATGGGCCGTCGAGTCCTCTCCGCCCACCCTTTAACGCAATCCGAAGTGCAAAGAAGACATCTTCAGAGTCTTCAGTGGCTTCGATTCAAGTGGCGGGCCCACCGCCACAAGGCTCAGTCAGTCCGCAGAGTCGGATAACTATGCGGAGTGACAATGTCTTGCAACGCCGGAAGTTGCCATCAGACCTAGCTCTCAGCATGATCACAAAGGCAAGGCTAAGGAGTAGGACAACAAGCATGTCTCTCGCCCCGCTCCTCAACAAAAGCCGTCGCCACCGCAGGTAAGGCACCAAACCACGCACATGTCTTCGGACGCCAGCACCAGCCTACCGACTCCTCGTAGGCTCCTGTCGCCACCGCGGGTAAGGTACCAAACCGCGCACACATCTTCGGACGCCAGCCCTAGTATACCGACGTACCAGGAATTGCCGCTCGAGGTAATCGAGCAGGCGATCAACGCCACCTTCCAGATACAACGAGCAGAAGGCACCCAGATCGAAATTCGGGCAAGGAAGGGTCGTCGACCTCGCCCGGCAAAGGCACCAGCTCGGAGATATCCTCACCAGGATTTATCAACTCCGGCTCCAGCACCTCTCCCTCCTACTCCCTTGGAGACTGCTATTGCCAAGAGACAAGAGAAAAATAGGAGGAAGAACCTCAGAAGGCGGCTCAAGAAGCAAGCTGAACGAGCGGCCGCCCTGCAATCCCAGCCGAGCCAACGCCTCTCCAAAGGCTTGAGCGGCTCATTGACGACCTAGAGGAATACGTTTCACCTCATCCTACCGGAGCTCCCCCACTCGACAGTTACATTCCATGGGAAGAAATGCAGAAACGAGCCCGCCTTAGAAATTGGGTCCAAGAGATGATCCAAGAGCTCAAGGACGGCGAAAGACTCATGATCGCGTACGAGCTCTCCTTGTTTTATAAGGACCAAGAGATCACCACAGAGCAACTGAAAGAAATGCTTCGGCGCTGCACCTGCAACATGGTGGCCATTCCACCTCCTGATAACATCAACGCTTCTCGACAAGGCGAGCCAGTGGCCTCCCGAACAAGGCAAATAACTATTGCTCTCTTGGGCTACAGCCAGCTCCAGAGCATACCGATCGTGGCCGAGGTCGTGGCTGGGGACGTAGTAGAGGCCGTGGGAGAATCCCCGAGCTACCCATCTCTCCGTCCACCTTCGACTCGGAGCGAATCATCCTCTTTCGAGCAGAGGAATCGGCTCCCATTTCGGAAGTAGAGATCCGGAGCGGACCCAGCATATTTGACCCTTCCGGCGTCGACGCGGCTACTACCAGCCTCCCAGCCTCTGCACCAGTATCGACTTCTACAGCAGAACAAGCAGGACCGTCCGACAAGGACGAGCCAACCCTCCAGTCACCCCCAGAAGTGCCATCATTGACATCCCTATTCCAGGAGTCTGCCGGTAATCAAAGTCAGTCTGATTCCGGCGGTAAGGGCAAGGCAGTGCAACTCCCCGATGGGGAATAGCACGGCAGCTCGTAGAAGGCTTAGCCGGACATACTACCCTCTCTGGAGGATGCTCGAGCCTGAGCCGACCGGAAAGTCCTCCACCAGATGAAGCGCTTCCCTGCCAGTATTTCAATTTGGGAAGCCATTGCTTGGAGTAAGGACCAAAGAGAAACTCTTATCAAAATACTCCAAGAGCCGAAAGTCTATGAAGCACATGCTGCGGAAATGAAGGTGACTACCTATGGAGCCTTCATAGCCGCCATCTCCTTCACGGAGAAAGACATGTTGCTCTCTCCTCCGTGCCACAACCGCCCTCTTTACATGAAGGGGAAGATCAACGGGCATGATGTGAATCGAATCCTGGTGGAGGCTGGTGCCGATGTTAACATCATGCCGCTCAAGACATTCAAGTCTCTATATCTGACCCCATACCTCCAAAAGGTTCAGGTGGTCAAGATATCTGGCTTTAACCAGGACACCGAGGATGTCCTCGGCCGGGTGGATGTCGACCTGGTGCTCGATGATTTCACCTCCAAGGCGACATTCTACATCATCAACTCCAATACATCTTATAAGATGCTATTGGGCAAACCCTGGCTCCATGAAAATTGGGTCGTCCCGTCAACTCTCCACCAATGCATCAAGTATGCCAAGGACGGGGAGCAACATAAGATCTTTGCAGACCTGTCGCCGTTCACGTCGACAGAATGCAATCTGGCTGACGCTGCGCTCTACTTCAAGGGGATTAGTCTGTACCATGTAATTAAGAGCAAAAGCAACGGTTAGCTCTCAGAGGAAGACAATGATGATCTCTTCTCCGTTGACGAGGAAAAGGCCAAGCTTCATCGGCTGTGCCTCGGCTCCAAGTCAACCCCAGATCGCCCCGAGAGGCGCCAGATCGACTACGAGGCTAATCTTATTAGCCGAGCTATCGGCAAGAGTATAAGCTTGCCACCAGACTACATCCAGTTTCCATGTGCATCCGAGGAGCACAGCGTCGAGTCGCTGACGACATTCATTATCACCTTCAAGCGATAACGCTGAAACAAGAAGAAGGATAACAGGGATAAACCTATTGTCTTCTATAAGGGAGACATGGTTCCTCAAGCCCCACCGGATGACGACTTCGACTGGTCCAGGCAAGCCGATGATACCCCTGAAGTAGTTCAGGTGTGGGGTGATCTATCGCCGCACATTCAAGAAATGTGTCTGAAGTAACACATTCCCCTGTGGCAAACGTCTGCACGACAGAGATACTTCTGTCAGCTGTGGACTCCTTCCCAGGTCCGGAGGCAACCCTCGTCCTTCTACAAGGACACCAGGGGACTTGGCTACGACCAAGACCTGGACTTTCATGTCCACTATGCAGTCAACGTCATAGGCTTGGCGCAACCAGCCGATGACAGAGCTAGAGTCGAAGCCAAATTTGATAGCTCTGGGGATGAGGAAGAGGAAATTCTGATCCCGATCCCCGTCAAAGCTAGCACCCTAGCTCAAGCCATCGAGGAACCTTCCTCGCCTCCCTGCCAAGACAAACGGGGAGAAGAAGCTCCTCCGATCTCTCAGCCAGTCGAAGGACCCAGTTCAACAAACCCTCCTGAGGGGGGGGGGGATATCTCCAGTCCTAACTGCGAAGGATTGTCAGCTTCGCCAGGCAACCCCGGGGAGACCTCAGCAGCCCCAGTTGACAACTGCTGGCCAGGACCCGGCGGTCCAGATCAATCCTCGATGGATCCCAGCAACAACCACTCTCCAGTCCCTTCAACATCAACCGGTGGCTTCGAGAATCAAGAAATACACGAAGCCGACATAGATGATGAGGATTTCATCGACTTCCAACCCGCTCCTCCCGAGCTGGAGGACGGCGGCCAAGAGACCATCGACGATCTTGTGGAGATCAACCTGGGCGAAGATGAAGCCCCCCAGCCAACATTTGTCAGCGCTCTCTTTACCGAGGCAGAAAGGCAGGATTACAAGCAAAACCTGCTCGAATATAAAGACTGCTTCGCCTGGACATACAAGGAGATGCTAGGGCTAGATCCCTCCGTAGCGGAGCACGACCTAGCCATTTCTCCCTCAGTCACTCCGATCAAGCAACCACAGCGGCACATACGCCATGAGCTGGAGCTCCAAGTTTCGGCCGAAGTCCATAAAATGGCGGAGGCCAACTTCATCGAGCCGTGCATCTACCCGATTTGGCTCACCAACATAGTTCCAATCAAGAAGAAGAATGGTCAAGTCCGCATCTGCGTCGACTTCCGGGACCTCAACAAAGCATGTCCGAAAGATGACTTTCCAGTCCCGATTATAGAAACGATGGTAGATATGACCACCGGACATGAGGCCTTATCTTTCATGGACTGGTCGTCCGGTTATAATCAAATCCGGATGTCCCTTAAAGACAAGAACTATACAGCTTTTAGATCCCCCAAGGGGATTTTCAACTACAAGCGCATGCCCTTCGGTTTGAAGAATGCCGGTGCTACTTACCAAAGGGCCATGACCAAAATATTCGACGAGATGCTGCACAACACCGTCGAATGCTATGTTGATGACCTCGTCATCAAGACTAAAAGGCGAGAAGACCATTTGCGCGACCTCCGCCAAGTCTTCGAGCGTCTCCGGCAATATGGGCTCAAGATGAACCCCATGAAATGCGCCTTTGCCGTATCCAGCGGCAAATTTCTCGGCTTCGTCGTCAGGTACCGAGGAATCAAGGTGGATCCCAACAAGATCTAAGCAATCCGGGAGCTTCCACCACCCAGCAACATCACTGAGCTTAGGTCCTTCCAAGGGAGGCTGACCTACATTCGGAGGTTTATTTCTAACCTCTCCGGTCGGTGTGCCCCTTTCGACAAGCTGATGAAGAAAGACGCCCCGTTTACATGGAACTCGGAGTGCCAGGCGGCTTTCGAGCAAATCAAGGAGTACCTCATTACTCCCCCAGTGCTGGGGGCACCAATCAAGGGTAAACCCCTCATCCTTTATATTGCTGTCATGGACGCTTCGCTAGGAGCTCTATTGGCGCAAATCAATGAAGAAGGTAAAGAGCAGCCCCTCTATTACCTCAGCCGGAAGCTAATCGATGCCGAGTACCGCTACTCCCCTATGGAGAGGGTTTGCTTGGCATTGGTGTTCACAGTTAAGAAGCTACGACACTACCTCCTATCCCATCAGGTCGAGCTTATATCCAAGCATGACCCTCTGAAGTATCTCCTTCGACGACCTGTCCTCTCAAGCCGACTGGGAAGGTGGGCTCTCCTGTTGATGGAGTACGACATTACTTATGTCCCTAGGAAAGTAATCAAGGGACAGGGTATGGCTGAATTCTTGGCAGCCCATCCAGTGCCAGACGACTCACCCTTCAGCTCGGAGCTCCCGGACGAGGAGTCCCTTGCTGCTCAATCACAACAACCGGTTGAACAGAGCGGAGATGTCTTGCATTACTGACAGCAAAGCGCTCTCACAACCACTGTTGTTCAATCACAACAACCAGTTGAATAGGGTGGAGATGCCTTGCATTATTGGCAGCCAAGCACTCTCACAACCAGCGTGCCTTGCTGGGAGCTCTACTTCGATGGCGCTTCCCAAGGGATCTCCCAGAGCAACCAGGATCCAGCCACCACGGCAGGTGCCGATAATATTTTCCTGACTCCTCAAGGCAGAGTTTTATACAACTCTTGTGCCCTCATGAAATCCCTGACCAACAATCAAGCCGAGTATGAAGCTCTACTCATTGGGCTCCAGATGCCTCTCCACATGGGCATTAAATGCCTCAAAGCCTACGGGGACTCCCAGCTGATAGTCCGCCAGGTCCTTGGCATCTATGACGTACGAAGCTAGAGTGGGTTCCATACCATACCGCCGTCACCAGATTAACCCAGAAGTTCTATTTCTTCGAAATAGATCATATCCTCAGAAGCAGCAGCGCTCAGGCGGATGCCTTAGCCAAATTGGCCGCAGCTATCAAGCTCCCACCCGAGGGCGAGGTCGACATAGTCATCAAACATAGAAGGCTGATGCCGAGCTCACTCGAAGGCAACACTGGTCTCACCATTTACGAGGTCCATGACCTTGACCAGAGCACGCCTCCAGAAGAGGATGATTGGCGTGCGCCCATCATCAAATTCAAGAAAGGGTGGCTTCCCCCTGACCGAGCTCAAAGGGTCCAGCTACTCCGCCGAGCAACCTCTTACGAGTTGATTGGCGACTCCCTGTATCGACTCATCCATGAGAAGGACAAGTCAATTCTCCTGAGATGTGTCTCCCTCACTGAGGCTCGAGCCGTCATGCAGGAAGTCCACTCCGGGTTGTGCGATGCACACCAGGCCGGAGATTGAATGAAGCACAACATCAAGCTCAAAGGCTTCTACTGGCCAACTATGTACGTGGACTGCATCTAGTATGCCCGTACATGCCACCAATGCCAAGCCTTTGGCCCAGTACCCAGAAGGCCTCCCAACCCACTGCGTCCTACAGCCCCCACCTGGCCATTTGTTGAGTGGGGCATGGACATCGCGGGGCCTTTCCCGCCATCTTCCAAGGGCAATAAATACATCTTGGCCGCCACTGACTATTTCTCTCGTTGGGCGGAGGCTCTACCTTTGCGAGAGGTCACCGGGGAAATCGTTGCTAGATTCGTCCGGTACAACATTATATACCGATTTGGTACTCCCAGTCGCATAGTGTCTAACAACAGGACACCCTTCAAGAACAAGGCCATATACCAGCTAGCGACCAAATTCCACATCGACTGGAGAACTTCTTTGGTCTACAACCCTCAGGCTAATGGCTTAGTGGAAGCCTTCAATAAAACCCTCTGCAAGCTCCTGGCTAAGATGGTTAGCCACCGGAAATGCGATTGGGGTGAGAAGGTCTTCGAAGCATTATGGGCCTATCGGACGGTCTACAAAACCCCCACAGGGTGCTCGCCGTTCTCCCTTGCTTTCGAGACAGAAGCAATTATTCCCATCGAAATCCAGTTAGCCTCTTATCGCGTGACGATCCACACCGGCCTTTCCGGGCCTGACGATGGTGAGTACCAGAGAAGGTTAGAAGAGCTCACCGATCTAGAAGGAAAGCGACTCGAAGCCTACAAACACTTGCAAGTCTACCAGGCCCGTATGGCCCGGGCCTACGATAAACTCGTCAAGCAACGAGCTTTCAAGCAAGGCGACCTTGTCATGATCAAGGAAAAGGAAGTCATGGCAGGGCGCCCCAGTGGGAAATTACAGCCAAATTGGTGAGGTCCGTATATTATCCAGAATGTCTACGAGGGCGGGGCTTACACGGTCGTCGATCATGAAGGCCATAGACCGTTCCCGCCTCTCAACGGTAAACATATGAAGCTGTACTATGCACCAGAGCACGAGTTCGCGCATCAGCCAGACTGAGGCGCACATCTCAGCTACTACCAGTGAGGCCAGTCCTTCCCAGCAAAGGATCTAACTGGCTGGTCCTCCCAGTCTTCAATTCCCAGTCAAGCACCCCAGCCCGGTTCCCCAGAACCGCCGCCAGGCGTCCTCGGGGACTAATCTCCTGCCCTCGTTCCCGTTACCACGAGAGCACGGGCACTTCTATACCGGCACCAGTCTAGCCGCCAAGCTCCCAGGTAAGCAAAAAATAAATAAAAAAAATGGGGTTAAAAGTAGAGATGCCCCGGCAGACCCAGTCATCGTCACCACAAGGGGGCGACTGGGGGCAAAAAGGCCAGTAACCCGGTTGAGGTGCAAACCCGAAAGGGCGCCTCAGGAAAAATTGGGAAACCCCTCGACGTGAAAACCCGCAAGGGTGCGTCGGAAAAAGTTAAAGGGGGTCGGCTCTATCGAAAACCCGAAAGGGCGGTAGAGCCGATAACGAGAAAACCTTCCTCTCCCTACCAGTCAGAATGGCTTTCCACTTACTCCTCGGTAAGCCGTTAGCCTCACCCAGTGCCAGTCTTCAATCAACTTACACTGTTAGAGCATGAACCCTACAATTCCCAGTTGGCCTTGCACTACACCCACTCAGTTCAGCCAACCTTAGGCCCTGGCTTCGATGACACAGGCCAACCAGTCCCTGTGATAGTCAAGCTCCCACTCACCATCCCAGTAGACTTATATCCGGGCACATTCCTAGATACTTATCATTCTATGCCCCTACATCTTACATCCCCTGCAAATCCAGAGCCTTCAAGTTTCACCATGATCCCAGTTATCTCCTACAATCCCTAATCCACCAGCTATAACTCCCAGTCATATCTGGCCATAACCAAGTGGCCCTTCTCCACCATGACATGAGGATTTGTAAAAAAACCCTTATTAATGGTGGAACAATATCCAATCACCCACACCTTCCAGTTTCAGGTTACGTCCCCTGACAGCAACACGCTATGGATGGCAGTCTCAAAAAAAATAAAAAAAATAATAAACGGAGTTAAAAATAGAGATACCCTGGCGGCCTCAGTTGATTCCTTCCACAGGATTACGGAGGGCAAAAATTGCCACTAACCCAGCTGAGGTGAAAACCCGAAGGGGCGTCTCAGGCAAAATCGGGTAACCCCTCGGTGTGAAAACTCGCAAGGGCGCACTGGAAAAAGCAAAAGGGGGCCAGCTCTGGTGAAAACTCGCAAGGGCGGTAGGGCTGGTAAAGAACTAAAAACTCATTCTCCCTCTCTACTCTTTACTAATGATAGTTGTCAACTGCGACGCCTCGATGACGGTGACCTCCGCATCACTCCACAACAATGGTGGCCACTACACCCTCGAGGATCGGTCATTGCCAATTCCAGCTCCAGTCTCGGCTACGCACCCCAATGGTCAGCCGACCAGTTTTAGCCTTCCGATCGCTATGCATCAGTAGCTAGCCGGCCAGCTCCAATTCCAACGTCCAGCTCCAACATTCGGCTACACACCTCAACAGTTAGCTGACCAGTCCCAGTATTCCGGCTACAACGCCTTTGTAGGCCAGCCGGCCAGTTCCAACCCTCAGCTCTAGCTCCAGCTCCAGTATTCCGATTACAACGCCCTCACAGGCTAGTCGGCCAGCTCCAGTCTCCAGTTCTAGCTTCCGGCTACAACGCCTTCACAGGCTAGCCGCCAGCTTCCAGTTCCAGTCTTCGGCTACAACGCCTTCACAGGCTAGCCGCCAGCTTCCAGTTCCATTCTTCAGCTACAATGCCTTCACAGGCAAGCCGCCAGCTTCCAGTTCCAGTCTTCGGCTACAACGCCTTCACAAGCTAGCCGCCAGCTTCCAGTTCCAGTATTCGGCTACATCGCCTTCACAGGCCAGCCGCCAGCTTCCAATTCCAGTCTTCGGCTACAATGCCTTCACAGGCCAGCCGTCAGCTTCCAGCTCCAGTCTTCAGCTACAACGCCTTCACAGGACAGCCGCCAGCCTCCAGTCCAAGTACTTCGGCTACAACGACTTCACAGGCCTACGCCAACCCCGCACTAGGGCTTTTTCCCCTACTTCCCATGTCCGGGAGACGGGTAAACCCAGTCCCTTGCCCCCTACACCGGTGCGTGTTAAAATAATCAAGCACGATCGACAGTAAGTGGTAGTCATGCCCTATACTCAACCTTGTCCCATAGACTAGGAAGAAGAAGAACACAGCAAACAACAACACCAAAATTCAGAATTTGTCATTGATACTCTATAAAAGGGAGCCCAAGACATGCCCTTGGGGTAACAAAAAGACATATAGCCCGGATAACAAAAAAGAAAGAAGAAAGAGAGGTGATACAATCATATCCCAGCCTCGCCCCTCTCGAGTGCCGTCAGGCGAGACTTCGCAGCCGCGAGCTCCGCCTCCAAGGTCGACGCGAGCTGAACACTAGCCTCAGCCCCGGCTTCGGCAGTCCACCACTCAACCCTAGCAAGCTCTACGGCTTGCCACTGCTCCTCTAAGGCCTTCTGTAAGGCCTCAACTCTGCTCTCCGCCTCGCCCAGATGCGTAGCGCGGTCCCTGGCAAGTGACACAGCAGCATCAGCGAGCCTCCTCTGCTCGGCAGCCGCCAACGCAAGTCGAGCCCGCTGCTCCTATACCTCTTGAACAGCCGCTAGCTGCCGAGCCCTCTGCTCCTGAGCCTCCAGGAGCTGCAGGTACTCCGCCCAGATGCTGGCTAAGCCAGACATCCAGATCTCGCGCGGGGAGCCAAGGCCATGGTAGCCCTGGGTGCAGTCCCTCAGCCGATGCCGAAGCTCCTCTGGGAAGGCAGGGGGTCACCCCAAGGTATCCTCGGGCTCGCTGGAGCAAGGCCGCACCCATGCTGGCATCCAGCAGCGGCTCTGGTGGCGAAACATACATAGGCCACTCGATCCCCAGCTCCAGGGAAGAGTGGCCCATCTCAGCCAGCACACCAGAAGTACCTGCACAATTCATCAAACAGTCAGCAACATCTGGGACTTCCCTATGACAAGACAAGGTGAAAAACCTGAGAAAGGTCCTAACTCTCACCTGGTGTGGCTCCCGCCGCGCCTGCCACATCCCCGCTCGGGGTTGGTGAGGGTAGCCTCTCCTCCACGTCGGCGGCATCCCCCGCTGGAGTCGGAGAGGGCAGGCCCTCCCCGAAAATCTGGCCATCCCCAGCTGTCATCGGGGGGATGGAAGGCTCTCCCTGGTCATCCTCGATGGGAGCTGGCACGCGCTCCCCCTCATATCCCAGGCCTGGACACAGTACGAGAGCATCAACACTCCGCTATAAACTCTAAACTAAAGCCAATGGGGAGGAGGGAAGAATCTCTATATACCTTCCAAAATCGTCTCCATATCGGCATCCCCGGAAGAAGAGGCCACGAAGGAAGGAGAGCTCGAACTCGAGCTCTCATCAGTCTCCATTGTCGCCCTGCCGCTGTCGGAAGAACCAGATGAGGTCTCCGATGAACCCCTGGCCGCGGGCAAATCAGAGGCACCTATACATCAAGAAGCCAGGTCAAGCTACCCAATCCAGCCTCACATGAAGACAACTTCCTAGCCAGAGGTGTTAGGCAAGAAGCTCACCAACTGGGGCGTCCCCTTCGGAAACCCCCTCAATGTCGATGAACTCCTCATCGCCACCAGCAGATGATGCGGTAGCAGGCTCATCTCTTGCTACCCGGGCCATGTCCTGGGGAAGCTCTCCTTCCTCCAGAGGGGAGGAGGTACCTGCAATCAACCCTGATGAAAGCTCAGCACGGGTGGGTAATGCAGAGTAATCCACCATGAAATGACCAAGTGCTCAACTACATACCTGATGTGAAGTCCCGAGTTTAAATGGCACCCAACAGGGGGGTGAATTGGGTGTTAAAAAATTAATGAAGATTTTTTCCTTTTTGTATAAAATATGTGATAGAATGCTATATGAGAGACAAGGTTAATAGAGACCAAAAAATAAGGCAAGATCTAAAAGGTGATAAATGGATTATTCAGGATAAACGAGAATAAAACTGAACTGGAAATCACACATGCAATTTGCACAGAATGGGGATAGAGGAAAAGGAACAAACCAGACAGCGACAACGATTTTTAGGTGGTTCGGATGCCACAACGGCAACCTACGTCCACCCCTCACGGACTGTGAGGATCCATACACTATCTTGTAAAAAGTTACAAGATCAACCACACACAACACTTACACACTGGGAAGAGGAGTTCCCGCAAAGATGTAAGAACACCTTAATACACACACAGCTACACGGGAGGACACACACAAACACACACACACGGATCTAGGAAGATCCACACACACCGAAATATTTTAACAACTACAAGATCCACATATGAAGCTTAAGAAGGCAAAAAGAATTTAGAACACAATAGAAGAATCTTGATTTGCTCCCCCTTAATGGATGGTTGGATGCTTTGGATGCAGCTTGAATCCTTGGGCTGATCTTCACTTGACTTGATGAAGAAGGATGAAGAACTTCTCTCGGAGCACTGTTCACGTCTACAGTGCCAAATCCCTTCTCTTCCTCTTGGCAGCCTCCCTTTGATCTTCCTTGAGCATTAGGGTTTTCCAAACCCTCTTGTATAAGTTATATAGGTTCTTGAATGGTCCAAGGCCTCCCCCAGACCAGATCCACAATATCTGGAGAGTTTGGTAGCTTAGGGATCAAACAATTCCCATGAGAGTGGCTTATCTCGAAAGGTTAAAAAGTCAACAATTGTTGGTAGCTCGGGGCTGGCGGTCGACCGCCACTGAGAAACCTGCAAGTGGCCGGTCCCTGGGAAATCCGATTGACCGGGATTTGAGGGGCGGTCGATCGCCACTGTGATAGACTGTAGAGAATTGCATTCTGTTATTTCAGGTCGACCGGGGTCATGCTGGAGGTCGACCGGACTATCAAAAAAACCTGAAAAATAAGAGTTTAGCCCAGAGAACCATATCCACAAGATCGAGACATGAATTGGATGCATGTTTATGGGAAATGTCAAGTTCATTTGAGATCTGAGGAAGCCCATTCGGAAGGCTAAAACCTTAAGCAAAAGCATGAAAAAATCCGGCCTTGAAAACGTGTGAAAAACACTTGGGTCAAGGATTCCAAACAGGAGAGCCACCAAAGGTCCTTGGTTTTGTTATCATCAAAAACACTGAGATAGATATACAACAATCTCCCCCTTTTTGATGATGACAAAATGCTAGGCTTACACATCAAGGTTTATGTTGTAAAAATTCAGATTGAACGTTGTGCTAGAAATGTCATTCACCAAAACAAACCAATCAACACGATGTAGCACAGATCACTAGATAGGCAATAAGAATATGAAATGAGACACCAAAGCCAACAAATGAATTCAAACACCAGTGCTTTCAATTCATCATAGTTTCATTACAAGATACATTAGTGCGAGTGGATGCACGACTCTAAAACCAAAGTCTAAGCAAAAGACTAACACTACAGACAACCCTCACATGACATGCAAGAAAGCAACCCAACCACACAACGACATACATAAGTAAATAATAAGCATGCCCTACTACTTCTCCCCCTTTGTCAACAGCAAAAAGGGATGGGATAGACGAAGGAGGGACTCAAGCAGCACTGGATCAAAAGAGAACATGCTAGAGGTGAAAGCAAAACAAAGCCTCATGGAGCATCTGCAGGAGGGGGCTGATCGGCAGGAGGTGTAGGTGGAAGGCCAAGGTGCTGACGAATGGCGCTAAGTTGGTGGCCATGACTGTGAAGAAGATCAAGAACATGACCAATGGATACATCACGAGCCGCATCCTGGCGCCGCATGCCAATAAGGGAGAGCTGCAAGAGGGTAAAGGATCGGCCAGACTCAGCGAAATCTGCGCGGAGAGAAGTCATGTGGGTGGTGAGAGTGGTCATCTGAGTAGAGAGAGTCTCAAAAGTAGTAGAGAAGGTGTCCAAATGCCCTGATAGGGTGTCAAACGCAGTGCCCATATTGTCTCCAAGGGTAGAGAGACGATCCCCAAGGTTATCCACACGAGTCTCCAAGCAGGTAAGCCGCCCGTCAAGAGCCTCGTAGTCCACCGAAGGGCGCTGTCCGGCCCCCTGAGTGGAAGATTCCCCATGGTGAAACTGGGGTGGAGGAGGCATCTCAAGATCCGGGTGAAACGGGGACGAGGGAGGAGGCTGCTCCTCAGCGGGAACTGGAGGGGGGACATCCCCGTCGCTTTGCTGCTGCGCTGGCGCATCATCTTCCTCACCGAGCTCATCTTCCCCATAAACTAGAATGTCCCGCACAAGCTCGCCCTCGAGACCAAAGTAGTAGCCAAAATCTGTGAAAATTTTATGCTTATTGTACACATCATCCGGCCGAACATAGATGAACTGCTCATTTGCCACATTAATCCCGGCATGAATAAAGACTCCGGTCAACTGCGAAGCATAGGGAAGAGACCGCCGGAGGTAGGTACGACAGGTTCCAATCAGATCAGTCATGAGCCGACCCATATTGATTTTAATACCATCCATAACATGATAGAATAGAAAATGCTGAACCTCTGTAACCTCATCCCGACCGCCCACTTTGGGATAAATCAATGATGTAAACATGTGGTGCAGGACTCGCTGTATTGAAGGAAAATGATTGGCATTTAGCTTGATCAAATTGCTCACACCGTGTACATACTCACAGCTGGTCATAGCAGTAAATGTTGCTGGAACTTCACCAAAACCATATGCCCTATCTGCACCCATGGCGGATACTCCTAGGGCCTGCTGAAATAACTCCGGAGTGATATGAAGCTCCACACCCTCAACCGTGGTGTATAACTGGTCATTTCTCACAGCTAAAAGCCATAGAACTGCTGCACCAACCGAGGATAATACCTATTGTACCGGGTAACAAAATCCATCCAACCGTCCTGAACCTCAAAAAGAGCGCACAAATTCGGGAAGAGCTCATTCACCTCATCAAAGTCAACCAAGCGAGGGTCGATAATAGGACGTGGAGGTAAGGGTGCTCGAGGCAGAGGAGGAGCTTGCTGAGAGGGAGGAGCCGGGGCCGCTTGCCGTTGACGGCTAGCTTCACCTTGGGTAGAACGCCGAGAACTCCGTCTTGGCGGCATTCCGAACTTGAAAAACCCACCGGGAAACTCTTGAGGAATCGATCTCAACCCCGGGAACGTGGATGAAGCACAAGTGACACTTCTACGGCTTGGAGGAACTTTTCCACAGAGAAGAAGTTGAGAGAGATCTCCACGAACGCACACCCGACAATATGGGAGAGGTCCCGAAGTGATGCCGGGACGACCGAATCAATGTGCAGATGGAGGAAGAAGGGTTGTGGAGGCTTGGATGGTGGAGATGAGGAGTGTTGGGGTTAGGGTTTGGTGGTAGAGAGTGAGTGGAAGTGAAGGAGAGAGAGAAAGGAAGAAAAAAGACCCATATATGAAGGGTCGGTGGACCCCTAAGTCGGGCCGGTCCGCCGCCGGCGGTCGACCTGCGCGGGCCTGGCGGTCGACCGCCAGGACCAAAATCCCCAAAACTAGATATTCTTCTTTTTTTTGTTTCTTTCTTTTTCATTTTTCGTTTTCCTTTTTTTTTCTTTTTCTTTTTCTTTCTCTATTGGGGGATAGGCAACGGACTGCCTGAGAGGGGCCACTAATCAGGACAAGGGAAGTGAAAAGAGCAAGATGCATAACTGAGAAGAGGTTCTGATTTTCCCTAGTAAGTACCTTTAGTACCAGCACACTGAGTCCACAGATGTTTGAGCAAGGAATATTAAGCCATAGAAGAGTTATTCAAGAAGGGTTGGATATAAGTAGTAACAAACAGGCATGCAAGGTGAGTAACAACGTGAGAAACAACACATAAGAAAGAGAAGAGGCAAAATGCATGGTTTCTACCCTCGGTGCACATGATTTTTCTACAAATGCAACCCTATACCTTAGATGCAAACCTATGCATGTATGCTCTCACCCTTGCACATCCCAAGTTCTCTTTTTATCTTATTAAACTGATCCTGGTTTAGAGGTTTGGTGAAAATGTCAGCTAGCTGATTGTGTGTGTCAATGAAGTTCAATTCAAAGAGCCCTTTTCCTACATGATCCCTTAGAAAATGATGGCGAATATCTATATGTTTGGTCCTGGAGTGCTGAACAGGGTTTTTAGACAAATTTATCGCACTGGTATTGTCACTCAGAATTGGAACAGTTTTCATTTCAACATCTAAATCAAGCAGTTGATTTTTGATCCAAAGTACTTGGGCTCCACAACTTCCGACGGCTACATATTCAGCCTCGGCCGTTGAGAGAGCTACTGAATGTTGTTTCTTGGAGGCCCATGAGACTAGGCAACCACCAAGAAACTGACAGTATCCACTTGTACTTTTACGATCTACAATGCACCCAGCATAATCCGCAACGGTATAAGCAATTAAATCAAAGGAACCACCGATAGGAAACCACAAGCCAAGGTTTAAGGATCCAATGAGATATCTGAAAATGCGTTTCACGGCTGATAAATGAGATTCCTTGGGGCATGACTGAAAACGGGCACAGAGACATACACTAAATTGAATGTCAGGGCGACATGCTGTAAGGTACAATAGCGATCCGATCATACCTCGAAACAGTGTAGGATCTATTGTTTTACCATTTTCATCTTTATCCAGCTTTGTGGTGGTAGCCATGGGAGTTGATATGGGTTTTGCTTCCGCCATCCCATATTTCTTCAACAGTTCAATAGTATATTTGGTTTGATTGATGAAGATTCCTTCTAAAGTTTGTTTCACCTGTAATCCAAGAAAGAAGGTTAGCTCCCCCATTAAACTCATCTCGAATTCTCCTTGCATGATTTTTGCAAATTCATTGCATAAGACATTGTTAGTGGCCCCAAAGATGATGCCATCTACATACACTTGAACCACCAAAATGTCTTTACCTGATCTCTTGGTGAAAAGTGTTTGGTCAACCTTACCTCTCTTGAAACCATTTTCAACCAAAAATGAGGTAAGCCGTTCATACCACGCCCTTGGTGCTTGCTTTAGTCCATATAGGGCCTTTTGGAGTTTGTACACATGTTGTGGATGTTTGGAATCTTCAAAACCTGGAGGCTATTCTACAAAGACATCCTCCTTGATATAGCCGTTAAGAAATGCAGATTTAACATCCATTTGAAATAACTTAAAGTTCAAAGAACAAGCATAGGACAATAAGATTCGAACAGCTTCAAGTCTGGCAACTGGTGCAAATGACTCATCAAAATCAATGCCCATCTCCTGGCTATACCCCTTGGCCACAAGCCGGGCCTTATTCCTAACCACCAATCCCGCATCATTTAACTTGTTTCTGAAGACCCAACGAGTTCCAATAGTGGGATGGTTCTTAGGACGCGGCATGAGAGTCCACACCTCGTTTCTTTCAAACTGGTGCAGTTCTTCAAGCATAGCCTGAATCCAGGATTCATTTTGAAGAGCTTCACGAAAGTCCTTGGGTTCTTCTTGTGATAGCAAGGCTATCAAGTCTTCCTCTTCAACTTGCCTTAGAGAGGACCTAGTTCTTACCCCATCCTCCAAATTGCCTATGATGTTCACAGCTGGATGATCCTTTAGACTGGTGGAGGAGCTGGGTAGATCAGGATGCTGCACTTGTGGTTCTTGTAGTGTCTCGAGTATAGGATCTTCATCTTTTTCACTATTGCTTGAGGTTGCTTCCAACGATTCATCCTTAGCCTTGACACTTATTGAGTTCTTAGGATCTTCATCTGCATCCAAGGTAGAGGAAGTTTGGTCTATCAGTTTTGATTCGGATTCATCAAAGATGACATGAGGACTTTCTTCAACAACCAAAGTCCTTTTATTAAATAGACGGTAAGCTCTAGAATTGAGTGCATAACCTAGGAAGATTCCTTTATCACTCTTTTCATCAAACTTACCCAGGTTGGACTTACCATTGTTCAAAATATAGCAGAAGCATCCAAAAGGTTTAAGATAAGAGATGTTGGGTTTCTTACCCTTGTAGAGCTCATAAGGAGTTTTCATCAGAATGGGCCTTACCATTGCCCTGTTGATGATGTAGCAAGCTGTACTCACCGCCTCAGCCCAAAAATACTTAGGCAGGGAATTCTCACTTAGCATGGTCCGGGCCATGTCTATTAATATTCTGTTCTTCCTTTCCACTACTCCATTTTGCTGGGGCGTCCTTGGTGATGAAAAATTGTGTGTATACCCCTGCTCTTCACAGAAGATGTTGAAATCATGATTTTCAAATTCACCACCATGATCACTCTGGATGGTGGTGATGAGGTAACCTTTTTCATTTTGAATTTTTCTGTAAAACACTTGAAACTCCATCAGAGCATCACTTTTATTAGCTAAAAATAACACCCATGTGAATCTGGAGAAGTCATCAACAATCACAAAGCCATTGGATTTTCCTCCTAGGCTAGATGTTCTAGTGGGACCAAAAAGATCAAGATGCAACAGTTCCAAAGGCCTAGCAGATGAAACAATATTTTTATTTTTGAAAGAGGTTCGTGTTTGATTGCCTTTAGTACAAGCTTCACATATCCTATCACTTTCAAATTTTAATTTTGGCAGTCCATTCACCAAGTCATGTCTAGACAGCTTGGAGATTACTCCAAAACTAGCATGACCTAATCTTCGGTGTCATAACCATGCATTTTTATGATTGTTCGCAACCAAGCAGAAGTTATCGCATGAAACATTATCAATATCAACAGTGTAGACATTGTTATTCCTTTTTCCAAGAAATTTGATCTCATTTGAATTTTTGTTTAAGACAATGCAGTGAGTTTCATCAAAAATAACTTTAAAATCCTTATCACACAATTGGCTAATGCTTAGCAAGTTATGATTTAAACCTTTCACCAAAAGCACATCTTCAATAAGGATTTCAGAATTCTTGCCAATGTTGCCAGTTCCAATGATTTTACCTTTATCTTGACCTCCAAAGACAACTGACCCTCCATCCTTATCTTGCAGTGTAGAGAACAATTCCTTGTCCCCTGTCATATGCCTTGAACAGCCGCTATCCAAGTACCATTTACTCCCCCTGGCTTCAAGACATATCTGCAAGAAAAAAACTTCTCATGCAATTGTTTTTGGTACCCAAACAAGTTTGGGTCCATAGGAGTTAGTCCAACTTCTTGTGGATGTTTTCTTGGTCCATGGAACATGATATTTAGGTGTGCTTTGTCTGAACCAGCAGTTGGACATCACGTGACCAAATCTACCACAATGAAAGCAATTAGCATGTGAGAAGGTTCTTTGATTTTTGTGTGGTTTAGGCTGAACATGTTGGGATTGAGAATCAGAACATGAAGCATGATTATGGTCCTTTTCATGAATAAAGGATGCGGTGATCTTATGCTCAAAAGATTTTTTGTTTTGAGGTGTGTACCTGTTGGCACCTAAAATATGATCACTGGCGACCAAGCTAATAAAGACGAATGACCCGGCACATCGAAGCACGGAAGCCGATGCAGATCAACACATCGAGGATCTCTCAAGCTGCCAAAGCCTCGAGTCATTCCGTATGGACGTGGGGACTTCACCTCAGGAGAGTCGAGATGAATCTACAACCAATCGGCAGTGCGACCAAGCCTGCCCAATGAATCGGCATCGACTTTGTCGTGCTGCATCCACTACACCCGTTGTCCGACCAAGGTCGACGGTCTACCCGGTGGCTACCCACCTCATGAAAGGCTCTCCCGAGGATAAAGGAGTCCCCCCGGCTTCCCGAAACAGAGAACCGAAAGCTCTGACGGCGGAAGATCCCGATCGCCCGGCATGGGCACGGCTTCCCGTCAAGATGGGCCCATTAGTGGCCGAATGATCGCCCGGCTCAGGCGGAACTATCTCCCGGCTATCTAACCTCCTAGAAAGCTCTGAGTACGAGCCAGGCCGGACCAACAGCACGGATCGTAGAGCCGAAGGCCGTGCCGGTAGAAAGCCCGTACGATCAAGATAAAGCTATTCGGAACCTCGAAAATGGCCGTACGTCAACCTGGGAGCTTCTACAAGACATCTCGTCGAAGTTTCGAGGAGCATTGGCAAGATAAATGTTCACGGTGACCCCCGGAATCATCCCCGGACTCATCAACTGGCTCGAAGCCCACGAGGAGCATTAGCCCGGCGCGCCCTAAACCGGCGCGCCCCTCACTTGATGCCCTCTATCCCGGCGCGCTGAACCCCATCCATGGCCTGGCTACTCCGGCGCGCAAAGGCCCATGAAGCCTTTCCCGGCGCGCAGTTCTTCACGCCGTATGAGGCTTGGGGCTCGATCATGTATATATACAGATGGCTATTCGAAACAAAGAGGGGGGGCTAGAAAAAAGGGCGAAGAAGCAGAGAAGAGCTGAGAAGCAGAAGAGGGGGTAGACAGAAGGTTAAGAAGGGGGTCTTTCGAGAGAGGCCTTCGGGAGGAGAGAGAGCCTTCTTGGAAGAGGAGTTTCTGTCCGAGCGTCCTTCAACGGCCGTCTTCCTCTGTTCTGGTTGAAGTCCTCCGGACCCGGAGAAGGAGAAGCGGGCCGATACTCTGTTTTGAGAACAGGTGGGCGCCGGCGTCTATCTCTCTTTGTTTTTCGTGGATTTTCCTCTTTCGGAGTCTCCGTCTACCAACTGTAAGCAAGAGAGGGGAGGGATGGCAATGATATGAGCCGACCCCTCCCCTCCTCTGCGATTTCTTTTCCTTACTGTATTTTCCCCTGCGAATGATGAACGGCGACCGAGCAATGATGCCGGTGCCGGATTCTTAACGTGTAAATGAGTGGCCCATTCCTGTTTCTGGGATGGCAAGGTGTATTTGAATGTCTGGACCAGCAGGTCGAATGAGTGATTTGAAACTTCTGTCTACTTCTCTATCTACATCGATGTGTATGTTTAAGGTCTTCTGTGCGTTTTCTCTGATCCTGGTTTTCCCGAAGCCCCGATCATGCCCCGAAGCACCGTGGGCTACAGAAACACCCCTCCCCGGGGTTTTCCCTTCTTGACCATGCTCGTGTCTGATTTAAGGGTCTCCGCATACCCTCCGTGGACAGAGCTGCGCTTCTGCGTATGCTTCTTTCTACCGTATTGTCAAGGGACTAACTCCCCTCGATTCCTCTCTTCCTGTTGCCCTGTGGCTCGCGAGGTGGGAGTCGTTCTTGGGATTGCAAGATGCATCGATTTAACACTGCGCCGTAACTGTTCGAGCATATGCCTCTATGTTTAGCTCGTCTCGCCTGTGAATTGATTACCCCTCTGCATTATAGTCATGTGAACCGCTCCGAGATTCCTTTATTTCGTCTTAATCGTCCGGGGAGGGGGACATTCCCTGTTACTTCGCACAGCTGCTGGGCGATCGGGAACTTTACCCCTCAATGGTAGATGTTTCCCCAAGGCCATAGCAGATAGCAACAGGGGTCTTAGCCTAACAGGCTTAGCCCCGACAATCTGAGACCCAATCGAGGCCGAGAGATGTATGCTCCTCGTAGGCCAGCCCTCGGAGCTTCACCCTCTTGGTGGTCGGTTCCTCCACGGGATGAGTCATAAGCTGTGGGTTGTCCACCCCTCGCAGGCTAGCCCTCGGGGTGATGCTCCCATCATCAATGACCTCATCTCTCTATCTTTCCCCTTACGGAGCCTTGGTGCCCCTCGTAGGCTAGTCCTCGGGGTATCCTATCCGATGGGGTTTGCTGGGTGCCTCCGTGTACACCGGCGGTTTAGGGGCTTGCTCCACCAGTGAGTATGACCCCGATTCTCCCCTGCAACTCTTCTTGTTCAGGGGAGATGCTGTCAAATTTTAGACAGATTCCAACTAAATTAGGTTAATAAAGTGATCGTTCTGAATTTAATCAACTCAGTGCTCGAGTATGAACCTCGCACTGGTTTAGTCTTCATTTTCAGAGGGCTCAGAACTTCAACTTAATAAAGAACTGGCCTCAATGGCCTCAAGATCCCCTGCATGGGCTTAACAAACTCAAAATGTTCAAAATTAATATTAAAACGGCGCGGTACTTCCCGGCGCGCCCTAACCCGGCGCGGTACCCCCCCGCGCCGGAATAAGGCCACACTCATTTCCAACAAAATTTCTCTTGCGCCTTTCCGGCGCGCCCTAAACCGGCGCGCCCCAAGGCCCTTGCGCGCCGTTTCAATGCACATGGTGACCGCGCCGTATTAACCACTATACCTACGCGTGACCGCGCCGTGTAAGCGTTCTTATACACTTGTAGTCACACCGGTTTTGAAGCGTCATGCTACTCTAGTGATTCATTCACCCCGGGTAAGTCTCGTCTCTCGGGGGCGATGTCAATAAGCCGTAGTTGGTGAATAAAAAGGAGGGCCAAGCGAGCCCGAATCATATTATCATCGTACTCATTGTCATATCCGTTAAGCGTTTTGCTTTCGCTATTACACTTGTGTCGTTCTTCCTCCTCTCGATGAAGGGTAATAAATGTGGCTGATCGCCACCGTTTCATAACACTATCTTCATGTGCAATCTAGGCGTGAATGTCTTGTGTGCATGCATGCATAGATCCTCGGGTATATTAAATGGCATCGACAGAAGACCGGGTTACGCCCGGCCGGAAGTCTTCGCCATGCGCGATGGTGGTCTTCGGACCTACATCCTCCGCCACGTACCGAGGATCCATAATTCCATGAACTATGCATCTTCTATACGATAAACATGTGCATCCTGCATGTCTTCGTCATGATCACCCTGTAGTTCTTTTCTTAATCCGGCTTCGACAGCCCGCTATCTCGGCAATTAATCAAAGGTGTTCCCTCCTCGTGGGGGATGTAATTAACGCCATAACCTTTATGGTATGGCGGACTGCTGGTCCCGACCGAACCTCACATTCGCCCGACATGGGTCAGAATGAGCGCACAATAAAATTGTCACTCATGTGACTGGCACGCCCGCGTCGTCAATCAGTCAGTTGACTACCAGTTAGCCAAATGGTTGATCGATACGCGAACGAAAAGGGAAAGAAAGAAAACGCTGAAACAAGTCTGGCACGCCCGGTGGGACTGGTGTCACCTTTCATCTCTTTGCCGAGATATCCGGGCTTCGAAGCCCTTTCAAAGGCTACTGATTATTTTTCCCCATTTGTCTTTGTAGGCAAACAATGACAACTCATGGAATAGCTGGCGTCGACTTCGATCAGTCGATAGTCGCTGGACACGCGCAAGGGTACCTGGCGGTACCTATGGAATTCGGCAGCTTCCCTGCCGCTGTAGGCTTCCCCAACTTCTTGGGCTTGGCCTTCGTCGACATCCTAGAAGTCGAAGCCCCGGAACCTTCCAAGCAAGCTATGGAGGAAGTGGAACCTCTGAAGGTTCCCCGCTGCGACGACTTGCTCAAGAATCCGGCCCCGGCCGCTAGCTGCATGGTGCACCACGTTGTACGTGGGACGCACCCCGCTGTAGTCAACAAACCCCCTGGAGGACGTCAGCGTCGCCAGGCTCGCAAGAACACTGCTGTGATCACCGGAACTGTCTCTCAGTCCGGGAAGTCAATGCTGGTGGGAGGCATGCGTGTCTTCCTCAACGGGCACACGGCACGGGTGACCCCAGACCGAGTCATCCCAAACGTTCCTGTCCACAACACATATCAGGCCCTTGCTGGAAGGAGGGCAGAAATGAAAGAAGCCGGCCACCATGGCCAAGGAAACCCGGCACTCAAGCCGAGGAAGTTCAGACAGGTGTGGGTTCCCAAACGGACCCGACCTGTCCACCAGCCGACACCCATCCGCCGCCATCCTGTGAATGACGATGCGGAGGTGATAAGAGAAAGGGGCCTACCCCCGAAGATGGGAGAAGAGGTGGTTGCGGATCCTCCGCGCCACAGAAGTTTCCGGGCTGCGGCCCGTCAAGCCAACGTCCCTGCCACGGGGCGAAGATTCCAACAGCCAGCCGACAGAGCTCGACTGGCCTACATTCCTCCTTCTGGAGGCCGACCACTATCCCCCGTGCTACATCAAGAACGGGGTCGAGAAGAAATGGCCTGCCTGGTCAGAAGCTATTTCGAGGATTGGGCAACACCTCACTCGGACAGCAGCGGCTGATGCAGACAGTCGCCACTGAAGAAGATTACTGTCCATCAACGGCAGATGAAGAAGAGATAAGAGACAGAATGAGGATGTCGTCGGTCGACGATAATGGATACGATGACGGCTTTGAGATCGAAGCCGATGAAGCCTTCCCCGAGCGGGAAGAAAGAAGAAGAATCTCTGTGTTCGAGAGGCTGACCTTTCCGCGGCAAGCCAGACGGAGGGTCCATCGACAGAAGAGAAGGATGCGGGTCTTTACCTGCAACATGGCTGGTGTACCCAGCCGATATGGGGAGCTCCCTGAAGACCCCCAAGAACTGGCTCAATTGGCCGTACGGCCGGGGCCAACTACCCGCAGGACAGAAGCAGCAAGAGGGCTTCTGACGATGATGAAAGAGAAACAGCCCCAGGTCTACCTCCACTGGGATGATAAAGCCCCCGTCTTGACCGCTAATGTGGTGACGACGGAAGAAGAAGACGACGTACTCCTCGACATCCTGCCTGAGGGTACGTCTGGGGAAACAACAGAAGGTGTCCCCACCACTATAGATCCATCAGTTCTGATGCTGCTGCAAAAATATCAACGGGAAATAGATTCCCTGAAGAAACAGCTGATAGAAAAGACTGAGCACTCATCAGCTTCTAAACCACCCGAAGTCCAGGGTGAATCATCCCGGGGAGCGGCTCGTCGAGACGACCCTCCACCTCTTTATACACTACCCCAGCCGTCAGAACCAACCGTGACGACAGCACAACAGCGGCCACCACAGCCTCAGCCGCTGCTACCTCCGGTGCTTCCTCAGGTGCACCCAACACCCCCGCTGCTGCATCCTCCACAGGCGACCACCCTGGTCACCCCATACCTGCAGCCAGCACACTTCTATCCGGAGCCAGTCGACCCCACGGTCGTGAACCGGATGATGGTGGAAAGGATGATTGAGCTGAAGCTCGCAGAGAAGAGTGAAGGCGACTACGTCGCATTCGATGCCTATCGGGTGCCCTACCCGCAACACCATGCGGCTAAACGACTTCCCCCGGGAGTCAACAAGCCGCCCAAATTTGACAAATTCAACGGGAAAGGTTCCCCAAAAGAGCATATTGCATATTATATGACCGTTATGGGTGATCTGGCCACCGACGAGTCGTATCTGCTGAAATTCTTCGGGTCCTCGCTTACAGGGCTCGCATTTGAATGGTACTCCAGTCTCTCGGCCGGGTCAATTAATGACTGGTCAGATATGCAGAGGAAGTTCAGAGAAAGATTCCATGTCACAGAGAGGGAGGTCACAGTGGCCGAGCTCTATTCAACAAAACAAAGGGCAGATGAGACAGCCCTTGACTACATCAAGAGGTGGAGGAACCTCGGAATGAGATGTAAGCGGCCCCCGCATCAGGAGGACGCTGTGCAAATATGTAAGCAAAATCTCAGGAGGGAGGTCCTGGAAAAGATGATTGGTATGGAAATACGGTCGTTCGACCGGCTGAATAATGTGGTGGCTGAGGTGGAAGCTTTTCTAGCCAAGCCTGTCCCGACGTCAACTGCCAGCATAGCCCAGAAAGGCAAGGCTGCGGAACGGCGCCCCACACCTAAAGAAGCGAATGCGCTTGATATCAAGGCGTTCGAACAACAGAAGGAGAAAGGCAAGAAAGCGGCTCCCCCGCAACCTGCGAAAGCTCCAGATGATAAAGAAGGTCCTTCGCTGAGGGACAAAATGAAGAAAGCTTATTCCTTTCCAAAAGACAAGACCCGAGTCCTGTTCGACTGGGTAACAGAATACAACATGGTCACTCTGCCTGAACCAAGGAGGCCGGAGGACCTGAAGAGAAAAGACAGTCCAAGATTCTGCCCCTACCACCAGATGTTGGGACATCCAATCGAAGACTGTTATGTTTTCAAAGACGTCATCGAAGGGATGGTGAAGAAGAATGAGATAGAGCTGGGAGAGTACAAAGTAGACCCTCCTCAGCCACATGAAGCCCCTTTTAGGAGGGCAGCAGTCAACATGATCTCCCTCTACCAGGCATTACCTGAGGAGATCTCTGAAGCAAGCACACGGAGCACCTACGAAATCCATTTCCTGGAGCCCGTGAAGGAACAGCAGGGGTGGCAGCAAATCCCTGTGAAGCACAAGAAGAAGAGGGCACCCCGCCCAAAAGAGGGGGCACGCATCCGTGGCATTACACCCCGGCCTGCTCCGCCAGTGGTAGCACCCGTATGGGTCACTCCCCCTACAGCTGTCAGAATACATACACCCAACAGGAGGAGACAAACTCCGCTGCCAGTAATCAAGGAAACCAATCCTGGGGTCCTTCGACTGCAACACTTAATTGAAGGGCTAGATGAATATGTACAGCCCGAACTGAAACCTCTGCTGGTACGGGACCACGTCCCATGGCAAGAGCTGGAGCAACTCTCACTCAAGCAAAGGGAGGAAGCTGAAGCAGCACCACCTCAAGAGAGCAACCTGTTCTGGGGGCAAGCACCTGCAGAAACCAAAAAGAAGAAAAAGCAAAAGAAAAAGAAAAGAAAGGCCGCTGGGGCCCATAAAACACAGGTCGTCTCCTGCAATACCCTGTCAGCACTCTTCAACCTGCCCGGAGAAGAGGAAGAAGAAGAAATTTGCTTCACACCCCATGCTGGGGGAGGCAAGGCCGAGGCCGCAACTGCTGCACATGCCACTCGGTCAGGCCGGAAATGGGGGCGCCAGCCGCCACCCAATCACAACATTATGTTCAGAGGGGAGCAACCCTACAAGACACCTCCGCCGGAAGTTAAGGGAGTCCAAATCCCTCCTCCGTCAGGTCTATACAACAAGACTGGGGGCAAGACAGTCCCTTCATTCCTTGAATTCATGAAGATGTCAAAGGGGAAGCAGCCTTGTCAGGAGGCTAACCCTACGCCCGGGGTCATTCACCCGCAGCCAGCGCAATCTACTAAGGATGCAAATGCAGATGGGGCTTGCCCTACAGCAGCTAATAAAGAAGACCCGACAGCCGATGCCAGTCAAGAGGGTGCCGAGTCCGAGGAAGGTGAAGCAGGTCCGTCAGGGCCCGCGAATCAAAACCTTCCAAGCCCAGATGGGCTGAAGAGATGAAGCTCTCCAATGTCCGGGCTGGGAGCCGAATAATGAAGTTGCTCAAGAAGCTCCCCGCTCGATTTACGATCTGGGAAATTCTCTCCTTGAGTGAAGAAACTCGACAGGCGATCATCACTGCTCTGCAGACGCCTGCTCATTTTGAAGCCTGCGTAGCTGAGGCTATACCAGAAGCCAGTATGACCTTCTCTCCAGAAGACATGCTACTGCCTACTGCCAGCCACAATAGGCCGCTATATATGAAAGGGCATCTGAATGGAAGAGAACTGAACCGGATTCTGGTTGATCCTGGTGCAGCAGTCAACATCCTGCCATATAGAATATACGAGAGGTACCACTTTAATGTGCATCTCGAGAAAGTCGGGGATATGCGTATCGCTGGCTTCAACCAAAAGTGTGAAGTATCTATGGGAGTGGCAGAGTTCACACTGACCCTGGCAGATTTCACTACAACGGTGCAGTTTCACGTCATTGACTCTCGCACCTCCTACAAAGCGCTGCTCGGCCGCCCATGGCTGCATGAAAATATGGTGGTGCCCTCCACGCTCCACCAATGCATCAAATACAGCCTCCAGGGGAAGGAGGAGAGGATATTTGCTGACATCCACCCATTCGAGGTGTTTGAATGTCACTTGGCGGACGCCAACCTATATACGGGGTCTCCCCGGAAGGTTTCTGAAGATGGAGCCCCCGTAGGGGCATCGAAGAACAGATCGGGTGACGGTTGGTATCCACCACCGCCGCGCGGATATGTCAAGCCGAAGGTGGTTTCCCACATCACGGCTTCTGGAAATGTCGGCAGGGTGACACCCCCAGCATTATACCCCAAAGCTAAGGAAGTGCATGTTGATCGACAGCACGACCGCATCGGAGTCCCGGCCGGCCTCACCAAGCCAGTCTCCGGCCTCGATGGTCCCACTGTCGAACCTTTCAAAGCTTGGGAGGTGACACAAGAAGATGGGCCCAGCAGCTTGTTCTATACAGCTGAGGAGCATCCCACTCAGGAGGACACAGACTGCAGCCTCCCTGAGGATCTAGCCAACCCGCGGGTTCCTGTTCAGGGCCTGGCATTTACCACTGATCGGACGGCCAGGATGTTTCAAAAGCAACACATCCCTCCCGATCAACCTCAAAAACGCAAGGAAGCTTTCCAGAAGATGTGGTATCCTGCAAATCTGGATAAAGAAATGAGACGTGTCTCTCAACATCCGGGTCTGGGCTTCACCCTGGAAGACTACTATTACAGTGGGCGGTACGAGGTGGATACCATCTCCACCTTCTATCCAACTGAAGATAGCCCTCTGGGGGCAACCTTTGATGAATATCCGGCGGAAGCCGAACATGCTGAATTGGCTCTATCCCGGAATCAACAAATGGAGACCTTGATCTCCTGCCGATGCTGGGAGCAGGTCCGTCCTGAGGAAGCGGCCTTTCAAGCCGAATTTGATACGGCTAGCAGCAGCGAGCCGAAGACATTCAAGAAATAGGAGTCTCTCCCTCTACAGGGGTCCTACTAATGACAACTTCAACACCCTTTCTGCCAATCAGGCAGGCCTTGGTCAACTCCAATCAAGGGGAGCCAGCTACCAGAAAAGAAAAAGCCACTTCTGCGGAAGATACAACTGTCCCAGAAGGCGAGACTCCTTCAACTTCTGCTACAAATCCAATATGCTGTCCGAGTCCGGCGGCAAACAACTACTGGCCTGTCATGGCTGCAACCTCATCTACAAGCACTGAAGCTGTTCTCTCACCCTCGGGAGCTGCAACGGCAACGGATGTGTCCATAGATCCATCCACACAGTCGCTAGCGCAAGAAGCAAGAGGACCCCATGAAGCTCTGGCGATGTCCGACGAGGAGGTCGAAGTGCTCGACCCTCGAGATGGTGTTCCAGACTTCGTCGACCTCCAGCCGGCACCTCCGGAGATAGAAGACGGAGGCCAGGCCACAGTCGATGAACTAATAGAAGTCAACTTGGGAGATGAGGAGGACCCTAGGCCCACCTTCCTCAGTGCCCAACTATCCCCAGAAGAACGGGAGCTGTACATCCAGCTGCTGCTAGAATACCGGGATTGCTTCGCCTGGACTTATAAAGAGATGCCAGGTCTAAACCCTGCTGTCTCACAACACGAGCTAGCAATCAGCCCCGAAGCCGAGCCGGTGAAGCAACCACCGCGGCGTATGAGGCCGGAGCTCATCACCCGAATCTGTGCTGAAGTTGACAAGCTCATTGATGTGGGATTTGTTGAAGAAAATCAGTACACCACATGGCTGGCGAATATCGTCCCCGTGAAAAAGAAGAATGGACAGATCCGGATTTGTGTTGACTTCCGAGATCTAAATAAAGCCTGCCCTAAAGATGACTTTCCGGTGCCAATAACCGAGGTCATGATCGATGCTACAACCGGCCATGAAGCCCTGTCATTCATGGATGGGTCTTCCGGCTACAATCAGATTTGGATTGCGGAGCATGACCGGGTCCATACTGCTTTCCGAACTCCTAAAGGCATTTATCATTACAAGAGAATGCCATTCGGACTGAAGAATGCTGGCGCAACCTATCAGCGCGCAATGACCAAAATTTTTGATGAATTGCTCTACCACAAGGTCGAGTGCTACATAGATGATCTGGTGGTCAAAACCAGAAGAAAAGAAGATCATCTGCAAGACCTCCGGATTATTTTTCAGAGGCTGAGGCAGCATGAGCTAAAAATGAATCCTATGAAATGTGCGTTCGGAGTGTCGAGCGGAAAATTCTTGGGCTTCATCGTCCGGTATCGGGGAATCGAAATAGACCCCGCAAAGATCAAGGCGATTCAGGAGTTACCTCCACCTAGGAACATCTCCGAGCTGAGGTCACTACAGGGCCGCCTGGCTTATATCCGGCGGTTCATTTCCAATTTGTCAGGGCGATGCCAGCCTTTTCACAAGTTGATGATGAAAGATGTTCCCTTTTATTGGGATGAAGATTGCCAGACAGCCTTTGACAAGCTAAAAGACTATCTGAAGACTCCTCCAGTATTGGGCGCACCGGTGAAAGGACGGCCGTTGATACTGTATATAGCAGCTACACACAATTCTCTGGGGGCAATGCTAGCCCAGAATAATGAAGAAGGGAAAGAACAAGCCCTCTATTACCTCAGTCGGAGACTGGTCAGAACTGAAGAGAAATATACTTATATTGAGAAGATCTGCCTGGCACTAGTCTTCGCAGTCAAAAAGCTCCGGCATTATATGTTGTCGCATGAAATCAGCTTGGTGTCCAAGGAGGATCCCCTGAAATATATTATGTCCCAGCCGGCACTCAAAGGCCGCCTAGGCAAGTGGGCGGTAATCCTTATGGAGTTTGATGTCTCCTACGTACCGCGCAAGGCCATCAAAGGTCAAGCTATTGCAGACTTCTTCGCTGAGCACCCAGTGCCCGGGGAAAGCCCGTGGGAACCGGAAGCCGCCCAAGTACAGCCTTCCTTATGGCAGCTATACTTTGATGGCGCTTCCAGAATTGACACCTCTGCTACCGGGTCATCCAGGGTCAGAGCAGGAGCAGGCATAGTCTTGAAGTCCCCAGAAGGAGAAGTGGTGCATACTTCCTGCTCCATAAACAAACAATGCACAAACAATGAAGCAGAATATGAAGCCCTGATAATCGGGTTGCAGATTGCTCTGTCCATGGGAATTCAGATGCTGGAAGCATTCGGAGACTCCATGCTAGTTATAAAACAGCTGGAAGGAGAGTTCGAGGTGCGAAAGCAAGAGCTCCTCCCCTATCACCAGTTGGCAACTCGCCTGATGTCAAGATTTTACTTCATCAGCATCAAGCACATCAATCGAGGCCGGAATGCTCAGGCAGACGCCCTCGCTAAGCTGGCCAGTTCATTGGCGGTCCCGCCAGACACAAGCCTGAATATAACAGTGATCAACCGCCGACAGGTCCCCAGCGTAACAGAGGTTCTGGCCGACGAACAAGAGATGGAAGTAGCAGTCATCGAAGGGGTTCAGCAGCCCGACTGGCGAGAGCATCTCCTACGCTGGTTTCAACACCAGCAACTTCCAAAAGAAAAGGAACAGAGAATGAAGCTCCTGAGGATCAAGGATTCTTACGAGATGAGAAGCGGGACCTTGTTCCGAATTATGGCAGATGCCCGAAGGAAAGTCCTACTCCGTTGCTTGTCTTCAGCAGAGGCGGGACAGGTGATGCAAGAAGTTCATGCAGGATCAGCTGGAGCACACCAGGCTGGCCCGAAAATGAAAATTGAGATAAAGAAGCTGGGTTATTATTGGCCCACTATATTTGATGATTGCTGCAAGTTTGCCAAAGCTTGTCAGAAATGTCAAGAACACGCTAATGTGGCGAGGAGACCTCCAGTGCCACTGCATCCCACTCTGCCAAGTTGGCCGTTTGCTCAGTGGGGCACGGACGTGGTAGGGCCACTACCAGCATCTTCATCAGGATGCAGATACATCTTAGCAGCTACAGACTATTTCTCCAGATGGGCGGAGGCAGTAGCACTAAGAGATGTGACCGGAGAACTAGTTGCAAGATTCTTCCGGCAGAATGTAATATTCCGGTTCGGGATCCCCAGCCGAATCATCTCTGATAATGGCAGCCATTTCAGAAATCAGAAGGTTTACCGGCTAGCCGACAAATACAAAATTGACTGGAGGACATCGTCCCCCTACAACCCTCAAGCCAATGGACTGGCAGAGGCCTTTAACAAGACCTTGTGCACACTATTGGCAAAGACTGTCAAGTCTAACAAAAAGGATTGGGAAGAAAGGATGTACGAAGCACTTTGGGCTTATCGTACTATCTACAAGACCCCAACCGGCTGTTCACCTTTCTCCCTTGTCTATGGGTCGAAAGCTGTAGTGCCGATTGAACTTGAAGTTCCTTCATTGCGAGTTGCCATCCAGCACGGATTAGTCAGTGGTGAGCAGACCAATGCAGAAAGAAGATTGGAAGAGCTCGCTGAGCTCGAAGGAAAACGCCTCCAGGCGCAACAAAACATCCAACTCTACCAAGCTCGCATGGCCCGTGCTTTTGACAAGTTAGTCAAGGGTCGAGAGTTCAAGAAAGGAGACCTGGTGATGGTCAAAAGAAGAGAAGTGATGGCCTCTAACCCCAAAGGGAAGCTGGTCGAAAACTGGGTCGGACCGTATATCGTCCGCCGAGTATATGAAGGGGGTGCCTACGTCCTTGTAGACCACAAAGGAGTCATCCAGTTCTCTCCCCTCAACGAAAAATACATTAAGCTGTATCATGCGGCGCAGCCGACACACCCCGAGTGATCGGTCGGAACACCCTTTCCTTGGTCTAGTGGCATTCCGCCCTAACCGAGCTACCCTTTCCTTGGTTAGCGGCATTCCGCCCTAATCGAGCTACCCTTTCCTTGGTCTAGTGGCACTCCGCCCTAACCGAGCTACCCTTTCCTTGGTTAGCGGCATTCCGCCCTAATCGAGCTACCCTTTCCTTGATCTAGTGTCACTCCGCCCTAACCGAGCTACCCTTTCCTTGGCTAGTGGCATTCCGCCCTAATCGAGCTACTTTTCCTTGATTAGCGACATTCCCACCTAATCAAGCTGCCTTTCCTTGGTTAGCGGCATTCCGCCCTAATCGAGCTACTTTTCATTGGTTAGCGGCATTCTGCCCTAATCAAGCTACTTCTCCTTGGTTAGCGGCATTCCGCCCTAATCGAGCTACTTTTCCTTGGTTAGCGGCATTCCGCCCTAATCGAGCTACTTTTCCTTGGTTAGCGGCATTCCGCCCTAACCAAGCTACCCCTCCCTTGGTTCAGTGGCACTCCGCCCTAACCGAGCTACCTTCTCCTTGATCAGCGGCATTCTGCCCTAATCAAGCTACCTTTCCTGGGTTAGCAGCATTCCGCCCTGATCAAACTACTTTTCATCGGTCAATGGCACTCTGCCCTGATCGAGCTACCCTCTCCTTGGCTAGCGGCTCTCCGCCCTAATCAAGCTACCTTTCCTTGGTTAGCGGCATTTCGCCCTGATCAAGCTACCCTCTCTCGGCTCGCATTCCGAATAAAAAAAAAGAGAAGAAGAAAAGAAAGAAGTCAAAATAAAAATGGGGTTAAAAATAGAGATACCCCGCCAGACTTGCTCCCACATTGGGACAAGTGCAAAAATGGCTATGACCCGGCTGTGGCGAAAACCCGAAAGGGCGTCGCAGGCAAAATCGGGTACCCCGCCACGTGAAAACCCGAAAGGGCGCGTGGGCAAAAGCAAGAGGGGGCTGGCTTCGGCGAAAATCGGAAAGGGCGCCTGAGTCGGTAAAGTGGTAATTTCCCAAATGCCTCTCCTATTCTCCACTCAATAAAACTCCGAAAGGGACAATCATCAAAGTCCCGCCGGAAATCCTTTAACACATCATTTTCGACCCTCGTCATCATCGGCGAGATCGGTCGATCTCTACCCTCAACTTGGACCCTACGTCCCTGTTGACAACCCCATCCTTGTTTCGGCAGTGATATATGCTGACGAACAAATCCTTTTCGACCCTCGTCATCATCGGCGAGATCGGTCGATCTCTACCCTCAACTTGGACCCTACGTCCCTGTTGACAACCCCATCCTTGTTTCGGCAGTGATATATGCCGACGAACAAATCCTTTTCGACCCCCGTCATCCTCGACGAGATCGGTCGATCTCTACCCTCAACTTGGACCTTACGTCCCTGTTGACAACCCCATCCTTATTTCGGCAGTAGCATACGCCGACGAATAAACCCTTTTCGACTCTCGCCATCATCGGCGAGAACGGGCGATCTCTACTCTTGAACTTGGATCCTACATCCTTGTTAATAAGCCACGTCCTTGCTTCGACATTTAACCAGTGTCGACGAAATAAACCTAAGACCAACCCTTGTCCTCATCGACAAGGACGGTCAGCGTTCCCGCGGTCCAGTTCTTCTGAATCTCGAATTCAAAAACAAAAAAAAGAGAAAAAAAAAGAAAAGAAATTGGGGTTAAAAATAAAGATACCCCACCAGACTTGCTCCTATGTCAGGTCAAGTGCAAAAATGGCTATAACCCAGCTGTGGCAAAAACCCGAAAGGGCGTCGTAGGCAAAATCGGGTACCCCGCCGCGTGAAAACCCGAAAGGGCGCGCGGGCAAAAGCAAGAGGGGGCTGGCTTCAGCGAAAACCCGAAAGGGTGCTTAGGTCAGTAATGTGAATAAAAATGAATGGTGAATAGTGATGAACCATCCGTCGTCCAAAGGCCATTTCTGAGGTCGGGGCGAGGGTCTTCACCCGATATCCCACTTATACACGTCTAGTGTCTATACCCCTTTCGACCCTTGTCACCATCGGCAAGATCGGTCGCTACCCCATCCGGTTCCTGTCACCATCGGCAAGACCGTCTACCCCTTTCGACCCTTGTCACCATCGGCAAGATCGGTCGCTACCTATCCGGTTCTTGTCACCATCGGCAAGACCGTCTACCCCTTTCGACCCTTGTCACCATCGGCAAGATCGGTCGCTACCTATCCGGTTCTTGTCACCATCGGTAAGACCATCTATCCCTTTCGACCCTTGTCACCATCGGCAAGATCGATCGCTACCTATCTGGTTTTTGCCACCATCGGCAAGACCGTCTACCCTTTTCGACCCTTGTCACCATCGGCAAGATCGGTCGCTACCTATCCGGTTCTTGTCACCATCGGTAAGACCGTCTACCCCTTTCGACCCTTGTCACCATCGGCAAGATCGATCGCTACCTATCCGGTTTTTGTCACCATCGGCAAGACCGTCTACCCCTTTCGACCCTTGTCACCATCGGCAAGATCGGTCGCTACCTATCCGGTTCCTGTCACCATCGGTAAGACCGTCTACCCCTTTCGACCCTTGTCACCATCGGCAAGATAGGTCGCTACCCAGCCGGTTTTTGTCACCATCGGCAAGACCGGTCGCTACCCGTTCTCGGTTCTGGCCGTTCTCGGCAGGACCGTTTATCCGTCAGTTTCACTATGCCCTCCTGAGTCCCCCGAACTCTCGGCCGGCATAAGCCATTTCTAGTCTTGAGAAAAAGTCGCGGTGCGGTGGAGTGAACACCTCACCCCTTCCCTGAAGGCGTGAGCGCTCTCCTGCCCTAGTGACTCATACACTCGGACTAGAATCAACGGGCAAATGAAAGGAAAAAAAAACAATGACAAGATGGAGTCTTCATTCAAAATCAGGATGGAGATTTTTCATTACTATCAAGTAAAAAGCACATGATTACATGGGCCATGCCCTGGAATACATAAGGTGCATTAAAAGGGAGCACATAAAGAAAAGAGATTACGGCAAAGGGCGTCGGAAGATGTCCTCCAGCACAGGAATACCCAGGGAGGGATGACGGATCAGTTCTTGCAATCTGAACTCGGTGGCCTCCAGCTCGGATAGCTTCATCTCCAGGGAAGCAGCTTGTCCTTCAGCCATCTCAGCATCCTCAACCTTTTGGACCCCCAGGCGATCTACTTCTTCAAGTTCAGCCTCTATCCTGGAAAGTTCGGCCCGCAATGCCGTCATCCGGGCCGTCAGGGAGCTCCGGCGTTGTAAAGAGGCGTTGGCTTCGTCCCTCGCCCTCGCCGCGGTCTCTTGCAGAGAAATAAGGGCCGTCTTGTTTTCAGCCCGCTCCAATGATATGGCCGCCAGCTGGTCAGCTGCCTCCCGGCCCAAGAACTCCCTCCGGTTCACATACTTCAGGAGCAGGATCACCCGCGGAGTCCAGTCGTCCATGGGACAACCGAGGGCCAGCAGCGAGCGGGACAGATGCTCTATCAAGCCCCTCAACTGAACATAAGTTAAATCCCTACTGGCTGTTACGGTCTGCTGGAGGGTCCCCAGGAACTGCCACACGACATCACTCGAGGATCGAAGACCAAGTGGCGACGTCTCGGGCAGTTCGAACTCTACTCTGCTATCCACGGCAGCCCATATATCATCGGCCGTCCCGGAGGATGACGACGGCATAAGCTGCAGCCCACTACCACCGGGAACAACCGCACCGGCAGATGCGGTGGCTGGAGCCTCAACAACAACAATCTCCTTGCCGGCCCCCTGGGATGGGAGTCCGACAAGAACCTCGAGCACCGAGGACGTCCGTCCCTCAATAATCTCCCCGGCTTCTACCTCAGTAGAGCCACCCTTCTCCAGAACTGACTGCTGTGCAGCCTCCCTTGGTGGAGAATCTCCGGCTACTGCCGAACTATCAACTTCCACGAGCGCTCCGGGACCAACTGGAACCATCGCTGCCGCATGATCCTTTGGGTACCGCAAGGCGATGGGCCGCAGGACGGACGGGAAAGTCGCATGGCCTGTTCCAAGGGCCGGAAGTGGTATCTGCACCGTCATAGTTGGCAGCGCCACCTCAGTCTGCATCGGAGATATATACATTTAAAACCTGGCTAGAAGAAGGAGAAAAGAAGCATGGCAAGCATCGGCCCTGGATAGGTCCTTACCTCGGCCGGGACTAAGCTCAAATCTTTAAGAGCAGCTCCTCCAGCGCCAGCCTCCTCACTCGTAAGCGATAATGACGGCACAGGACCGCCCCATGATAACCGGGCCGGGCTGAAAGTCGGATAGTCACTCTCATAGGCCGAGGACACCCCAGCATCGTCGGTCTCAAAATCAAGCGGTGATGGCTCCTCGTCACTGGAGCCGCCACCATAATCTACATGCTCAGAGGAGGAAGACCCCTCTGCTCTCTCAGGACGCTCCGCCGTCGAAGTAGGAGCCTCGCCAGCAGGAGCATCACCCTCGGCGGAAGCTTTCCCGGTGCTCTCCACACCAAGGGCAGCAATAGATGATACCTCAGGGGCGGGTTCTCCCTGCCCCGAGGGGATCACCTCCTCTGCGCTCTCCGAGCCCGAAAACAATGGTGGTTGTATATCGACTACAATTCACAGCAAAAAGGGGTCAAGACGGCTGAAGATACGAAGATTTGCGTTGCTATCGCAACTAAACTATAGATTACCTTCCATCTCCCGGCGGGGTGTTGGAGAGGGCAGATCCCTTTCTATGGGAGCAGCGGGACTTCCTCTGCCCCGTCCCTAGCCGCTACATCTACCGTCGCCTCCGGTCCGACGACCGCGGCAGCTGTATCGGCAACTGTCAGCATGGGCCACCCCAAGCGGTCAAGACAAGCTAATGCACTCTGAAGAAAAGAAGAGCCTACCTTCGGCCTCTAGCCCTTGTGCGCGAGAAGCCTCAAACTCTTCAAAAGATACAATGGAAGGAAGGACGGTTGCCGATCCCTGCTCTGCAGCTTTCTTCCGGCGTGCCCGTGTCACCCGGGTCACCGCCGCTTTCGCCTTCCCGACGGCCTCTCGCAGTTGGGACCTAGTCCTCTTCCTCGAATCTCCAGGAGGTAGTGGCGTCGTGGTCGGGGCCGGCTCAGGAACTTCAAAATATGCCGGCTTTTTGGCCTTTATGATCAGCTCCCTGAAGTGCCGGGTCTCCTCCGAAGTCGGTCGGACTGTATACGCACAAGGGTGAGAATGGCACAACCACAATGAAAAGAAGAAGCTGGCCGAAGGGCCTGAAGGAAAAGATAGAACGTACTTGCCGGTCCCGTATAAAAGGGGAAGAGAGGCCAATAAAATAGCGATGACGTCTTGTCCCTCGAAGCTGCCTCGCGAATAATCCAGCATAGATCCTCGATCTTTTCGCTCGGCTCAGCTAGCAACGCCAGGTCCTCGTGTCCACGGGAGGACAACAGATAATACAGGCCCAGATGGTCCAGCCCCCACCTGTCTGCATATTTGAAGGAGATCTGAAGAGGATGGTCCAGTATGGCTTCACTGGGGCTACCCACCGAGAGGCCGTGAGACCGAAGGAGTGCGAACAGCCAGGGGGTGTTGGCATATAAGTCAGCCCGTCTGTCCTCCTTGCGAATGAAAGTCCGATGGGGATATAACCTATCCACCTCGGGACGCCAGTTGGCCACAGCTGTGATAGGCTCTTCTACCGGTAAAGGAAGTTGCTGGAGAATCACCCTCTCACTGCTTACCCGGCATAAACCCCGAAGGGTCTTCACATAATCATCCTTGTTGATCGGGGGCAACTTCAGCTCAACTTTCGTCTTGCGGCCTTTTACGAGCTTGCGGGCCTCTAGATAGGCCTTCACGTCCGTATTAGTCCAAGATTTCAACTTCTTCAAATAAGAAGCGTCAATATCAAGAGCTGGCTCCGACTGGGAAGCTAAGAACCTGTGCTCCGCCACGGCCCAACACTCTCTCCGGGAAGTCCTGTAGAATCCCGTCCGCGCGTTCAACCACTTGACGTATTCAGGCGTAACACGAGGGAAGCGCGTAGGGGTGGGCACCCGGAAAGAAACGTCTTCGCGACGATGGAAAAAGTCCCACCATATCCGGGCGTCATCATTGGACGTTTGCCCGGCCCTGTGCCTGTTGGGCAATGCAAATTGCGAAGAGGAATGTGGAATCTGCTGGTCGTAGCCAAAGTTCGACTGAAACGGAACGGGTAATACGGCTCCAGCCACAGAATGCCGCTCTTGCGAAATACGAGGACACTAGGCCTGATGGCCAGTGCCCAATCAACCAACTCCGGCTCCAGAATAGGCCTGGTATAATTGGCCTGGGAAATCGGATGGATGTACTCCTCAGTTTCAAAGAGCTTGCATTGCCTCGTCCTGTTCGTCAATGGGCTCGAGTGAGCAGCTAAGCTCCAGAAATGAAGAACCCCGGGCGAGTCCACAGGAAGACGGGTCAATTTACCCCGAATGGCATAGAGTTGCTCCGCTAGCAATGATGGCTCGGCACTTGCAAACTCTATCATGCGCGGGACCAGAGGAACTGCTTGTAACGCCCGAGGAGCTGCCTCCGGGAACAGGGTGTAGACCCAAGCATTAAAGAAATGTAACGGACCAACCGTCCGAAGGCTTCTGGGGAGGCGCGTCTTATGCAAGTCTCCCAACATCTTGTAAATGAGGCACAGGGCCACTGGGCAAAGAGACAGCTTGGTACCCCAAGCCATAAGACAGGCTGGATATATGGCTTCCGCCCTGATCACGCTCTCGTCACCTTGAGGGAGAGCAAAGGAACAAAGCCAATAAACCAAATATGCAGCACAGTGAGTCACTGCATCAATACCAGTAGGGTTTGGGTTTTCCCCCTGCCCTCCTCTCGAAGAAGATGACGAAGCGGCCTGGCGTCGTACCCTCTTCTTCCGCTTCTGGGCCACCGGTGCTATCGGAGGAAAATCTTCATACTTGTTCTTCCCCTGGAAGAAATATTGAAGCCAAGCGCCCATCCGCACTCTTCGCTTCTCGCCCGGCTTTCGAGCTTCTCTCGTGTCGTGCGACGAATGGAAGAGGGTGCGATACGCCTTCATTAGATATCGATAGGCGTAGCCCGCCATATACCGACCGTCACCGTCGGTCTGGTCCTTCAACCAGTCAGGCCAACAAACTTCTTCATACGGCTCTCCATCAATGGGCAGGCCGCTGAGCTGAGATAGACTCCACAAGTCTAAGGAGGTCTCCCCCTCTGAAGTATAGAAGGTGTTGTATTCAGGGCAAAACACCTCGATCATGCCACAGCACAAGCCTCGGGAAATCGGGTACCGATACCTTGAAGCGTACACGCTGTGATATACACCAGCTCTGGTCAAAAGAGGAGCATAATGATGCAGCACATAGTCTGTGAATTCCACTGCTCCGGGCCTGAATGCGTGGGCGTCTGTAGCTTTCAACTCAGCAAACCACCCCACGGAGATCTGGTGCTTGAAGCGAATCACCAAGCAATCCAGCAAGAATGACTCATCTCTATATCCCCATCTCAACGGGCAAGGAATAAACCAAAGATCGGTTTCTCCCGATCTACTCTGCCCGCGGAGTCATTCCACCGAGCAGGTACAAATTCGGGAGCTCTGGTCAACAGTCCGTCTGCCGGAGCCAGGTCTTGCAGCCCCAGCACAGCGCTCCACTTCCTGACCTCTCCGGGGAGATAGATGGGTCTTCCCCGCATCACACATTCGGCCAGGCTGTCTCTCTCCACCAGCAGGGCCTGCTCGACCTTCCGGACGGCGAACACATCCCGCTTCCCCTGAAGGTTGAAGCGCTGAAGAAGGGACATCAGGTGCTTGTCCTTGGGATAATCCTTCCTGGTCACGCCCTCTCTATCATAATGAAAAGAGTCACCCCCGAGAATAAGGAGACGACCGGTGTCTACAGTGTCCGTCTCTGAATCCGAAGACTCCGCAACTATAGCCACTTGGCCGTGCCCCCAGTCAAGAGAATTAACATTCTCCCATGTCACTACGGCGCGAGAGGAAGAGCTGGATGCCATGACAGCTGCAAAAAGAGGCATACCAAACAAAAACAAAGTCAGAAAATGGCTAATCAAAGGCGAACTTCTGACAAAATTTTGGCAGAGTCTCCCCAGCACAGGGAATTGCCGAAGAAAAGCGGGAACGCGTCCACTGAGGAACGGTCCCTAAAAGGCAGCCATCGGCATTACACCGAGGCCAGAGGAACACCCGGGGGAATAGCTCCGAGGGCAAGCCCTGCTAGAAGCCTCCGGGGTCCAAAGAATGGGTTTCGAGACCCAAATGGACAACATCTCCACTCACCCGAAGGAAAATCGCCGCTCTCGGCGCCAGAAGGGGAGAAGAAGGAGAAGAGAGAGAAGGAAAATCGTCAAATGAGAGGCGATGAAGGAAAAATGAAGAAGAAAAGAGATAAATAGGGGGATTCCCCCTTTGTTAAACCGGCGCGCTATTTAGCGCGCCGGGTAAAAAACCCTTTAAAGAAAAGCGCGCCGGGAAAAGACACGCCGGGTTAACCGTCTCCTCAGCTAAGGGCCGCGCCGGATCAAAATGGGAGCATTATAGGCGCGCCGGATTAACATCCGAGGCAAGGGGGGGCGCCGGGTTAACTCGCGCCGTAGTAAGATGTGAGCGGCGCCGGATTAATATCCATGCCGAATTAAGGGCCATTCAGAGCCCCTGTCAACCAAAGAGGAGATCAGTCCGGGTGAATTTCATCCATCGGTCTTGCTACACTCGTGCCTTTCTCGCAACACCCACGTCTGGGGGGCATTTGTTGGCACCTAAAATATGATCATTGGCGACCAAGCCAATAAAGACGAATGACCCGGCACACCGAAGCACGGAAGCCGATGCAGATCAACACATCGAGGATCTCTCAAGCTGCCAAAGCCTCGAGTCATTCCGTATGGACGTGGGGACTTCACCTCAGGAGAGCCGAGATGAATCTACAACCAACCGGCAGTGCGACCAAGCCTGCCCAATGAACCGGCATCGACTTTGTCGTGCTGCATCCACTACACCCGTTGTCCGACCAAGGTCGACGGTCTACCCGGTGGCTACCCACCTCATGAAAGGCTCTCCCGAGGATAAAGGAGTCCCCTCGGCTTCCCGAAACGGAGAACCGAAAGCTCTGACGGCGGAAGATCCCGATCGCCCGGCGTGGGCACGGCTTCCCGTCAAGATGGGCCCATTAGTGGCCGAATGATCGCCCGGCTCAGGCGGAACTATCTCCCGGCTATCTAACCTCCTAGAAAGCTCTGAGTACGAGCCAGGCCGGACCAACAGCACGGATCGTAGAGCCGAAGGCCGTGCCGGTAGAAAGCTCGTACGATCAAGATAAAGCTATTCGGAACCTCGAAAATGGCCGTACGTCAACCTGGGAGCTTCTACAAGACATCTCGTCGAAGTTTCGAGGAGCATTGGCAAGATAAATGTTCACGGTGACCCCCGGAATCATCCCCGGACTCATCAACTGGCTCGAAGCCCACGAGGAGCATTAGCCCGGCGCGCCCTAAACCGGCGCGCCCCTCACTTGATGCCCTCTATCCCGGCGCGCTGAACCCCATCCATGGCCTGGCTACTCCGGCGCGCAAAGGCCCATGAAGCCTTTCCCGGCGCGCAATTCTTCACGCCGTATGAGGCTTGGGGCTCGATCATGTATAAATACAGATGGCTATTCGAAACAAAGAAGGAGGGGGCTGAAAAAAGGGCGAAGAAGCAGAGAAGAGCTGAGAAGCAGAAGAGGGGGTAGACAGAAGGTTAAGAAGGGGGTCTTTCGAGAGAGGCCTTCGGGAGGAGAGAGAGCCTTCTTGGAAGAGGAGTTTCTGTCCGAGCGTCCTTCAACGGCCGTCTTCCTCTGTTCTGGTTGAAGTCCTCCGGACCCGGAGAAGGAGAAGCGGGCCGATACTCTGTTTTGAGAACAGGTGGGCGCCGGCGTCTATCTCTCTTTGTTTTTCATGGATTTTCCTCTTTCGGAGTCTCCGTCTACCCACTGTAAGCAAGAGAGGGGAGGGATGGCAATGATATGAGCCAACCCCTCCCCTCCTCTATGATTTCTTTTCCTTACTGTATTTTCCCCTGCGAATGATGAACGGCAACCGAGCAATGATGCCGATGCCGGATTCTTAACGTGTAAATGAGTGGCCCATTCCTGTTTCTGGGATGGCAAGGTGTATTTGAATGTCTGGACCAGCATGTCGAATGAGTGATTTGAAACTTCTGTCCACTTCTCTATCTACATCGATGTGTATGTTTAAGGTCTTCTGTGCGTTTTCTCTGATCCTGGTTTTCCCGAAGCCCCGATCATGCCCCGAAGCACCGTGGGCTACAGAAACACCCCTCCCCGGGGTTTTCCCTTCTTGACCACGCTCGTGTCTGATTTAAGGGTCTCCGCATACCCTCCGTGGACAGAGCTGCGCTTCTGCGTATGCTTCTTTCTACCGTATTGTCAAGGGACTAACTCCCCTCGATTCCTCTCTTCCTGTTGCCCTGTGGCTCGCGAGGTGGGAGTCGTTCTTGGGATTGCAAGATGCATCGATTTAACACTGCGCCGTAACTGTTCGAGCATATGCCTCTATGTTTAGCTCGTCTCGCCTGTGAATTGATTACCCCTCTGCATTATAGTCATGTGAACCGCTCCGAGATTCCTTTATTTCGTCTTAATCGTCCGGGGAGGGGGACATTCCCTGTTACTTCGCACAGCTGCTGGGCGATCGGGAACTTTACCCCTCAATGGTAGATGTTTCCCCAAGGCCATAGCAGATAGCAACAGGGGTCTTAGCCTAACAGGCTTAGCCCCGACAATCTGAGACCCAATCGAGGCCGAGAGATGTATGCTCCTCGTAGGCCAGCCCTCGGAGCTTCACCCTCTTGGTGGTCGGTTCCTCCACGGGATGAGTCATAAGCTGTGGGTTGTCCACCCCTCGCAGGCTAGCCCTCGGGGTGATGCTCCCATCATCAATGACCTCATCTCTCTATCTTTCCCCTTACGGAGCCTTGGTGCCCCTCGTAGGCTAGTCCTCGGGGTATCCTATCCGATGGGGTTTGCTGGGTGCCTCCGTGTACACCGGCGGTTTAGGGGTTTGCTCCACCAGTGAGTATGACCCCGATTCTCCCCTGCAACTCTTCTTGTTCAGGGGAGATGCTGTCAAATTTTAGACAGATTCCAACTAAATTAGGTTAATAAAGTGATCGTTCTGAATTTAATCAACTCAGTGCTCGAGTATGAACCTCGCACTGGTTTAGTCTTCATTTTCAGAGGGCTCAGAACTTCAACTTAATAAAGAACTGGCCTCAATGGCCTCAAGATCCCCTGCATGGGCTTAACAAACTCAAAATGTTCAAAATTAATATTAAAATGGCACGGTACTTCCCGGCGCACCCTAACCCGGGGCGGTACCCCCCCCCCCCCCCCGCGCCGGAATAAGGCCACACTCATTTCCAACAAAATTTCTCTTGCGCCTTTCCGGCGCGCCCTAAACCGGCGTGCCCCAAGGCCCTTGCGCGCCGTTTCAATGCACATGGTGGCCGCACCGTATTAACCACTATACCTACGCGTGACCGCGCCGTGTAAGCGTTCTTATACACTTGTAGTCACACCGGTTTTGAAGCGTCATGCTACTCTAGTGATTCATTCACCCCGGGTAAGTCTCGTCTCTCGGGGGCGATGTCAATAAGCCGTAGTTGGTGAATAAAAAGGAGGGCCAAGCGAGCCCGAATCATATTATCATCGTACTCATTGTCATATCCGTTAAGCGTTTTGCTTTCGCTATTACACTTGTGTCGTTCTTCCTCCTCTCGATGAAGGGTAATAAATGTGGCTGATCGCCACCGTTTCATAACACTATCTTCATGTGCAATCTAGGCGTGAATGTCTTGTGTGCATGCATGCATAGATCCTCGGGTATATTAAATGGCATCGACAGAAGACCGGGTTACGCCCGGTCGGAAGTCTTCGCCATGCGCGATAGTGGTCTTCGGACCTATATCCTCCGCCACGTACCGAGGATCCATAATTCCATGAACTATGCATCTTCTATACGATAAACATGTGCATCCTGCATGTCTTCGTCACGATCACCCTGTAGTTCTTTCTTAATCCGGCTTCGACAGCCCGCTATCTCGGTAATTAATCAAAGGTGTTCCCTCCTCGTGGGGGATGTAATTAACGCCATAACCTTTATGGTATGGCGGACTGCTGGTCCTGACCGAACCTCACATTCGCCCGACATGGGTCAGAATGAGCGCACAATAAAATTATCACTCATGTGACTGGCACGCCCGCGTCGTCAATCAGTCAGTTGACTACCAGTTAGCCAAATGGTTGATCGATACGCGAACGAAAAGGGAAAGAAAGAAAACGTTGAAACAAGTCTGGCACGCCCGGTACCCCAAGCCTTCCTTTTGGAAGTTGACTTTAACTCCCAGTAGGTTATCCAGGTTTTGTTTCCCCTTAACAAACCTAGTCAAGGTGAGCTGAAGTTCAGCAACTTTTTCAGTCAAAGACCCATTTCTCCTTTCGAGTTCTGAATTGGTGGATTTCAAAATTTGTTCTTGAATTTTGATCCTTTCACATGCTTCCTCCATTTAAGTTATCTTGCATGATAGTTCCTTTTTGGTCTTATCACATTCTATAATTGTTTGCAGTAGATTTTCCTTTTCTTCCGTAGCCTCAAACCATTCCTGTTCCAGTTTCTCAAATTTAGCAAAGATATCTTCGCGTGACAAGTCATCAAGTTTCTTTTTGAGAGTTTTATTTTCAGATCTGGTTTTCTTGTACTTAGTGTACAACTTTTCATATTCAGATTCCCATTGTTCATTGGAAATGAATTCATGGTCAGAATTTACCTCCGTGGATTCATCTTCATGTGCCATGAGGCACAAGCTTTCCACAAGTTCTTGAATCTCTTCATCAGATGGTTCGGCTTCTTCGTCGCTCCAAGTGACGACCATGGCTTTGGGTTTCTTGAAATTATCCTTCTTGAATTTCCTTTTTAGATCTGGACATTCACCTCTCATATGCCCAGGCTTCTTGCATTCGTAGCATATGATGCTACTTGGCTTGCTCGATTCGCCTTTGGCTTGCGTGGGCCTTCTTGGCCCCTTTCTAAAGCTTCCCTGAAAGTTTCTCTTCTTCCTTAGAAATTTCCTCACTTGGCGAGTTATCATCGCCAATTCTTCCTCTTCATTGCTTCCGTCACTTGATTCACCTTCTTGAAATTCGTCATCGGATTGGTGAGCTTTCAGTCCAATGACCTTTTTCTTTTTGATGTCTTCGTCAGCTGTTCTCTTTATATTTATCTCATAGGTCATGAGTGATCCTATGAGTTCATCCAAGGTGAGAGTTGGCAAGTTCTTTGAGTCTTCAATTACCGTGGCCTTTGTGTGCCAAGCTGGCGGTAGGGACCTTAACACCTTCCTCACAAGCTCAGAATTTGAGTATTCCTTCCTGAGACCTTTGAGACCATTTATGATCTCTGTTAACCTTGCAAACATCTCAGAGATGGTTTCTTCAGGTTTCATTTTGAATAGCTCATAGTCAGTGACTAGGAGATTTACCTTGGTTTCTTTGACCTCTGAAGTTCCCTCGTATATGAGTCGCAGCTTGTCCCACATTTCTTTGGCTGAACTGCACATAGAGACACGAGAGAATTCACTAGGGTGTATTGCACATTGCATAATATTCATGGCATTAAAATTAGCAGTGCATTTCTTAATTTCCTCGGGCGTCCATTTGTCTTCATCAGCCCCGAGTTTATGAGGACCCTTGTCCACAACTCTCCAAACTTCGTACTCTTGCGCCCTCAGAAAAACATGCATTCTATTTTTCCAGTAAGAGTAGTTTGAGCCGTCAAAAAATGGAGGACGGTTGATGGAGTGACCCTCGGGTATCATACCCTTGTTTGTCATTTAATCGGATCTTGCTCTAGATCGTTAGATCTGTGAAGGAAAGAGCCCTCGCTCTGATACCAATTGAAGTCCCGAGTTTAAATGGCACCCAAGAGGGGGGTGAATTGGGTGTTAAAAAATTAATGAAGATTTTTTCCTTTTTGTATAAAATATGTGATAGAATGCTATATGAGAGACAAGGTTAATAGAGACCAAAAAACAAGGCAAGATCTAAAAGGTGATAAATGGATTATTCAGGATAAACGAGAATAAAACTGAACTGGAAATCACACATGCAATTTGCACAGAATGGGGATAGAGGAAAAGGAACAAACCACACGGTGACAATGATTTTTAGGTGGTTCGGATGCCACAACGGCAACCTACGTCCACCCCTCACGGACTGTGAGGATCCACACACTATCTTGTAAAAAGTTACAAGATCAACCACACACAACACTTACACATTGGGAAGAGGAGTTCCCGCGAAGATGTAAGAACATCTTAATACACACACAGCTACACGGGAGGACACACACAAACGCACACACACGGATCTAGGAAGATCCACACACACCGAAATATTTTAACAACTACAAGATCCACATATGAAGCTTAAGAAGGCAAAAAGAATTTAGAACACAATAGAAGAATCTTGATTTGCTTCCCCTTAATGGATGGTTGGATGCTTTGGATGCAGCTTGAATCCTTGGGCTGATCTTCACTTGACTTGATGAAGAAGGATGAAGAACTTCTCTCGGAGCACTGTTCACGTCTACAGTGCCAAATCCCTTCTCTTCCTGTTGGCAGCCTCCCTTTGATCTTCCTTGAGCATTAGGGTTTTCCAAATCCTCTTGTATAAGTTATATAGGTTCTTGAATGGTCCAAGGCCTCCCCCAGACCAGATCCACAATATCTGGAGAGTTTGGTAGCTTAGGGATTAAACAATTCCCATGAGAGTGGCTTATCTCGAAAGGTTAAAAAGTCAACAATTGTTGGCAGCTCGGGGCTGGCGGTCGACCTGCAGGGGCTGGCGGTCGACCGCCACTGAGAAACCTGCAAGTGGCCGGTCCCTGGGAAATCCGGTCGACCGGGATTTGAGGGGCGGTCGACCGCCACTGTGACAGACTGTAGAGAATTACATTCTGTTATTTCAGGTCGACCGGGGTCATGCTGGAGGTCGACTGGACTATCAAAAAAACCTGAAAAATAAGAGTTTAGCCCAGAGAACCATATCCACAAGATCGAGACATGAATTGGATGCATGTTTATGGGAAATGTCAAGTTCATTTGAGATCTGAGGAAGCCCATTCGGAAGGCTAAAACCTTAAGCAAAAGCATGAAAAAATCCGGCCTTGAAAACGTGTGAAAAACACTTGGGTCAAGGATTTCAAACAGGAGAGCCACCAAAGGTCCTTGGTTTTGTTATCATCAAAAACACTGAGATAGATATACAACATGATGGTCCCACACTGGAGGACTCTACCAGCCCCACCGTGCAAGCCGATACCACGGTCAGCACGGGTAGGAGAGGTACCTTTGCCAACAGCTGTGGCAGTCCGCTCAGCGTGTCCTCAACAATGGGTGGAGACACAGAAGCCACCCGCCCAGGCTCGCTGGCGAAGGACGGCAAAGCCACTGAGGGACCGGCGTCAACCAGCTCCTGGATCATCTCCAAGGTAGCCGCCGCATCCCGACTTGCCAAACAAACAACTCAAGTCAAGTCAACAGTTCCGACTTGCGCAAAAAGTCCAACAACTATGGGAAGATCCCCTCAACAATAATTAGACACTTACCCGGACAGCTACTTGTCACCATGGGTGCCGGCTCTTCCGCCTGTCCAGGTGCTCCGCTCAGTGCCTCAGTAGGGGCCGCGGCCCCCGACGCCCCTGCCTCCTCTGCACAATCCAAACGGTTATGTCAGTAACCGGAAGCAAGTGAAATCACAGCTCGCACTTAGCATCAGAAGCCCTTACTTGAAGGGGCTCCGCCAGTAGCCTTCCACGACTCAAAATCGGGAAAGGTCTTAGCATTGGGGGCAGTCTCATCCATCAGATGAAGGAGCCCCTCCATATCTATCTCGTACTCGTCCCCCTCCTCAGGTGGAGGATCCACCTCCTGAGGGGGCGAGAAAGCCACCTCCACTCCAGTCTCCAACGGAGCTACAAAATACAAACCCAACAAAACAAGATTAGCCAACTACCATGCCTAAACCAAGCAGGAGTAAAGAAGGCGAAGCTACACTTACTCAAGGCCGTCTCTGCCTCAACCTGCCCGCCAGTCTCGAGTCCCTCAGGGGACTCACCAGTCTCAGCGACTGTAGCCTCTACTCGCGGGCGTTTCCGCCTAGGCTACAGACGTCCGTCCCCACTTCCCGAGGACGCCTCGGTGGAGGGGTGATCCCCCTCTGCCGCAGAACCTGTCAACAAACATAGCATTGCACAATGCCTCAGTCTATACCCAAAAAACTACAAAAGTGAAAAGGGGGGAGGGACGCATGCTAGAAAGAAGATAGCCTTACATGAAGCTCCGAAGGGGGTCAACGGCAAGGGCACTAACTGCTCCGATTTCAGCGCCAGCACCCGGGCTGCCTTCGCGACGGCCTCCCGAATGTCCCTTAGAGTGCGAGCACACTCGATCTGGGACACGAACTCCATGGGCCCGGTTGATCCGATCGCATGACTGATGTGCCGCCTCCAATCGTCGATCGCCGTGTCGGCAAAGCTCCCGTCGGGGAGCACCCGGTCCAAGGAACCTCTGCTCTGAAAGCCGCAATCGGCCAGGAACTGGGTCCACCAACTCCGAGGTGACTTTGGTCGAGGCACCTCCGCTCCGGTCGTTGCCGCCGTCATCACCACCTGTTTCAAGGGCTTCAGTGCCCCTCCATTGCCTCGACTCCCGAACGACAAGCCCCGGCTTCTCCGGGGCCACTGCTCTACAATTCACTCGATCTCTCGATGGATCCGAGCAACACGGGTCCTCAGGTATCCCTCATCCAGCACAATCGGAGGCAGATCCTCCCTCAGCAAGCGACTCTCCTCTGCCTTCCTGATCGCGGAGGCCTCCTGCCAGTATAGGTGGCTGTGCTCGAACCACCACCTAGCGTAGTGCACGTCGAATCACCCTCGACATCCCTGTCCCAGCATCGGGAGTCGCTCAGGCTCCCGGCGACAGTAAAAGTCCCATCATGCTGCTACAAGTAAGTGGGTATCTCTGCCCCTGAACAGCCGACCTGTCAGGGGAAACTCTTGGTTTGGCGGGATCCCCTAGTCATACCTGAAGTTCCTTACAAACCGATGCGGGTAGTACGGCTCCAAGGAACTCATCATGGACCGGTGCAACGTCAACACCGCCGACCGGGTGCTCAGTACCCACTCAGTCTGTGGCCCTGCATCTGTCGCTCCCTGACCGGGGTGGGCGATGATCGCCCCTCCGCCTGAAACCCCCAAGAAGAGGCTGAAGTCCCTCCCGGCACTGTCGAAAGGTAGTCCCTCCTCACCCCAGGCGGGCAGGTAGCAAAGGACCCTCCTAGCCTCCTCCAGATGTGCCTCTGCATCCCCGTCAGGCTGCCCAGTGAAGCTGAACAAAAATGGTGACGTCGAGTTCGCCATGGTCTCTCGCGTCACCAACCCCGGAAATAGCAGCCCGGCCCATACACTAAGATAATGGGTCCGCAGAAGTATACTCCTCTCTCTCGGCGTCGGGTGTGCCGCCAGGACTCCCAGTCCCTGATATATGTTGGCCAGTGCAGTAGGAGCTAGAGCCAACTGCCTCCCCTCAGCTAACAAACAGGCCGGCCACATCAACTCGGCCCTCAACAGACCATCCTCTCCATGCGGGACCAAAAATGTCGCCAACCAATATGCCAAATAGGCGGCAAGATGTGTCACGTTCGGTAAGCCTTGGGGATTCCACCCCTCCTGTGGAGCATATATGTATCAGGAGTACGTCCGAAACCGTAGCTCCACCTCAGTATAGTCCTCCCACGGAGTCTGATTCTTGGCGAATTCTTGATAGAAGCAGAAGGGTCCGTTGTAGAAGTGGCGGACCCACACATTTAGCGGCACCCTCGGGGTCTGTGCGGCTCTGTCTCTCCCAGCTAGAGCCAGGTCCCTCCAGGTCTTCAGAAGATACCGGTAACTGTAAGGCACCCGGTATCGCCCCTTTCCGTCGGTATGGCTACGGTGGAAGTCATCTAGTACCACCTCCTCATACCCTTCACCGATGATCGACAACCCAGAGATCCGAAACAGAGACCACAAGTCAAGGCTGGTTTCTCCCTCCGCCGTCGCCACCGTGTTCCATCGATGGTTCAAGTGCTCCAGCAACCCCTGTAGCAGCCCAGTGTAGCACGGGCACGCGTACAAAGTAGCAGTCACCGCGTACCTAATCCCAGCCCGGTCCAGCAGCACCCGGTAGTGGTGAACAATCCCCATCAGCCACTCAGTGGAACCCTAACGGTAGTAGTGTGACGAGATCGCTGCCCAGCGATCGTACCAGCTGATGACGGTCTGCCGCATAACTCCATCCAAGATGCTGTGGTCATCATAGCCATCCCCAGCATACAGTGAGCCCGCAAGCTCCACTACCAACCCAGCGGTCCCCTCTGTCTCTGTGCGATGGCGACCGTGCAAGTCTCAGGAAGCAGGGCCCAGCGGCCCAACTCTGACACCCGACTGCTCTGCCTTGCCAAAGAACCCCAGGCACTCAACACTGGGGAGCAGACGCTGCCTCCAATAGTCCTCGAAAAAGCTCGGGTAACTGCAAAACGCTACACCATGCAGGCTGTCCCTGCCAATCAAGATAGCCCGCTCAAGCCGGCGATGGGCTCCCGGAATCTGGGTGTCACCCTCCTCCATGCCGGGAGGGACATAGCTTCTGAGAAACTCGAACAAATGGCGATCCAAGGGGAACTTCAAAGGATAACCCGGATCCAGTCATAGGTATACAAATCGCCTGCTCCCGAGATCCGAGCCAGCTCTACGGTCCCGACTCTAGCTACCCTCTCACCGACGGGACCCTCAGCCACCACTGTATGCCCCGAATCCAGCTGCTACACACTAGCCGCAATAACCACCGGTGGACCCAGAGGAGGCATCGGCCGCTCAGTTCGTCGCACCCAGTGATCCTCCTCCCGAGCCATCCGCCTCGGGACTCGCCCATCTCTGCCGAAGCGTGCCATCGCTGCAAGACAGGGCACCCAGAAGAATAATCAGTATACCAGAAAATCAATATATACAGCCCAGCAAAATAAAGGCACATGAAGTGTCAAAATACAACTACAATAGCCCGGAACAGGGGTCTCACGGGCCGTACGCCCTCGTCTCCGACTCCGACGCACACCCCGTGGGGGGCATTTGTTGTACCCGGACTATTTCTCAGTAAAATAACAAGGAATAAGGGTTTGGACATTTTCCCGAACACCTTCAAGGCATGGGCTATCTAGCCCTTTCTAAAACCCTGCGGGTCCCTACAAAGGCCCTGACCAGCTCACTGCGACACGCGGCAACATAAGCAACTGCCCGGGGGCAACCCCGGCCACTCACATGTGGGCTTTGCCCGTATCTTACATGGCCGCCCGCGACCACCCAGGGGCGCCCCGTCATTAAGTGATGCGGGACGACGACGAGGACTCGACTCGGACTTGTTGCGACCTTGGACTCTAATGGACGACGCGACTAACAGGACGATGCGACCAGCAACGACGCTACAACGCGGCACCGAACGAGCTCCAGAAGAGGTGATTATGCCCCAAACAAGGAGCACTAACTCACAGTCGTCCCCGGTGAGGGAAACGTGACGATCGTGCATGGTTGAGAAACCGGCTTTGAGACTCGGGTGGTCGGCTCACTCTCGTGCTCGGAACGAGTCACGGGACGGGTCTCGCACTAACAACTCACAGCGGTGATTAATATATAGCAAGCTAATAAAATATCCTACTCACATGCAGCGGCATCTACAATGCATACTAGCTAAGCAAAATACGACAAAAGGGGGTGGCGAGTGTACCTCCACGCTCGGGGCGTGGGGAAGACTTCCCAGCCGAGATCCGGAACTCCCGGTACAGCAATAATTAATAATTACAAAAATAATGCTAAAGCCCACTCCACACAGGGAGATAACAGGCGACACGTGGGGTCCGGGAGCACCAATCTCGGGTTGGCGGGCAGCAGTCGGGGGCACTCGGGCGGACGCGGTCGGCCTGTTCAACTCTGTTCACTCGGGCCCACAGGTTGGTGCGTGGGACCCGTTGCTGGTACGTGTAGATCTATTTAAAATCCACTTTTAAATATAAAAAAAAGAGTAATAGAGATGGTGAAAGCAATAAAATAGCACGAGGTGCTAAAAGGAGGAGTTTGTGATCGCCAGAGGGTTTACCTCAATAAAAAAAAATAAGATCGCATGTACCTGGTGAAAGATGTGATGCGGGATAAATGTGGATCTCTTCCTCCAACTCCAATCGGCCGGCCGACGAAGTGGGTTTTCTTGATTGATTACCTTGTAAAAAAAAGACAATAAAGACAAGTAAAAGAAAAGGGATCAGCCAAAGTGCAGTAGTATCAGTCAAAAACTAACATAAAAATAATGAAAAGACCTCAACATGCGCACCTTCTTTTTTGTTTTCTTTTAAAACCCCTTAAGAAGACTTAAGGGTAGGGGAGTTTGATGATGAAAAATGCAACAAAACGTGAACAAGGAATAGAGATATGAAGGACAGAGGGATGATGGTATGAATAAAATAAAAACAAAATAGAAGAAAAGATGAGAACCCTGCTGTCCCTGGCGACAGTAAAGGGAAGAAACCGAATAGTGATGGATGAAGCACCGGATGTAGCTCAAAGGGATGCAGAGAGGGGAGGCAGCAAGGGATGAAGAAAGCTTCTGCCCGTGATGAAAGAAAACTTCTGAGCGCTCAATCCGCCGAATACTG
>JAHNEJ010003170.1:0-236083 GCA_022559845.1 Amorphophallus konjac | reverse complement strand
CTGGGTCCCATCCCTCACACAAGGCTTGGATTAGAACCAGGTCGAGCTGGATTGGCTCGATCCGAAGAAAGGTACCAAATCCCATCACGTCTAGCCTGGCCTTCTGAAAATCTGGGAGGCCCCTGTACGCCGCTACTACCAACTCCCATGAGATCTGTGATTTCATCACACTCTACGCATACAAGGGATGGGGGTGAGGTTTGGTCAGAAGAAAGGAAGAAAGAATGGAAAAAGGGCAAGAAAAACTTGGCTTACAAGTTGTGATTGGGCCCTTTCGCTAAAGTGCCCTTCGAGGTCCGAAAGCCTCCTGGAACTACTACCACTGGACCTGCTTCTCTTCGAGGAGTGGGAAGATTCGCCCTCCATCTAACTCTCGGAATCTTGAACTCCTCCTCTCCCGTGAGAACTCGTGCTTCTTGAGCTAGTCCTCGATATACCTGGGAAGATAAAAGGGACAAGAATTTATAGAAATGGAAGGAGTGCGGGCCAAGATTGCCTCCATCGCCTGTTAATGATAGCCCTCGCAAACGAGGCACCTGCCATGCGGTCCCGTGTGTCACTTCACCGCGCGCACAGGGTGATTGACTGGATGAAGATATAGCCCCCTATGTTGCCTAGGGATACCCTATCATGTTTTAGAAGTCGTCCGCAAAATTTACAGCATTCGAAAAAGGAACTAGGGCCGTCATTATTGACTTCGACGGCAGACTCCTGTGGAAAATGGTCACAACAAGACGCGATTCTCCGCTTGGGGCGGAGTCTCGGCAGATCCGTCACATGGGAACAGTGCAAAGGAGAAGAAGTGTAGGGAAGAAGGAACGCACAAGAGGACAAACAAGCAGCAGAAAATCAAATCACTCCATTCATAATTCTACATAAGCTGTCAAAAACATCATAAACATAAGGAGGTGGCGGGTCCACTAGCTCGCCAATCCTCACCATCACTCATCTCTCTGGGCGCTCTCCTCCTCTCCCCTGAGGTGCGGGTCCCTCAGAAGCCTCCTGGATCCTCGTGCAGCAGCACCTGCCTCGCCTCTTGGCGCCTGCTCTGCAGCAGTAACTCGCTGCTCCTCCCCTGGCGTGGCGAAGAAGCCACTAGCGGCAAAGCGACCGGACTGGCGGAGTTGCTCTCCGAACTCTCGCGCTCTCTCGTAGCGAGTCTCCATCCCTCCTAGCCTCTGCACGACGGCCTGAAGGCCCAGCTGGAGTTCCCTCACTTGGACCTCCAAGGCCCTCCTCTCGGTCTGATCCCGCTGTCGCTCGGACCTTCTCTCGGTTTTCTCTCTCTCTGCCTCTCTCCTCATCATCTGCAGAAGAACCCTTAGCTCCAGGATGTCTGGAGAAGGTCTCTCCTCACCGCGATGTCGCAGCTCCGTTACAGTCGCCACCCAGGCATCACGCTCCTCTTCCGCCCGGGTCGCGCGGGGCCACCGCACCGGCAAGTTGCTCCCGGAGGGAGGTAATCTCGAGAAAAGGGGCCGAGGAACTGGAAGATCCGCCAGCCACTCCCACCGTCGCTGTCTGCTGGGCACGCTGGAACAAAATAAATCACGGCCGTCAGTAAAACTCCAAATCTGAAGTTAAAAGTGCGGCACGTAACTTACCAGGAGCGACAGCTCATGTTGAGCGACGGCCAGCTGCCGCCTAGTCTCTGACAGTTGAGCGCGTGAGCCGCCGATGCCACGCGTGTCCCCAGCTTGGGGAAGCCCCACGTAACTCTCTCTCTGCCGCCGCAGGAAGTCGACGCTGTCCTGCACCAGTACACCCCCTTGCTATCCAGGGAGACGTACGGGCCAGTCCTCGAGCCTCGCCTTGCCGCGACTCTCCCTCCTGACGCGGCCCGGCTCGTCCGCACTCGCCCACTCATCGGCCAGGCCCAGCGTCCTCGCCATGTCCTGCACCAAGAAAGGGGCCCCATATCAGTCAAAGAACGCGTCCCCTGTCTAGGACGCATCCATCATTTAAGTGCAACACTCGCCGAACCCTTTTCCCCCCTCGCACGGCTTGTTTAAAAACTCAAAATGGATCAAAGAGGGGGAAAACCAAGCACTCACCAAGCCGTGTTCGCCTCCTTCCGCGCCATCGGGCCCCTCGGGTCCCTCGGGGGCCCGAAGCGGCCCTTCCTCCTCCATGGATGTCGTTCCGTGCTCAGGCGCGTCCCTCCTCGGGCGAGGGGCCCCGCGTCCCTCTCCACCTTCACCATAGTCGGGCCCACCGAACTCCATCGATCAAAAAAAGAGGAAGACGGAAAAGAGGGCGAGCGAGTTTCGGCAGAAGGCGGGCACGTTTGTGGGTAAGGCACGGGAGAAGAAAGGCCACCCGTCGCTTTAAATTTGAAATCAAGGATTAAGACGCGTCCTCGCGCCTAGACGCGCCCAAAAGGGGGAAAAGGAAACAAAATTCCCCCGTGCAAAGCGTAGTTCCCCGCTGTTCAGGACAAGGTCTCGCGGAGCGTGCCTCAAAGGACAACTCAGTGCAAAGAAGAAAGTGTGGGAGAGAGCAAAGTACACACAACACAAAAAAGCCATTTCCATTTCATATAATAGCCGAAAGTACATCATACAGTGAGAAGGGTGATGTACAAGCAACTCTCTAACTCTCACCGTCACCCTCCTGGTCATCTCCTTCCTCCCTCCTCTGACGGGGATCCCTAGGGGGCCTCTGCGACCTCTGCGAACCCTGAGAAGCCGTGCTCGTCTCTCCAGGTGGCACCATGCCAGCCTCCAAGGTGCGGCGACGCTCCTCGGCCGAGGAAACTAGAAAGTTGCCCACAGAAAAGGAACCAGACTGATGAAGTCGCGCCCCGCGCTCCTTCGCCCTCTGATACCGCTCCTCACTCTCCCGGAGTCTCCCCTCCGCCGTGCCAAGACTTAGCCGGAGCTCCGACACCTGGGCCACCAGAGCTCTCCTCTCGTCCCAATCTTGATATCGCTCTGCCCTCCTGTACTCCCTTTCTTTCTCTATGGCCTCCCTATCCCTCTCCCTCTCTCTCTCCACGCTCTCCCTATCCCTCTCCCTCTCCTCTCTCTCCCTCATCGCCTCCCTCCTCGACAGCTCGAGGGCGATCCGCAGATCCACTACGTCGCGAGGAAGCTCCTCAGCCTCCCGTCGCCGCTCCACCTCTAGCTCCGCAATCCGGGCGTCACGCTCTGCCACCCAGGCATCACGCTCCTGCTCAGCACGGACAGCACGCGCCAGGGCCTCCCGAATCTCGGCCACCTGTCAAAGCACGCATGCACCATAAGAGAACAGTAATAGAAGGAAAGCAGCTAGAAGAGGGTCAGCGCCAAGCAAGCACTCACTCGAGTCTCGCGGTGGCGCTCGGCCTCCTCAGCTCGAGCCACCGCGTACGCCAGCTGCTCCTGGAGGGCAGAAACCTCAGGAGGAGGGCCCCGCGAACTGGAACCAGCTCCACCAGCCATCCCGGCTGCCGCTGTCTGGTGGGCCCGCTGAAACACGGGGCAAACGTCAATCAAAGACTAAGCATCAAAAATCCAGGTCACAAAAAAATGCATCACATAAACTCACCAGGATCTCCAACTCCTGTCGGATGGCCACCAATTGTCGCCTGGCGTCCGCCAACTGGGCCCGCAGGTCGGCGATTATGGTATCACGAGCATCCTGCATTGTACATAAGTTAGTGCCACATGCATATACATATAGAAGGGTGAAGCAGTTTCATTTCACTTACCCCTGCCATACCACCCAAGGAGAGGCGGTCCCCGTACGTAGCTCGGTACCGTCTCATGTAGTCTGTGCTGTCCTGTACGTGGGACACCACTGGGACCCCGCCCTGCTGCCAGTCCTGGTACTGTGCTGGGAAGCGCGTGCGCCAGTCCACGATCTTCGCCTTCCCCTTGGTCTTCCGCCCGATGCGGGCCGGCCCATCTACATCGACTCACTCTTGGGCCAGCCCCAACGTCCTCATAACCAGCCTCAGCCGAAGCGGCTCGATCTCGTTCAGGCAATGGACCCACACGTCCAGCCTGAAACGAGGAAGGCCCGCTACAACCCAGGGCTGGCCAGCATCGCCCATGCCCAGGTAGGGCCTCCACACCACCTGCATCACCATACATACATCATGTTAGTTACCATTCAGTCACATGCATAAACACAAAAAAATCACACGCATCATACCATGGCCTCGGGATACTCGCTCAGCTCCCGACGAAGCGACGCCAGCTGGTAGCCGTGGGGTGCTGCAACCACGACCGGCCTCCACCGCCGCGCCAGAGGCACGACCCTCCTGTTCCCGTGCCTAGCCCTCCCCATCGGGAAATAGTAATAGCTCCACACCTGCATCCATCATACATCATTAGTACAATAATTGCATATTTAACTGTGAGAATGCATAAATAAAATGTTTACCTGGAGAAAAGGTGCGAAGCCGCTGACTGTCGTCTCCTTCTCCGAAGTCTGGGAGAGATCGGCAATCAAATGGGCAAGCAGAGCCGCTCCCCACGCATAGTGCCCCACTCTGTCAAGGTCCGCCAGGATCCCGAGGAAACGGCAGTGGATGCCATCCCCCTTCGTCCCCAGCAGAAGGCGGCCCAGGAAGAACAAAAGAAACCTCCGGAGGTCTAGATCCACCAGCTCCCGCTCGCTCGGGTCCTGGGTAAAAGCAGCGCGGGCATCTGCCTCTAGTCGAGCCAAGAACTCCGCTCCAGTCTCGCTAACCCGCTGGCGCGGGTCGACGAATCCGAGCGCCTCCATGATCTCCACTCGACCAACTACCCTGCTGTCTCTATCAGTCACACTAGTCTCCAACCACAGCAGGTCCAGGGCACTCTCTCGGTAGTCGGGGTAGGTGACCCCGCTGACTGCCTCTCCGTCAACTCGTAGCCCGGTGATCCGAGCTACGTCCTCTAGTGTCAGCACCATGTGCCCCCAGGGCATCAGAAACGCCCGGCTCGGTGCGTGCCACCGCTCCCTCAACGCCTGGATAAGAGGAAGGTCGAGCCGGAAGGGCTCGATCCTAAGGAAAGCTCCAAAGCCCATGGCGTCCACACGCGCCCTCTGGAAATCCGGCAGCCCACGGTATGCTGCCACCACCAGGGACCAGCTAATCCGGCCCTTCATCACGCCCTGCAAACCACAAAACCAACAAAGAACACATCAGCATCATGAACAGTAATAAACAATAACACTGTATATATACTACTTATTCTTTTTATTTTTTACTTTTTTAAAATATTTATATTTTCTTGTGGAGGCGTCCAATGCCCTGGACGCTTCCTTCCAATTTACTTTTTTTCTTTTTTAGAAAAAACCCAAAAACCCAAAACAAAATTTATTAATAATATGTATATTTTTATGGAGGCGTCCAGGGCCTAGGACGCCTCCTTATTTTTTAATTTTATTTTATTATTTACATAAATTAATAAATAAACAATAAAAGAAAAGGAAAATATTGAGGCGTCCAGGCCCCTGGACGCCTCCTTTCCCCCACTACCCGGCCTTCTCTCAGCCTCTCGCCCGTCCGTTTAGCCTATTAAACCACAGAGTGAAAGTTCCGAAGGGCTTACCGGGTCGTGATCATCCTCTCCTGCGTCGCCAGCATCCGCGGCGGCCTCCGCGGCCAGAAGCGGCACCTCCATCTCCTCCTCCGCAGCAATCTCCTCTGCTACGGCCTCCTCAGCATCGTCTCTCAGTCTCATCGGACGACGAGCCCGTCGTTTACGCTTGTCTCTACCTCGGCTCGGGCCTCCTAAATCCATTGGGACGAAGAATGGATTTGTCTGGTTTGACCGGATCGTTTGAATGAACAGTAAGTGAGTAGGGGGGGAGCCCCCCCCTATATATAGATTGATCTTTAATTGGGGCGTCCAGGCGCCTGGACGCTCCCACCTTTTTTATTTTTTTAAAATTCAAAAAAACGTAGGGGCGTCCAGGCGCCTGGACGCCCCCAAAACAAAAAATCAAAAAAATAAAAAATTAGGGGCGTCCAGGACCCTGGACGCCCCTAAAAAAAAATTTTGAAAAAAAATTATAAAAAAAAAAATAGGGGCGTCCAGGCCTCTGGACGCCCCCATAATAAAAAAATAATAAAAAATATAATAAAAAGAAAAAAGGGGTTAGAGTATGTATATAATCCAAGAAAGAAAAAGAGAAAGAAAAAGAAAAACCACAAAAAAAGATAATAATTAAGGGGACGGGGGTCCGAAACATCCAAATGCCAGATTTTATTCCATCAGAAAGCAGAATGAGCTACATCAGGGGTTTAGGCGCCTTAGGCCTTAACTTCCCCAGTTCGGTTACATAAGCCCTCCACGGCTTGTATTCTTCCACCACGTGCGCTAATGCCTTTCCCGCAACACTTGTCTTCCAGGGAGCTTTAATGGCCTTCGCTTCCTTCGCGTCCGCTTCAGTGCCCAACTCCCTCTTCTTCAAAGGAGCGATGCCAGTCGGTGGCGGGAACGAATGGCGTGGGATGCCAATCTGGAGGCAGCACCGATGCGCATTGTAAAGGATAAACTCGGTCGCACCGATCAGTTGAAGATCAACTTCGGGAGAAGGCCTCATGAGGAGATCTAGCGAAAGTAAACATGCCGGTGCGCAAGTAAAGAAGCCTTGTGTCACGGTGCGAAAGTGAGACCGCCAGTCTTCACGTTTCTTCAGCCACGGAACGCGGTTCACTACAGTACCACCGAAGCCTAACACGTCGGCTATGTGATGAAGAGGGCTTTGTTGGAAAAGCTTCGAAGCAGTTGGCATTCCCTCGCGGTGGTCGAATTTGAAGTGCAAATCAAGCCAGCAATTCAAGACAAGTGCGCAACCAAAAGGAGGCTTACCCATGCTCGAGGCAGTAAGGCCGTTGTAAAGATAGGCAAGGATGGCGGGTCCCACCCTCTTTCCACTCCAGATTCCGCGAATGGCACTTAGTTGATCCTCCTCCACTATGTTGTCGGTATGAGGAAACAAGAGAGCGCCTGCCATACAGATAGTGAACCCCTTCATGATTCCCTCCAAATAGTCATCATCTGGTGACCCTCTCAGGGCGTCCATGACCCACTCCGCGAGCTTTTGGAGATCGATCCCCTTTTGAGTACGGACCTTTCGGGCTGCGTCGGGCGGCATGAAGCTTCCAAGGACGCTTTCAGAAGTCCCCCGTGTCAGCATCCGCATAGCCTTCACCTTCCCGTCACTCTTAAATTTCTTCAATCCGAGCAGAAGCTCCACCTCCTCAAGGAGGATGGTCACCTCGAAGGTCGGGAAGATAAAAGTGTGGGTCTGGGGATGCCAGATCTCCACTAGTGCGTCCATAGCCGCCCAGTCCATACGAATCTTCTCGTAATGTTTGGCATGAATAAGGAGCCCTTGCAAATGCCACTTCGAGAGTATGGCCCTCATGCCAATGGAGATATTGGAAGTTAGCTTTGAAAGCCATGGCAGCTTGGAAAACTTCCTCGGGCCTGGGAAGAGTGGATATGGCTGGAAGAGGAAAGAAGAAGAAATGAAGGAAGTAAGAAGAAGGTTCACGTGGAGAAATTTGAAAAGAGTCAGCTTACCATATGCGACATGATCGTCCCACTCAGATGACCCTCGAGGTCGGAAAGTCACCTAATCTTACTGCTAGGCTTGCTCCTCTTCATAACGCGGGAAGACTCTCCTTCCATCCTGAAATCTCTAGATTCTCCTCTCCTTCCTCTCCTGAACTTCCAAAACCCACCTTGGTGCATTTGAATGAACTAGCCTAAGGGGAGTTCTTATAGGAAGGGAAGGGTGCTACAGGACAGAACATGTCACATCAGTGGTCATTGTCAAGATTTTGTCTAGATCTCCTTTGTACTGTGGTGCGATTCTGCTATGATTCTGCTACTTTCTGATGTTGCTAACCTTTGCTAGTCTGTGCATGTTTTACTAACAGACGTCTTTGTCCTATCTCCTGTCCCACCTTTCATTGGTTGGTACCACCATGTCATGCATCGTAGTATATGATACGTACGCTACTAGAACATGTCGAGGACCGTGCGGCCCGAACGAATCTGGGATCTGAGTTCCCCTTCAACAAAAACGGTGATGATCCCGGAAGAATTTGGGTTGTACGGATAGGCCGTCAATTTGTGATAGAGTGGGGACGACGGTTCCATTCAGTGAGTTGATGCACGGATAAACGGGCCCCAGCCCAGTATCAGCTCACCGGGTCGGTATCCTGACCCGTCCTTCATAAGTGGACAATATTATCCTTGGCTATTTTCTATTTTAGTTTGTTTTAAATTTTTCTTTAAACCCAGCATGCATTCATATAGGACTTTGATTTATTGCGGAAGATCATTCAAGTGATTCGATTGTGAAAGCCGTTGTGTTTTAATTCCTACAAATATGAGATATTCCACTCCGAATGAAATACTGAGTTTCCTTGAGACAGCCCTACGCTGCTCTTCCAAAGGAGACCCTTGTTTGGACAGACCCTCAGATATTCCTTTACCTTTTTTGACCCACCTTGGCCGCAGCACTTCCACATTGGCTGGTAACCGCTCCCCAAAGGTGAAACCTCCGGTTTATGAACCAGGTACTTCCACACCGAGAAGTTGGTCTCCTTTTGTTTCGTGCCGGAGCGCACATCTCACCCTCCCTTATTTGATCTCCGTCCAAGCAATCGTCAATATTTGAAAGACCTTCTTCAAGGTCGCCTCATTGAAACTCCAGGAAAGATTCCAAACAGTAACGTCAAAAGCGTGTCTCATCACACCTTGGCATCAACTTATCAGTCCGCTCCCACTTCACTCCACTCCACTTCGATACCATTCCACTACGTGTCGCTCCCTTGCAAAGCAGACGCCAAGGCGGGGCAGCTGTAGACACGCCATTCCTGACGTCTCCTGAGAAAGTCTCATATTACTATACGACGCCCCGCGACGGCTTACGCATTTCGAATCACTTGAGTACTTCCTTTTCTTGAGTCTTCTTCCGCCCTTTTCGGCATCCGGAATCGTCTCGTCACGGCATTCGGACGGCATCAACACCAGTCAGACGCATCAAGAGGTTCCGGAACCAAGAAGGGTGTCTGCCGGGCGCCCGCCGATGCCTGATCTAAGGACCCGGGTGGGTCTTAATGGGGGCGTCCAGGCCCCTGGACGCCCCCATGATTTTAATTTATTTTATTATTTTCTCGGGGCCCAAAACTAAATGAAAAATATATATATTAATGGAGGCGTCCAGGCCCCTGGACGCCTGCATAAAAACAAAAATAAAAAATATTTGTAAAATGCCACTTGGCATAAAAAAAGACAAAAAATAATTAAAAATAAATATATATTAATGGAGGCGTCCAGGCCCCTGGACGCCTCCATAAAAACAAACATAAAAAAATTAAAATGCCAGCCTTGGCATAAAAGACAAAATCACGATAAAAATTACATATTTTTGGAGGCGTCCAGGCCCCTGGACGCCTCCATCACATCCATCACGGGCGCCGGCCACCGAACGACGGTTTGTCGTGTGTGAAAAAATCCAAATTATGAAGACGTCCAGTCAATTGGACGCGCCCATTTCTGAATCACGAGGCGCCGCTCACAAAATCACGCGTTGCGCCAAACCGCGTGCGGCCGTCGTCGGTTTTCGGTGGACCTGTTTGAGGCGTCCGGGACCCTGGACGCCTCCATAAAAGTATTCCAAAAAAATATATAAAAATAGAATAAAATATTAATTCGGCCCTGATGGAGGTGTCCAGGGTCCTGGACGCCTCCACCCTCCGGAGCCCTATGAATAGAGGCCCACCCCCTCAGTTCTAGAGGAGCCAAGCAGTGATCCGATAGGCTGCCGGAGCCCAGAGGCTACGGAGTCATTTTTCTAACCCGTGGGGTCTTTTGTAGGTGGAGGTTCTGCCGGCTTCTCGGGTGCCCACGCTCGCGAGAGGAAGGGCGTCTTCATCCACCGCGCTTCTACGTCGTCCCCACGCTGCCGGAGCTCCGCCGGATTTCACCATCGGCACATCCAATAAGCCAACTCTTCCTTTTCTTCGTAGTTCTTTTGCATTCATCATCTCGCATCCTCCATCCCCCTTTACAAGGGCACCTCTTCTTATTACTTCTTGCATCCATCATCTCATTTTCCTCCTACTCGAGTCCGAGAGGGGTTTAAAAGATAACACCAACTAGGTGTGTGTCTTCCCGTTATTTCGTTATTTTTATTGCAAGGATTTGAATACTACACATTCATCTTTCTAATCCACTTGTTATTTGTTTGTCGTTGTTTTGCAAGGGTAACCGAGGAAAGCCCTCTCCGTCGGCCGGCCGGAAGGAGAGGAAGAAGCAACCCGCCATCTCTCGCTCTTGAGGTAGGCGCGATCACTTTCTTATTTTGGGGTCTTTCGGCCCCTGGCGATCACATTTTTTTATCGAGGCCGCGGCGAGTCACTTCCCCAATGGACGTTTAAATTTCTGTTCTCATATTCTCTTTATATCATGTTATATTTTGCTCATATCATCGAGGCCGCGGCGAGTCACTTCCCCAATGGCCGTTTAAATTTCCATTCTTATATTCTCTCTATATTCTGTTATATTCTGCTCATATCATCGAGGCCGCGGCGAGTCACTTTCCCAATGGCCGTTTAAATTTCCGTTCTTATATTCTCTCTATATTCTGTTATATTCTGCTCATATTCTCGAGGCCGCGGCGAGTCACTTCCCCAATGGCCGTTTAAATCTCTGTTCTTATATTCTTTTTTATATTCTGTTATATTCTGGTCATATTCTCGAGGCCGCGGCGAGTCACTTCCCCAATGGCCGTTTCAATTCTTGTTATTTAATTTCTGCACCATTCCCGTCCCCCCGAGGTCGCGGTGAGTCACTTCCCGCTATGGCCGTTTGAACCCCATATCTTGCTATATTATACTTGTCTCGCTCGCCCCGCCGGAGCAATCTCCCGTGGTGGCCCCTTCTCTCTCTTCTCTATCATCTCTGTGCTGCAGCAAAACAACAAAACAAACAAAAAGAGGAGCCCGCGCGCTCCGCGTCCTCTCCGCTCTCCCCGAACCGCGTGACGTCGCTCACACTCGTCACTTGAGCCGCCACCATAATCTACATGCTCAGAGGAGGAAGACCCCTCTGCACTCTCAGGACGCTCCGCCGTCGAAGTAGGAGCCTCGCCAGCAGGTGCATCACCCTCGGCGGAAGCTTTCCCAGTGCTCTCCACACCAAGGGCAGCAATAGACGATACCTCAGGGGCGGGTTCTCCCTGCCCTGAGGGGATCACCTCCTCCGCGCTCTCCGAGCCCGGAAATAATGATGGTTGTGTATCGACTACAATTCATAGCAAAAGGGAGTCAAGACGGCTGAAGATACGAAGATTTACGTTGCTATCGCAACTAAACTATAAATTACCTTCCATCTCCCGCCGAGGTGTTGGGGAAGGCAGATCCCTTTCTGTGGAAGCAGCGAGGACTCCCTCTGCCTCGTCCCTGGCCGCTACGTCCACCGTCGCCTCCGATCCGACGACCGCGGTAGCTGTATTGGCAACTGTCAGCACGGGCCACCCCAAGCGGTCGAAACAAGCTAATGCACTCTGAAGAAAAGAAGAGCCTACCTTCGGCCTCTAGCCCTTGTGCACGAGAAGCCTCAAACTCTTCAAAGGATACAACAGAAGGAAGGACGGTTGCCGATTCCTTCTCTGCGGCTTTCTTCCGGCGTGCCCGTGTCACCCGTGTTACCGGCGCTTTCGCCTTCCCGACGGCCTCTCGCAGTTGGGACCTAGTCCTCTTCCTCGAATCCCCAGGAGGTAGTGGCGTCGTGGTCGGCGCCGGCTCAGGAACTTCAAAATATGTCGGCTTTTGGGCCTTTATGATCAGCTCCCTGAAGTGCCGGGTCTCCTCCGATGTCGGTCGGACTGCATACGCACAAGGGTGAGAATGACACAACCACAATGAAAAGAAGAAGCTGGTCGAAGGGCCTGAAGGAAGAGATGGAACGTACTTGCCGGTCCCGTATAAAAGGGGAAGAGAGGCCAATAAAACAGCGAGGGCGTCTTGTCCCTCGAAGCCGCCTCACGAATGAGCCAGCATTGATCCCCGATCTTTTCGCTCGGCTCAGCCAGCAGTGCCAGGTCCTCATGGCCACGGGAGGACAGTAGATAATACAGACTCAGATGGTCCAGCCCCCACCTGTCTGCATATTTGAAGGAGATCTGAAGAGGATGGTCCAGTATGGCTTCACTGGGGCTACCCACCGAGAGGCCGTGAGACCGAAGGAGTGCGAACAGCCAGGGGGTGTTGGCATATAAGTCAGCCCGCCTGTCCTCTTTGCGAATGAAAGCCCGGTAGGGATACAACCTGTCCACCTCGGGACGCCAGTCGGCCACGGCCGCGATGGGCTCCTCTACTGGCAAAGGGAGTTGCTGGAGAATCACCCTCTCACTGCTTACCCGGCATAAACCCCGAAGGGTCTTCACATAATCATCCTTGTTGATCGGGGGCAACTTCAGCTCAACTTTCGTCTTGCGGCCTTTTACGAGCTTGCGGGCCTCTAGATAGGCCTTCACGTCCGTATTGGTCCAAGATTTCAACTTCTTCAAATAAGAAGCGTCAATATCAAGAACTGGCTCCGGCTGGGAAGCTAAGAACCTGTGCTCCGCCACGGCCCAGCACTCTCTCCGGGAGGTCCTGTAAAATCCCGTCCGCGTGTTCCACCACTTGACGTATTCAGGCGTGACGCGAGGGAACCGTGCGGGGGCGGGCACCCGGAAAGAAACGTCTTCGCGACGATGGAAAAAGTCCCACCATATCCGGGCGTCATCATTGGACGATTGCCCGGCCCTGTGCCTGTTGGGCAATGCAAATTGCGAAGAGGAATGTGGAATCTGCTGGTCGTAGCCAAAGTTCCGACTGAAACGGAATGGGTAGTACGGCTCCAGCCACAGAATGCCGCTCTTGCAAAATACGAGGACACTAGGCCTGATGGCCAGTGCCCAATCAACCAACTCCGACTCCAGAATAGGCCTGGTATAATTGGCCTGGGAAATCGGATGGATGTACTCCTCAGTTTCAAAGAGCTTGCATTGCCTTGTCCTGTTCGTCAACGGGCTCGAGTGAGCAGCTAAGCTCCAGAAGTGAAGAACCCCGGGCGAGTCCACGGGAAGACGGGTCAATTTACACCGAATGGCATAGAGTTGCTCCGCTAGCAATGATGGCTCGGCACTTGCAAACTCTATCATGCGTGGGACCAGAGGAACCACTTGTAATGCCCGAGGAGCTGCCTCCGGGAACAGGGTGCAGACCCAAGCATTAAAGAAATGTAACGGACCAACCGTCCGAAGGCTTCTGGGGAGACGCGTCTTGTGCAAGTCTCCCAACATCTTGTAAATGAGGCACAGGGCCACTGGGCAAAGAGACAGCTTGGTACCCCAAGCCATAAGATAGGCTGGGTATATGGCTTCCGCCCTGATCACGCTCTCGTCACCTTGAGGAAGAGCAAAGGAACAAAGCCAATAAACCAAATATGCAGCACAGTGAGTCACTGCATCAACCCCAGTAGGGTTTGGGTTTTCCCCCTGCCCTCCTCTTGAAGAAGACGAAGCGGCCTGGTGTCGTACTCTCTTCTTCCGCTTCTGGGCCACCGGTGCTATTGGAGGAAAATCTTCATACTTGCTCTTCCCCTGGATGAAATATTGAAGCCAAGCGCCCATCCGCACTCTTCGTTTCTCGCCCGGCTTTCGAGCTTCTCTCGTGTCTTGCGACGAATGGAAGAGGGTGCGATACGCCTTCATTAGATATCGATAGGCGTAGCCCGCCATATACCGACCGTCACCGTCGGTCTGGTCCTTCAACCAGTTGGGCCAACAAACTTCTTCATACGGCTCTCCATCAATGGGCAGGCCGCTGAGCTGAGATAGACTCCACAAGTCTAAGGAGGTCTCCCCCTCTAAAGTATAGAAGGTGTTGTATTCAGGGCAAAACACCTCGATCATGCCACAGCACAAGCCTCGGGAAATCGGGTACCGATACCTTGAAGCATACACACTGTGATAAACACCAGCTCTGGTCAAAAGAGGAGCATAATGATGCAGCACATAGTCTGTGAATTCCACTGCTCCAGGCCTGAATGCGTGGGCGTCTGTAACTTTCAACTCAACAAACCACCCCACGGAGATCTGGTGCTTGAAGCGAATCACCAAGCAATCCAGCAAGAATGACTCATCTCTATATCCCCATCTCAACGGGGCAAGGAATAAACCAAAGATCGGCTTCTCCCGATCTACTCTGCCCGCGGAGTCATTCCACCGAGCAGGTACAAATTCGGGAGCTCTGGTCAACAGTCCGTCTGCCGGAGCCAGGTCTTGCAGCCCCAGCACAACGCTCCACTTCCTGACCTCCCCAGGGAGATAGATGGGTCTTCCCCGCATTACGCATTCGGCCAAGCTGTCTCTCTCCACCAGCAGAGCCTGCTCGACTTTCCGGACGGCGAACACATCCCGCTTCCCCTGAAGGTTGAAGCGCCGAAGAAGGGACATCAGGTGCTTGTCCTTGGGATAATCCTTCCGGGTCACACCCTCTCTATTATAATGAAAAGAGTCGCCCCCGAGAATAAGGAGACGACCGATGTCTACAGTGTCCGTCTCCGAATCCGAAGACTCCGCAACTATGGCCACCTGGCCGTGACCCCAGTCGAGAGAATTAACATTCTCCCATGTCACCACGGCACGAGAGGAAGAGCTGGATGCCATGACAGCTGCAAAAAGAGCATATCAAACAAAAAAAAAACAACGTCAGGAAATGGCTAATCAAAGGCGAACTTCTGACAAAATTTCGGCAGAGTCTCCCCAGCACAGGGAATTGCCGAAGAAAAGTGGGAACGCGTTCACTGAGTAACGATCCCTAAAAAGCAGCCATCGGCATTACACCGAGGCCAGAGGAACTCCCGGGGAAACAGCTCCGAGGGCAAGCCCTGCTAGAAGCCTCCCGGGGCCCAAAGAAAGGGTTTTGAAACCCAAATTGATGGCACCTCCACTCACCCGAAGGAAGAAACCGCCGCTCTCGGCGCCAGAAGGAGAGAAGAAAAGGGGAAGAGAGAGAAAGAGTCGGTGCGAATGAGAGGGCATGAAGAAAAAAACAAAGAAGGGGGAAATATATAAGGGAAGCCCCCGACCGTTAAACCGGCGCGCTATTTGGCGTGCCGGATTAAAACCCCATAAGGAAAAGGCACGCCGGGGAAAAGGCGCGCCGAATTAAAACCCCACGGCGTCAAGACCGCGCCGAGTCGGCAAGGAAAAGGGGAGAATCGCGCGCCGTATTAAAAGCCCAAAGGGCCAAGAGCGCGCCGAAGCAACCTCGCGCCGTATTAAAACGCAAACGGCGCCGGATTACCGTCCGTGCCGAATTAAGGGCCATCCCAGGCACACGCCAATCGAAGAAGGGGTCAGTCCAGATGAAATTCATCCGTCGGCCTTGCTGCACTCGTGCCTTGCTCGCAACACCCACGTCTGGGGGGCATTTGTTGGCACCTAAAATATGATCATTGGCGACCAAGCCAATAAAGACGAATGACCTGGCACACCGAAGCACGGAAGCCGATGCAGATCAACATATTGAAGACTTCTCAAGCTGTCAGAACCTCGGGTCACTCTGTATGGATACGGGGACTTCACCTCAGGAGAGCCGAGACAAACTCGTCAACCAACCGGCAGTGCGACCAAGCCTGCTCAATGAACCGGCATCGACTTTGTCGTGATGCATCCACTACACCCGTTGTCCGACCAAGGTCGACGGTCTACCCGGTGGCTACCCACCTCATGAAAGGCTCTCCCGAGGATAAAGGAGTCCCCCCGGCTTCCCGAAACGGAGAACCGAAGGATCTGACGGCGGAAGACCCCGATCACCCGGCACGGGTACGGCTTCCCGCCAAGATGGGCCCGTCAGTGGCCGAATGATCGCCCAGCGTAGGCGGAATTATCCCTGGTGTCAGCCAACCCCCTAAGGAGCTTGGGTACAAGCCAGACCAAGCCAGCAGCACGAATCACAAAGCCGCAGGCCGTGTTAGCGGGAAACCCGCGTAATTAAGCCAAAGCTATCTGGAGTCTCGGGAACGGCCGCACATCAGCCGAGGGGCTTCACAAAAAAACCTCGTCAAGGTTTCAATGGGCATTGGCGAGATAAATGTTCACAATGACCTCCAGGATCGTCCCCGGATTCATCGGCTAACCTGCAATGCGCGGGAAATGTTAATACGGCGCGCCCGTTAAACCGGCGCCCTCCAAGACCGGCGCGCTGATTGGCTGAGGCTTCTTCCCGGCGCACAAATCTCCACGCCGGATTAAGATTCAAACCTGCCCCCTATATAGGTGGCTACTCTTCGACAAGAGAAAAAGGGAGGAGGGCAAAAAGAAAAAAGAAGAGGGTCTTTCGACAGAGGCCTTCGGGGGGGAGAGAGAGCTTTCTTGGAAAAAGGAGTTCTATCTGAGTGTCCTTCGGCGACCGCCTTCCCCTGTTCCGATTGAAGTCTTCCAGAGCCGGAGAAGAAGGAGGGGGTCGATACTCTATTTTTGAAAGCAGGTGGGCGCCAGTGCCTATCTTCCTCTGTCTTCCGTAGATTCTTCTCTCTTGCGGGTTTCCGTCTACCAATTGTAAGCAAGAGAGGGGAGGGATGGCAATGATATGAGCCGATCCCTCCCCTCCTCTGCGATTTCTTCTCTATTACTGTGTATTCCCCTGTGAATGATGAACGGCGACCAAGCAATGATGCCGGCGCCGGATTCTTAACGTATAAATGAGAGGCCATTCCCATTTCTAGGATGGCAATATGTATATGAACGTCTGGACCGCGAGGTCGAATGAATGCTCAGGACTTCTATCCTCTTCTCTATCTATGTCGATGTGGTTCTGAGTTCTTTCGTGCATGTCCTTTGATTCTGGTTTCCTCGAAGTACCGACCATGCCCCAAAGCACCGAGGGCTACAGAGATGACCCCTCCCCGGGTCCTTCTAATCGACCGCTTTCGGCTTTGATTTATGGACCTCTGTGTCCCCCTCCATGGACAGAGCTGTGCTTATGCGCACGCTTCTTCCCGCTGCGGTATCGAAAGTCTCCCCCCCCATTAATTCCTCCCTTTGTGCTATTGACTATTCGCAAGGTGGGAGTTACCGTCGGGATGGCCGGATGCATCCCCCTGAATGCTGCGTCCCACCTGTTTGAGTCTATGCTTCTACGGTCGACCCGTTTCACCCGGGCATCTACTCCTTCTCTGAATCATGGTCATTCGAACCAGTCCGAGATTCTCTCATCCTGTTTTAACTACCCGGGGAGGGGAATATTCCCCCGTGGCTTCACGGAATTGCTGGGCAACTGAGAACTCTACCTCTCGGTGGTAGATGTTTCCCAAGCCCACAGCAGATAGCAATAGGGGGTCCTAGCTCAACGAGCTCAGCCCCGACAATCTAAGACCCAATCGAGGTTAAGGGATGTACGCTCCTCGCAGGCTAGCCCTCGGAGCTCCACTTTCCTAACGGTCGGTCCCTTCAGCGGTCGTGCCATAACCTGTGGGTTGCCCACCCCTCGCAGGCTAGCCCTTGGGGTGATGCTCCCGTCATCAATGGCCTCGTCCTTCTATTCTCACCCACGGAGTATTGGTGCCCCTTGTAGGCTAGTCCTCGAGGTATCCTATCTGATGGGATTTTGCTGGCTGCCACTGTGCAGACCGGCGGTTTAGGGGCTTGTTCCATAGGTGAGCATGACCCCGCTTCTCCCCTGCAACCCTTCAGGTTCAGGGGAGATGCTGTTCAATTTTGGACAGATTAAGATTGAGTAATCTATAATGAAACGCTCGTTCTGGGCCCAATTATCCCGGTGCTCGAGTAGGAACCTCGCACTGGCTTAATCACACCGCCCTTCGGGGTTCTGGACTTCAATTCAATAAGCAATTGGTCTGAAATAACTGAAGAATCCTCACCCAAAACTTAACAAACTCAATAGTTGCAAAATTCATAGAAAGGGTGGGTTGAACGGCGTGGCCCTAGCCGGCGCGCCCTAATCCGGCGCGGTACCCCCCCCCGCGCCGGATTAACATTAGACTCATATCCCTTTTTTTTTTCTTTGCGACTTTCCGGCGCGCCCTAGACAGGCGCGCCCCAACCCTCTTGCGCGCCGTTTCAAATGCGTGAAGACCGCGCCGTATTAGCCACTATGCCTACGCTTTAGTGCGCCACATAAGTTTTCTTACATAGTCACGCCGGTTTTGAAGCCTCGTGCCGCTCTAACGGTTCATTTACCCCGGGGCAAGCCTCGCCTCTCGGGGGCAATGTCGAAAAGCCGTAGCAGGCAGTGAATTGAATAAAGAAGGGTCAAGCAGGCCCGAGTCATGTCAGCATCATACTCACCATCATAATCCGTTAGCATTTCACTTTCGCTAGCATATTTGTGTTGCTCTTCCTCTTCTTGCCGAGGGGTATTAAATGCGGCGGATCGCCACCATTTCACAACACTATCTTCATGTGTAATCTAGGTGTGGATGTCTTGCGTGCATGCATGCATAGATCCTCGGGTATATCAAATGGCATCGACAGAAGACTGGGTTACGCCCGGCCGGAAGTCTTCGTCATGCGCGATGGTGGTCTTCGGACCTACATCCTCCGCCACGTACCGAGGGTCCATAATTCCATGAACTATACATCTGCTATACGATAAATATTTGCATCCTGCCTGTCATTGCTATAATCATCATGTAGTTCTTTTTAATCCGGCTTCGACGGCCCGCTATCTCGGCAATTAATCAAAGGTGTTCCCTCCTCGTGGGGGATGTAATTAACGCCGTAACCTTTATGGTATGGCGGACTGCTGGTCCCGACCGAACCTCACATTCGCCCTATATGGGTCAGAATGAGCGCACAATAAAATTGTCACTCACGTGACTGGCACGCCCGCGTCGTCAATCAGTCAGTTGACTACCAGTTAGCCAAATGGTTGATCGATACGCGAACGAAAAGGCGGAAAGAAAGAAAACGCTGAAACAGCCGGTCAGTCTTGAGAGTGGAAGTCATAACGGCCCACGGTTCTTTTTCATCTTTGCTTGGTGCTTTATATCCGAGGCCACCTCGGAGAATCATCTTTTGAGGCTTGACAGGCTTAACTCTCCCTTGGAGATTGGCACCGAAGCCTTTACCAGTTCGGCACCCCATTTTCATTAAGATGTTCCATCCGGACGTATTCATCAAACCTTTCTTTTTCTTGCCCTTGGATAGCTGTGTGGTGGAAGGGGTTGAAGGAGATGATGACCTCATCGGGTCTTGCCGCAGATCGGCAACATCCAATACTGAGAGCAAAGGCATATTGGAAGGCCACATGGAGGGCACTGATGTTGCAGAATGTATGTCTTTGGTCAGTAAAATGGGCATACTGGTCACTTTAATGATACGTCCTTTATGTGGAAATTTGATGCATTGATGATTCGTGGAAGGCACGGCATCCAGTTCCTGAATGTAAGGGCGGCCCAAAATACCATTAAATGTCGGGTCCATATCCAAAATATGGAAATCTGCCGTGACTGAGACTGGACCCAAACCAACTTTTAGAGTAATCATTCCCAATGGAGGCTTTCTTGTGTTATCATAAGCTGTGACTGTTATAGTGGACGGTCGAATCTGACTCTCCGGAATGCCGCACATCTTTAAAGTGCTTGGTGGCAAAACATTAATGGATGCCCCAGTATCAACCAAACATTGCTTCACGGCTATTTTGTTGATATCAATGGTGATGCACAGTGCATATTTCCTGGCCGACTGCGGAGCCAACTCATGTTCATAAAAAGTAATCGCCGGCTGATTGCTAACTGGGTTTAAGACAGTAGTGACCTGTTCGATCGGGATATCTTCATTCACCATTACTTTTTGTAGGTATTGTTTCAAAGCTTGCTGATGTGTGGCAGATCTTTTAATCAGTTCCAGAATAGAAATACGGGCCGGTGTTCTGTCCAGATGCTTCAATAAATCATACTCCGTGCCCTGTGTAGATTCTTGTTCTTACTCTCCTTGTTCCTGTGGTGACTCCTGCTCCCGCTGGGGAAACACTCGTTGAAACATTCGTCCGCTACAGAGCACCATTGTTCTTTGCGCCTCTGTCGGGACCGGTGTGGGTAAAGAAGTAGAGGGAGTGGTGCTGGGTGTAGGCGCAGGGTTGGTGGGAGGAAGGGTTCTTATAAGGGGCCTTGCCGGCCGTGGATTATTGGAATGAGGTGATGGTGATTGTGTAACAAGAAGGGGCCTTGGAATCATGGTGGCGGTAGATGGAGGTGGAACGGGAGGGGCGACGGCTGTCGGCGAGGTACGAATAAGAGGAGGTTTGTTTGGTGGATGGTTTTGGGGTGATGGAGAATTTGTGGGTTGGCGCAAAAGAAGGGGACGTGAAGGGACGATATTGGCATTGGATGGCCCAGGAGTGAGGGAGCGTATAAGGGGACGCTGTGGTTGGGAAGGAGGGATAGGCTGGTGCCTTCTTATCAATGAGGGTGGTGGATTAGAATTCTGATTAATAGCCCCGATAGAGGCATTTTCATTGTGCCAAATTTGTCCCCTCTCCACTTCATGGATCGAGGTGATAATATTCACTTGCTGATTTGGGACCGGATGCTCCGGTAGTGGATTATTAACAATCCCCATATTGGGTTGGGGAGCAGGAACATGTTGTTGATGTGGAGCTTGTGGTTGTCCTTGTTGCTGATGCTGTTGAGCTGCTGGCTGCCGAGGTGGCCTTCGGATTTTTAGAGAAGCAATGACTTTCCTCATCTCGTCCCAATCAATATCACCTTGATCATTCATGTCATGTATATAATCTTTGAAGTGAAAGCAATGATCGATATTGTGCCCCGGTTGTCGGTGAAAGACGCAATACCGGGATGTATCCACATGTTGGGGCCATATTGCTCTTTCCTTTGGTAATGTGAGCAGGTTAGCGGCCATGAGGGTATTAAAGATATCCAATAAGCTTTCGGGAAGAGGGGAGTACTGTGCCCTTCGGGGGCCCAAAGGTCTTCTTTGTTGAAATTGTTGTGGTGCATAATTGGCCGGTGGGGGAACTTGGTGATATTGTGGGGTTTGATTTGGTGGAGCAATATGGGGTTGTTGTTGAGGAGGTGGAGGAGGCCGTAAGGTCTGAGGAGGGTTGTTATTTGGCTGGTGGACTTGATTATGGAAGGCGGGATGTTGTGGTGATGGCCCTGGGTTTCAAGGATAGCGGAAGGGTGTGGAATTGCCAAACGGGCTCACCTGCTCGTTGGTAACGGTGCCTTCAGTGGTTGCCCCAGTATTGCCAATATTAACATTCCTCTTTATCACCTTTGGCCTTGGCTCGAACATGCCCATGATTGGTGAATCCTTCATTTGCGTCTGAATATATCTAGCTCTTTCATAGAGCTCTTCCATAGTGCTTAGTTTGTTCATGGCCAGGATATGACGGAATTGTGGAGTAGAATTTGAAATAATCATTTTGACTTGCTCCGTCTCTGACAATGTGTCTTTCAATTTCTCAGCCATGGCCCTCCACCTCTCAGCAAATAAAACGAAGTCCTCCTCGGGCTTCATCTTTTCAGCAACCAGGTCTGTAACGGACAAGGAGGGACCCACACGGTCCTTGTACTTCTGTATGAATTTTCGTTGAACTATATCAAAATCACCGGCATCGGCCGGCTCCAGGGAATAAAACCATTCAAGTGCGGGGCCATCCAAAGACCGCCTGAAGAGATAAGCCAATGAAATTTTATTATCTTGCCAAAATGACGCTTCATACATAAAATCCTTCAGGTGGATGTTCGGGTTGCCCGTGCCATTATATCGCCGAAAATTCGGCATTTCTGATGGTGGTAGATGGAAAACCGGCATAGGGGGAAGCACGATCTCAGGAGCAACCTTGGGTGTAGTGACCCTCTTAAGCTATTCCTCCATTTTGGCCATCCTTTGGAATAACAGAGCATGGTTATCAGACTCGACTGGGGCCTGATTAAAGGAATATTGGTTTGTTATAGGCCTTCTTAGAATTTGGGAACCAAGGGGCTGCTGAGGCCTAACAATGGAGTGACTTGTCGGTTGGTCCGGCATAGTCACAACAGGAGTTGATGGGCGCGAGGGTACCCTAGGGATGACCGATGGGTCATTAGGAGAATTAACGGAGTGGCCACCCATGGCCTGATGAGGGTTAGAAGACGACGGGATGAACTTTCCCTTCAGAAGAGCGGCTTGAGCTGCCTGGCACTGAGAATCATCCAGCTGAGCAATAGCCTTGAGAATTTCATTGAGATTGAGGGAAGAGGAAGTGTCCCCTGGCGTATTCTGGGTAGTAGGTCGGGCCTGGGAAGAAGGCTCAACCTCCAAAGCAGTAGTGGTGGTGTCCACCATATGGACTTGATTGGAGGAAGAATAGTAGTTTCCCTCATAATAAACAGAATCTTGAGAGGGAATCTCATACAACGGGTCAGAATGACCCTCCTCATTACCATCATAAGTGTATCCGTAGTTGGCCATGTTGAGAATTTTACCTGAACGCAATTTCATACTTAAGGAGAAAGAGATGAATGTCTTGCAATAAGATATAACATGAAAGATATCACCTTTTCAAAAGAAACACACAAGTTGTAATGAGCGCAAGATTTTAAGATTTCTCTTGGAAATTAGGGTGGATTCAATATTAGGTACTTTCTTTCAAAGGTGGATCCTGGTTGAAAATTTGGGTATAATCTCCGGGTATCTTGATTTTCTCTCCTTTCCAACGAATGGGTCAACTATACTCCGGGTACTTCAATGGTACAACCTGTCTAGCGTCCGTGAGGGAATCCACAGGTGCGAGGACTTATGGAGGCTTGGCTTAGGAATTTTCGGTCCAAGGAGACGGAATGCTCAATGGAGGGTCCTTCCTTCACCAAGAGGGGTGAATACTCCTAACAAGTGTGGGGAGAGGAGGTCTCCCAAACCGTATGCCAAGATGAATGCAAACAGGTAATATCACCAACAGATATACGATCAGTCAATCAAACAGACAGAAAGAGCAGTTCTGCGGGCACAGAACAAAAACACGACCAGGGGCAGGTCGCTAATTTAATGAACAGCGCCTGGAGTGCAGGCGCTAATCACCGCGAACAGTGAAAAGAACACCTCTGGGCAGAGGCGCAAAGCACTGTAAACAAATACTCAGGAAATAACCAAATCACCAATAATTAAAAAAATGGCGCCTTAAGCTAAGGCGCCCAATGATAAAATGACGCCCGGGAGTTGGGGCATCAAAATCACTGAACAATGATCCAATCGCATCAAAACAAACAGTAACAATGGAAATGACGCCTTGCTGTAAGCCGTCTTATGAATAAATGTCGCCTCTGTACGAGGCGTGAATAATAAAATGACGGCCGCAGGGAAGGCGTTACTTCAGCTTAATGAACTGACAATCAGAATAAACCAATGGAAACTACAAAACTGGCTAATCAGTGGGGAGGTGTGCACGTGGTGCACAATGGGGAGTGTGCTACGTGGAGCACAAGGGAGGGACACGCGAGGGTGTCAACGGAGGGGCACCGAGGGCGCCAATGGGAGGGTGCTACGTGGAGCACGAGGGAGGGGTACGCGAGGGTACCAATGGGAGGGACACGCGAGGATGTCAATGGGAGGGGCACGCGAGGGTGCCAATGGGAGTGTGCTACGTGGAGCACATGGGAGGGGTAATCAAACTAAAAACACTAGAAGTCCCACCGTGATCGCCAATTTGTAGATTATGAAAAATCCACTTAATGAAAAAGGGGAATGAAACCCAAACTCAATTTCTAAAGCTTAAAAATTAAATGGTGAAAGGAAGAGCATGCGTGGGATGCTAAAGGGGAATGTGATCGCCAGAGGGGTTACCTCAAATAAGAAAAGGATGATCGCGAGTACCTTGTGTTAAGCGGGGGAGATTGTGAACCCTTTCTTCCTCCTTCTACCGGCCGGCCGATGAAGGGGGTTCTTAGTCTTGATTACCTTGCAAGAACACACAAATTAAATAAAAGAGTGGGTTAGCCAAAAGGTGTAATATCAAAGTTCTAAGATTATGAAATTAATCAAATTAAACATGAACATGAACACACCTTGTGTGTTTTGTGTAACAAGGTTTTGAAGATATGAATGCAATGCTAAGCAATAATATGATATGAGGTCTAGCAAGAGCTAGAGAAAAAGAAAATGTAAGATGATGATATGAATGCTAACAACACAATAAAACAAGCAAAAGAGAAAGAGAGAGCTCCTCTCTGCTGTGCGTGCAGCAGTAGAGATGATGAAGCTTTAATATGCAAGAGGCTGCAGCAAAGGATGAAGCTCATAAAGGATGAAGAACTGCCCGGAAGAAGAGCTTGCTTGGATGAAGAAGGACCTGCAATCAAGAACAAACTCTTTTCTCTCTGTTAGCTTTCTTCTGTTCTCTTCTCACTCTCGTGTCTACAGCTCTGCTCTCTTAATGATGATCTCTCTCTCTATTTTTTCGCGCGAAGAGACCCAGGAGGGGTATTTATAGGGCTAAGATCCTTGGAGAACAAGGATCAAAACATGGCAAAGATCCTCCATCAAGAAAGTCCCTTCCCAGTCGAACACAAGGCTCAAAATGAGGAAGGAACCATTACTGGAAAGAAGCAGGCGAAAGGGAGACGGAATTGAAAATGACGACCGAATGAAGGGCGTCAATTGAAAATGACGACACATCCAAAGGCGTTAATTAGAATAACGACTCCCATCAAGTCGTCAATTCCTGGATTTAATTATAGAAACAAATAACTTTCCTTATTTAAAATTATCAACTGACGCCTGCCAGACAGACGTCAAATAATCAACGCCTTTATGAAAGACGTTAATTTTACAATTTTCATTTTATTTGAAATTCGGAATTTTCAGTAAATCCAGAAAATGACGCCCGTATTGGTAGTCGTCCATTGTTAAAAGAGACGCCCTTGGCCATGCCGTCAATTTAAATAGCGCCCCTGATCAGGGCGTTAATTTCAATTTCCCAAGAAAAAAATAAGAAATCATAATTAAAAAAAAGAAAAACTTCATATTAAATCAATATTGAAGTCCGCTTTGGGGCGTCACATGGTGACATGAGATTTACTCAACATAGCATCAATTTTAGCGTGTCTACAGACAACAAGTTAAAAAACGGGGAATAACTTCAAAAGTAAAACGAATTAGAAGATGGTGTAGAAGACGATATTGTAGAACACTTTAAAATAAAGAATTTTTATGAAGACAATAAGAGGAGAATAGGGACGGAGGAAGAAGAAAATAGGGAATAACTGAGAAGAACACAGTCTGAAAATGCATAGGATAGAACAGTAGAAAACATGAAATACCTTGCAAACCAGAGAGAATTTGAAGATGATGCAGAAGAAGAGGTTGTATAGAACTTACAAACAAAGAACTTTGATGAAGAGTGCACAAGCTGAAAATGAACTTAAGTGGGAGAACTCGGAGGCCTAAGGTTGGGAGAGAAAGAGGGAGAGTGAAAGATTGTCAAAAGAAAGACTCTCCTTCTCCTTCTTGTCATGGGCTATTTATAGGGAAACTTTGGTCAATAGGGGGTAGAGATTACATCAAAAGGAGATGAATGGCTAGGATTTAGGTAGAAGATAATGCATGGGGAAGAGAAAAAGGAGGTGGGCACCCCCTTTCTTGGACTTTGGCCACCCCTTTCCAACTTTGAATCTCATTTTCAAACTTTGAATGTCCTTTTCCTCCTTTTCAAACTTAAACTTTGAATTCCTCCTTTTCAAATTTTGAATTCAAAATTTTGAACTTTCTTTTCCCTCCAACCAAAAATATTTTGAATTCATTATTTGACTTTGTTCAAGTGGTGATGACCCTTTTGCCCCCGGCTTCTTTTGTAATTACCTTCGGTGTCCTGCATACACATAATTACACTTTAGTCCATAAAAATTACCACAATGTGCACATAAATCTCAAATGCTCATGATTATGTAATGGTGAATTAATACTCATGGCCCTAAACTTTAATTTATTATTAAATAATATCACCGAATTAATCAATTTACGTGAAAGCTCTAATTTAAATGCGGAGTTAAGGTTAACTATAAAATATGCATAATTGCCTTATTATATGCACATGAAATGGTGTATATGCGATGAATTATCATACGAAATGGACACTTATCAGGGGCATATGAAGAGAAATGCACCCTGCCATGAGGGGTAGAAGAAGTAGAATCCACCCCAGTCTGGGGGCATGAGAAGCAAAGGATATACCCCGTGCCGGGGGCATGTGAAGATAAATACTCTCCACCCTAGGAGGGCGCAAGAACCAGAGGAATTCACCCCGATATGGAAGCAAAGAAGCAAGAATCCACCCCGGCTTAGGGACATGAGAAGCAAGAAGTTACACCTCGAGCTAGGGGGACACAAAAAATAACAACAACGCATCCTGTCTTGGGTGCACCAGAAGCCAAACATACCCCGCTCCGAGGACATGAGAAGCAGAAGATACACTTCGTCCCTGGGGGCGTAAGAGGCAAAGACTCCACCCCGTGCCGAGAGCATGTGAAGAGAAGTTTACCCCACTATGAGGCATAAGAAGCAGCAGAACCCACCTCCGCCATGGAGGCATAAGGAGCCAAGACTCCACCCCTCCCTGGGGGCATAAGAAGCAAAGACTATACCCCGCTTAGGGGGCACACAAACGAAGAAACTCACCCCCGGTTTAGGGGCACAAGAAGCAAAGACTATACCCTACCTGGGGGCACAGAAGTGAAAAGACTATCCCCCACATGGGGGCACACAAAGGAAGAAACATACACCCTGCCTAGGGGCACTAGGAGAAGAATACACCCCGCTCCTGGGGGCACTAGAAGCAGAATACGCCCCGCATAGGGCACAGAAGCAAAAAAGCAGAATCCACCCTGTCTGGGGGCATTGAAGCCGTAAGGAACGCACCCAGCTTAGGGGGGTTTGAAGGAACATACACCCCGCCTGAGGGCATTGAAGCCAGAGAGACCACACCCAACCTGGGGGCACGTTAAGAGAATCACGCCCCAGTCCGGGGGCATCAATGGGAAAAGAAGAGAAGAAATAAAATAGGCATGAGGAAGACGTGGTCTTCGAAGCCGCCTCTCCACACAAAAGAAGAAGAGAGGAAAAGATAGGAAAGACACAAGAGGCAGATGTGGTCTTCGAACCCGCCTCTTTACATAAGAGAAGGAGAAAAGAAAGAAAAAGAAGAAGAACAGTCATGAGGCGGACGTGGTCTTCGAACCCGCCGCTTCACACAAAAGAGGAAGAGAAGAAAAGAAAGAAAAGACACATCATGCAGACGTGGTCTCCCACTCACCCCTTCACGTAAAAGAAGAAGAGAAGAAAAGAGAGTGAGCTTTGAGGTAGGCATGGTCTTTCACCCTCTACCTCCAGCCATCCAACAAATAGACTTCTCATGGGGTTGGTGTCACGACCTTTCATCTTAAATCGATAAAACCTTCCGCCGATGGGCCGTTAAAACGACTGAACCTTCTGCCGATAGGGCGTTACACCGACTGAACCTTCCGTCGACGGGACGTTAAACCGACTGAACATTCCACCGACGGGGCGTTAAACTGACTGAACCTTCCGCCGATGGGGCGTTAAATCGACTGAACCTTCCACCGACGGGGCGTTAAACTGACTAAACCTTCCACCAACGGGGCGTTAAATCGACTGAACATCCCGCCGACGGGGAGTTAAACCGACTGAACCTTCCACCGACGGGGCGTTAAACCGACTGAACATTCCACCGACGGAGCGTTAAACCGATTGAACCTTCCGCCGACGGGCCGTTAAACCGACTGAACATTCCGCCGACGGGGCGTTAAACCGACTAAACCTTCCGCCGACGGGCATTAAACTGACTAAACCTTCCATCGACGGGGCATTAAACCGACTGAACATTTTGCCGATGGGGCGTTAAGCCGATTGAATCATCCGCTGACAGGGCGTTAAACCAACTGAACCTTCCGTCGACAGGGCGTTAAACCGACTGAACATTCGGCCAGCGGGGCGTTAAACTGACTAAACCTTCCGCCGACGGGGCGTTAAACCGACTGAACATTCCACCGATGGGCGGTTAAACCGACTAAACCTTCCGCCGATGAAGAGTTAAACCGACTGAACATTCTGCCGATGGGACGTTAAACCGGCTGAACCTTCCTCCGACGAGGCGTTAAACCGACTGAACATTCCGTCGACGGGGCGTTAAACCGACTAAACCTTCAGCCGGTGGGGCGTTAAACCGACTAAACCTTCCACCGATGGGGCGTTAAATCGACTGAACATTCCGCCAACGGGGCGTTAAACCGATCAACATTCTACCGACGGGGCGTTAAACCGATAAACATTCCATCGATGGGGCGTTAAACCGACCAACATTCCGCCGACGGGGCATTAAACTAACTGAACCTTCTGCCGACGGGGCGTTAAACCGATTAACATTCCACCGATGGGGCGTTAAACCGATCAACATTCCGCCGACGGGGCGTTAAACCGACCAACATTCTGTCGACGGGACGTTAAACCGACTAAACCTTCTACCGATGGGACATTAAACCGACTAAATCTCCCTCCGATGGGGCCTTAAATCGATCAACATTCCGCCGACGGGGCATTAAACCGATCAACATTCCGCCAAACGGGGCGTTAAACCGATAAGATGTTCAGCCGTCAGGGCTTCAACCGACAGATGTCGAGCCAACAAGCAACCTCCCACTCTGGGTTGGATCCTTCCCCAGCCAGAGAAACAGAGAATCAACCTTTCACTATTGGTTCAGATCCTTCCCCGGCCAGAAAAATAAAGAATCAACCTCCCACTCTGGTTCGGATCCTTCCCCGGCCAGAGAATCAAAGAATCAACCTTTCACTCTAGTTTGGATCCTTCCCCGGCCAGAGAATCAGAGAATCAACCTTTCACTTTAGTCCGACCGCCCGGCCAGAGAACAAAAAAGGAGACCCTTCTCTTCAGCTCTCACAGCCCACTACCCGACGCCCTTTGGCTCAGCCATTTTGGCCGAGGCCCACTATCAGGATTAATCCATCCGTCCCACTGCGCTCTCCGATATCTTTCGGCTTTGTAGCCGACTTCTAACATCTCTCGGTGTGTAAGCATGTTCCCAATATCTCTTGGTTTCTAGCCTACTTTTCAATATCTCAACTTCGGCCTTCACGGCACGCTTCCCAATATCTTTGGCTCTTGTAACCTGCTTGTAGACACGCCAAAATTGATGCTATGTCGAGTAAATCTCATGTCACAATATAATGCCCCAAAGTTGACTTCAATAATGGCTTAACATGAAGTTTTTCTAATTATTTGGTAATTTTCTCACATTTATTGAAATTGGCGACTGAAGTAGGGGCGTCATTTAATGGACGGCATTTGAGGTGTCGTCATTTGTTAAAAGAGACGGCTGCGCCAGCGGGCGTTGTTTCTTGGGCCTTACGAGTCCTTATCGAAATAAAAATGCAAAGATTTGGCGTCCGTCTAAAGGGCGTTAAGTAATTAACGCCATTAAGGGAGGCATCATTTCACAAGTTTAATAAAGGAAAGTCTGTTATTTCCAAAATAATTCAGGAATCAATGCCCGCTTGTGTGGTCGTCACTTGTAATTGACACCTTTACTCAGTTCGTCATTTTCAATTTTGTCTCCGTTTCGTCCATAAATTCCCAGTAATGATCCTTTCCCCACTTTACACCTTGCATTTGATTGAAGGAGTCCTTGCTGGAAGATCTTTTCCTTGTTTTAATCCCATTGGAACAAGGTTATTTGGCCCTATAAATACCCCCAAGGATCCTCACGCGCGCGAGAGAACGACAGAGAGAGAAGGAGTCAACGCAAGCAGGGGGGAATCAGCAAAAACAAGTAGAGAAGAGAGAGAATATCCATTGTAGTGTTTTGTTTTGATTCCTACTAATGTTTTACTGCAGGATTCTTTGAAGTTCTTCATTGGCCATTGCCCCTCCTTCTTCTCCTTGGCTACTGCGCATACAAAGAGGATTTCTCCCCTTTTATTTCTTTTAGTTCATCATCACACACACATCTTTAGCACACATCACATTAACAATTGCTTGCATAGCATAGCATATAGTCTCTTCCCTTTCACACCTATAGGGGTTTAAAACAAACCCATAAGGTGTGTTTGCACCCAATTGCATGTTCTTAGTTCTTTTGAGGCATATATACTACACACTCTTGGCTAATCCATCCTTTTAATATTTGTTTGCAAGGGTAATCAAGAGCAAGGACCCCCTTCATCGGACGGCCGGTGTAAGGAGGAAGAAAGGACACCCAAATTTCCTGCTTTTCACAAGGTACATGCGATCATTCTTCTTTCTTTGAGGTAACCCCTCTGGCAATCACCCTCCATTTAGAGCATCTCTTGCTCACACACTTTCCTTTTATCTCACATTTTCTTTCTTTTTTTTGTCCACATTTATTCCTTTTATTCAAGTGAAACGCATGTTCACAAATTGGCGATCACGGTGGGACACTTGATGTCCTTCTTTTGATTACCCCTCCCTTTGGCACCCTCGTGTGCCCCTCCCTTTGGCACCCTCGCGTGCCCCTCCTTTGTGCTCCACGTAGCACACTCCTCTTGTGCACCACGTGCACCCCTCCTGTTGGATTAGCCTTTTTTAAGTATCATCTGTTATAAGATTTCATTTCCTGTTAGTTATTTGTGCGCTCGGTTCTCTGAACGGAATAGCGCCCTATTTTCTACCGTCATTTACACAATCAGCGCCTCTCACAGAGGCGTCATTTTTCATACAGCACCTGATCCCAAGGCGTTGTTTTGGAAATTACTGTTTTACAATAAGTCGTTTTGTTACTGTTCATTCACACAACGCCCCTTGTCGAGGGCGTCATTTACATATACAGCGCCTTATCCCAAGGCGCCATTTTGTTGGCACTGCCCACGTGCTATCACTGTTCGCAGTGATCGACGACTGCTACGCAGCCGTCATTCCTTGAAACAGCGCCCGTATATAGGGCGTCATTTCCCTGCATTTACTGAGACCACTCTTTTGCCTGATTGATCTGTAGTTTGGTTATTTTGACTCATTGATATTACCTGATTGATCTGATTTGGCTTGCATTAGACTGCATCTAGGGCATTTGGTTGAGAGACCTCCTCTCTCTACACCCCTAAGACTATATCCCCCTCTTGGTGAAGGAAGGGCCCTCCTTTGAGCACTCCGTCTCATTGGACCGGAAATTCCCAAACCAAGTCTCCGTAAGTCCCCGCACCCGTGGATTCCCTCACGGACGCCGGGCAGGTTGTACCATTGAAGCACTCGGAGAATAGTTGACCTATACGTTGGCATGGAGAGAGAAAGAACCTAGTTACCCGGAGACTATACCCAACCTCCCAACTAGGATCCACTTTCAAAGGAGAGAATCATTACACCTTAAAATTCATCTAACCTTCAAGGAAAACCCTAAAATCTCTACGGTCATCACAACTTGTGCGCGCGGTTATTCCTTGTTATACTTGCTTATTGCAAATACATTTCTTTCCTTAAAGCATGAAACTCCGCTCAGGTAAAATCATTACTATGGCCAACTACGGGTATACCTATGATGGTTACGAGGAGGGTCAATCCGACCCGTTTTATGAGGTTCCTTCTCAAGATCCTGTCTACTATGAGGGAAACTATGCTCCCTCTTCCACCCACTACCCTCAGGTACACGTAGTGGACACTACCTCTTAGGAGGTTGAGCCTTCTTCACACGCCCAACCTACCACTCAAAATGCCTCAGGGGATGCTTCCCCTTTCTTTAACTTCAATGATTTTCTGACAGCTCTGTCCCAGCTGGACGATTCCCAACGTCAGGCGGCCCAGGCCATCTTAAAGGGAAAGTCTGTCCCTTCGTCATCTCCCAACCCACCTCAGGCTACGGGTGGCCACTCTACTTATCCCACCAATGACCAGGCTGTCACACAGAACGTGCTTTCTCGTCCACCTACCCCCATCACTGCTATGCCGGCTCAGCCGGCCAGTCATTCCACTGCTAGGCCCCAGCATCCTTCTGTTCCTTTGTTTCTAAGGAGGCATATGCCAAACCAGTATTCTTCTAACCCGACCCCAGCCGAGTCTGACAACACCTCCATCCTCCTCCAAAAGATAGCTAGCATGGAGGAGTAGCTAAAGAAGGTCACGGCCCCAAAGGCCACCCCGGAGGTCACTATGCCTACTCTTCTAGTCTTTCACATACTTCCATCTGAGATGCCGAATTTCTGGAGGTACAATGGAACTGGCAATCCATACATTCACTTGAAGGACTTCAAGTGTGAAACCTCTTTCTGGCAAGATAACAACGCTTCACTGGCATATCTCTTTAGGCGTTCATTAGATGGGCCGGCACTGGAGTGGTTCTACTCTTTGGACCCTACCGAAGCCGGTGATTTTGATGTAGTACAACGCAAGTTCCTGCATAAGTACAAGGACCGTGTGGGTCCCTCCTTGTTCGTTACAGATCTAGTTGCTGAGAAGATGAAGCCCGAGGTGGACTTCGTGCTATTTGCCGATAGATGGAGAGCAATGGCTGACAGGCTAAAAGACACTTTGTCGGAAACTGAACAAGTAAAAATGATTATTTCCAATTCTACTCCACAGTTCCGGCATATTCTTGATATGAACAAACTGAACACGATGGAAGAGCTCTATGAAAGAGCAAGATATATTCAAACTCAGATGAAGGATTCGCCCATTATGGGCATGTTTGAACCAAGGTCAAGAGTGATAAGGAAGAATGTAAGTACTGGAAATAGCGGTGGAACTACGGAAGGCACTGTCACCAACGAGCAGGTGGGCGCATTTGGTAACTCTACACCTTTTCGCCCTCCCCCAAACCCAAGGCCGCCATCACAACAACCTCCCTTCCAAAACCTAGTCCACCAGCCAAACAACAACCCTCCTCAATTCCAACCTTTCCAATACCAACAACAAGAATAATAACAGCCTCACTTTGTGCCACAAAATCAACCTCAGCAATATCACCAAGTACCGCCTCCAGCTAACTACGGTCCCCAGCAGCCGAGAAGATCGCCGGGCCCCAAGAGGACCCAGTACCCCCCATTGCCCGAGAGTCTACCCGACATCTTCAATGCACTTATGGCCGCTAATGCGCTCACACTGTCGAAGGAAAGAACGGTGTGGCCCCAAAATGTAGACACTTCTCGATATTATGTCTTCCACCGGCAGCCCGGGCATAACATCGACAACTATTTTCATTTTAAAGATTATATTAATGATATGAATGATCAAGGTGATATTGAATGGGATGAAATGAGAAGGTTTATCGCCACATTAAAGGCACGAAGGCCCCCCAGGCAGCAGCAAGCACAACAGCATCCTCAGCAACAAGCAGTGCCCCCTCCACAGCAACAACAGGCTCCTGCTCCCCAACCGAATATGGGGATTGTTAATAATCCATTACCGGAGCACCCGGTGCAAAATCAGCAAGTAAACCCTATTTCCTCAATCCACGAGGTGGAGAGAGGGCAGGGTTGGCATGAAGAACGCGCCTCTGTCGGGGCCATCAACCAAACTTCCAGCCAACCGCCACAGCTCTTAAGAAGGCTCCAACCTTCTTTATAGCCATCACGTCCCCTTATACGTTCCGCTACCTCCCAGTCATCTAATCCTAACCCTACCACTTTATGCCATGTCCTCATACGCCCGTCCGCAAATCCCCCTCCACCTCAAAACCCACCACCAAACAGGCCCCTCCTTATTCGCCCCTTGCTGGCAACCGTATCTCCTCCAACTCCCCCACAATCTACCTCGCCCGCCATCACCATGCTTCCAAGACCCCTCCTTGTCCACCCAACCGTCACACCACCCCCGCTTTCCGATAATCCCCGGCCGGCGAGGCCGCTTATAAGGACCCCTTCTTCCCATCTTACATCACCTTCCAACACGCCTTCTACCTCTTCTAACCCCGCACCCACTCCAGACCCGGCAGAGGCGCCAAGGACAATGGTGCTCCATAGTGGGCGTATGTTCCACCGAGTATTTCCCCAGCGAGAGCAGGAGCCTGTACAGGAGCAGTAGGAACAGGAACAAGAATCTGTACCGGGCACAGAGTATGACCTATTGAAGCATTTAGACATAACACCGGCTCGGATCTCTATTTTAGAACTGATTAAAAGATCCACTACACACCAGTTGGCGCTAAAGCAATATTTGGAGAAAGTGATGGTGAATGAAGACATCCCAGCCGAGCAAGTTACTATAGTTCTGAGTCCGGTCAGCAGTCAACCGGCCATTACTTTCTATGAACATGAGTTGGCCCCTTAACCGGCCCGTAAATACGCACTATGCATTACTATCGACATTAACTAGGTACCAGTGAAACATTGCTTAGTTGACACCGGGGCATCAATTAATGTTTTGCCGCCGAGTACTTTGAAAATGTGTGGTATCCCGGAAAGTCAGATCCAGCCGTCCACGATTACCGTCACGGCATATGATAACACGAAGAACCATCCAAGGGCAAGAAGACCAAAAGTTTCATGAATACACATTGGTGGAACATTTTAATGAAGATGGGGTATCAGGCCAGCAAAGGATTGGGAGTTAATCTCTAGGGCAGGGTGAAGCCCGTTAAAAGCTCCAGAATGATCCCTCGAGGCTGTCTCGGATACAAAGGACCAAACAAAGAAGAACCCGATGAAGCTGGTGACAGGCCATGGGTTGCTATGACTTCCACTCTTAAGACCAACAGAAAGCAGCTCACGTGGTCTTTATACTCTCATTTTGTAAAAGGGCATGTTCAATAGAACGGTGAAGAGAAAACCACGATCATTACTTCTATACTAGATCACCAAGATGTACATGCTCGGCAGTTTGCCCGCCACTTGGCCCCGCTTGTCACCTACAAAGCTTTGGAATCATTAAGGCCATTAAAAAGAAGAAAAATGGATGATCCAAAATGTGAATGGTACCGGTGGTTTGACATGGATGACATTGCTGTAGATTATGAAAAATCCACTTAATGAAAAAGGGGGGATGAAACCCAAACTCAAGTTTCTAAAGCTTAAAAATTAATAGTGAAAGGAAGAGCATGTGTGGGATGCTAAAGGGGAATGTGATCGCCAGAGGGGTTACCTCAAATAAGAAAAAGGATGATCGCGAGTACCGTGTGTTAAGCGGGGGAGATTGTGAAACCTTTCTTCCTCCTTCCACCGGCCGACCGATGAAGGTGGTTCTTAGTCTTGATTACCTTGCAAGAACACATAAATCAAATAAAAGAGTGGATTAGCCAAAGGGTGTAGTATCAAAGTTCTAAGATTATGAAATTAATCAAATTAAACATGAACATGAACACACCTTGTGTGTTTTGGTCTTAAACCCCTGAGAGGAGTAACAAGGTTTGGAAGATGTGAATGCAACGATATGTTAATGCAAAATATATGGGATATGCTATCTAGCAAGAACTAGAAGAAGAGAGAATGTGTGATGATAATGATAAAAAAACAAAAAAAAAACAAACTAAGCAATTAAAGAGAAAGATCCTTTCTGTTGTGCGTGCAGCAGTAAAAGGGGAGAGAGGGAGAGCTTCAATATGTGGTGGTGTAGCGGCAGAAGTTCGTCTGTGGAAGAAGAAGTATCCTCCTGGAAGAGAAAGCCTGTTCGGATGAAGAAGAAACCTGCAAAACAACAACTCTCTTCTTTGTTAACTCTGTATGTTTCTCTCTGCCTTTTGCTCCTTCTCCTTATCCGTCGCGCGCAGAGACCCAGGAGGTGTATTTATAGGGCCAAAAATCCTTGCTAAACAAGGTAATAATCCTCCATCAAGAAACCCTCTTCCCAATCGAACAGGAGGCTCAAAACGGGGAAGGAATCATTAATGAAAAGAAGGAGACAAAAGGGAGACGGAATTGAAAATGACGACCCCTTTAAGGGCGTCAATTAAAAATGACGACACGACCAAAGGTGTTAATTAGAATAACGACGCCCATAAAGTCGTCAATTCCTGGATTTAATTATAGAAACAATTAACTTTCCTTATTTAAAATGATGAACTGACGCTGGTCAGACGGACGTCAAATAATCAACGCCTTCAAGGGAGACGTCAATTCCTCAATTTTCATTTAAATCCGTAATTTGCAGTAAATCCAGAAAATGATGCCTGTATTGACAGTCGTCCATTTTTAAAAGAGGCACCCTCGTCAATGCCATCAATTTAAAAGACGCCCCTACTTAAGGCGTTAATTCCAAAAAAAGGCAAGAAATCACAATTAATTCATAAAAAATAGAAAAACTTCATATTAAGCCAATATTGAAGTCCGCTTTGGGGCGTCATATGGTGACATGAAATTTGCTCTTCATAGCATCAATTTTGGCGTGTCTACACCGTGATCGCCAATTTGTAGATTCTAAGAAATCCACTTAATGAAAAAGGGGATTGAAACCCAAGCTCAATTTCTAAAGCTTAAAAATTAATAGTGAAAGGAAGAGCATGCGTGGGATGCTAAAGGGGAATGTGATCGCCAGAGGGGTTACCTCAAATAAGAAAAAGGATGATCGCGAGTACCTTGTGTTAAGCGGGGGAGATTGTGAACCCTTTCTGTTAGCTAGGTGCGATTGATAAACACAGATCCAGAGGGGGGGTGAATGGATCTTTCAAAGAATTCTACCCAATTTAAAATTTACATGAGATGATAACAACAAGATCAGTGGACAATTGATCAAACATAAGATATGCAAACTCAATTAAACTCTAGGATATAGATAATCAATTAAATCACGGTCCTAGCATGCATCTAGCAGAAGCAGGCAATCAAACAAACCACTGCACAAGGATTTTTAGGTGGTTCGGTCCAAAGACCTACGTCCACCCCTCACTCCCAACCGGAGTGAGGCTTCCACTAGTAACACTAGCACAGCAGACTCAGTCTGCAACAAATGCTGCCAAATAGCTTGACCAGGGGAACAACCTCCCCTCTTCCTCCCAACCGGAGGGACACCCCAAGTGACTCCCAGCCACTTGGAAACCAGAGACACACGGTCTCTCTTTCTCCAGACCCGGAGGGAACCCCTGGACTTGCTACCCACAAGCCCAGAACCGGAGGACCAAACCTCCCTTCCTCCAAACCGGACGGGAACCTAGAGACCCAAGTCTCTCTTCCTCTGAAACCCAGAGGGAAACACAAGTGACATCAAGTCACCTGCAAACTAGAGGTCTCGGACCTCTCTTCCTCCCAACCGGAGGGAACCAACCAATGACACCCAGTCAAAGGCAACCAGAGACGCAAGTCTCTCTTCCTCCACATTGGAGGGAACCCGACCTCACACTAGAGGATCGGAAGAACAGCAAGTGAATAGTTCAAAGGAAAAACAAAAACGCAGCAACAGAAAGCTGAAAAGATAAAATCAAATATGGCTCTCGCAGGAGCTGACTGGCCTGGATTTGATCCACGGTCCAGCAGGAACTTCTTCTTCTACTTTTCTCTTTCTCCCAGCACGAACTCTCTTTTCTTCTTCTTCTTCTTTCTTTCTTCTTCTTCTTCTCACTGCTTCAGCCTTCTCCTTCTTCTCACTTCTTTTCTTCTTCTTCTCTATTCTCTGTATCGTGGAGGCACTCTCTGCTCTTCAGCTTTTCTCGATGGCTCTCTGCATTTCGATCACCCTCAGCCGATGGAGGAGACTCCATATATATACCAACAGCAGGCAGCTAGGGCTTATGCTCTTTTCGATTCCCGCCCAAGCTTCAGTGGTCCACGTGTCAGCATTTCAGCCTCTAGGATCACGTGCAAGTCTTGATGGCCTCATCCATTAAACCTGTCAGATAATTAGTTGAATAACCTGTCAGTTAATCAGTCGAAGATAGTATCAGCTTAAGGCAATGTTCGGACTTCATTCAGCGAGCAAGGCACACGTAGACGGCTATATAGACTTAGTTAGTTTAGGCCGCTAACAACGAGTGTATAGACTTAACGAAATAGTGAGTGTACAGACTTTAGTGTTAACGTGCCAGAGAAACCAGTGTACAGACTTCATGCTGTACAGACTTGATGTTGATCAAAAGACCTTTGGACATCAGCCCAAGGCGTCAACGCTTCCATCGTGCAGCGTCGCCTCAGCTCCTCAAGCGAGATGCTCACGCCCTTGGCAACTGGCCAATGCGTCAACGCATCCAGTGTCAGCGTCGACGCAGTGAACAAGACATAAAGTGAAAGACGCACAATTGCGTCTACGCAGTCAGCCAAGTGCGTCAACGCACTAAAAGCACAGAACCCATGAAGACAGACAGGCTGTACAGACTTTGATGCTCAAAGATTATTGTATAGACTTTGCCTTAGAAACGAGTGTATGGACTTTGAAACAGCAAATGAATAAGTATGTACACTGAGGGAGTGTATAGACTTGGAACCCAAAGGCAGTGTACAGACTTGGTAAGTCTGAGCCAATGTACAGACATCAAGTGAAGACCAGTGTATAGACCTCTCATGAAAACCAATGTACAGACTTTGAGGCGTTTGATGGATGTATATACTTAGCCTTTGAGGAACGATGTATAGAGTCTGAACGTGAAGGCATGCTGTATAGACTTGAAGCGCTTGAAGCGATGTACAGACTTGGTGATGAGACACCAATGTACAGACTTGCAAAAGCGAAGCCAATGTACAGACTTTGAGAGACATGAACACTGCGATGTTCAGACTTTAGCAGTGTATAGACTTGGCCAAACGTAGGAAAAGCTATGAATGTATAGACTTGGCCAAACGTAGGAAAAGCCCCCAATGTGCAGACTTGATCATCCAGATTCAAAGCAACCGATGTATAGACTTGAACGTTGTACAGACTTCTCGAAGTGATGCTTGAGCAAAGAGATAGTGTACAGACTCTGTGATGAAAGGCTGATAGAGCGAGCGATGTATAGAGTTGGAGAAGAAGACGCACTGTTCACGCTGTACAGACTTGACGTTGGAACGAGACTGTACAGACTTGCTAAGACGATCGGATGAAGAATGCATTGTGTGGACTTTGATGAAGAGCCTAATGTACAGACTTGACGTTGAAAGCTGAAGGATTGAGCGATGTATAGACTTGGAGGATGCTGTGCAATGTATAGACATCCAATGAATGAAACGCTGTACAAGTGCTCAAACAGTCCGATGTATGGACTTGTATAAACCTGATGAATGAACTGAGGGGTCGACCCATTGAACAGGCTAACATGAAAAAAATCCAGATAACAAACAATCCAGATAACAAACAATAGCAATCATGAAATGCATCAACAATAAATGAAATGCACCAATGCACACAGCACATAGCCTCTGCCTGTTCGTTGGTTATGTAGTTCAGATAAGATGTTCAATGAGACATACATATGCAACCCAACCAGTTAAATGCAGATTCAAATAGATGATGACTTATAGTGTTTGCTATCATCAAAATCACAGGGACACAACAATCTCCCCCTTTTTGATGATGGCAACACTATGAGTCATACTGACTTGATCAAAAACATTTCTCCCCCTTTGACTTCAGCAAAAAGACATTAGTTGAAGAGGGAGGAATAATACTGCATAAGATGAGTGAATTAAAAGCACCCCTTTGACTAAACTCCCCCTTTATGGCAATTAGCTCCCCCTGAATAGAATAATGATCAGAACGTTTTGAAGGTTGAAACCAAATAAGATGAAGGGAGAATATCAACAAGAGCACAGGGACACTCAAGAATGCTGACTAGATCTCTCCCTTTATGAAAAACACTCAGCATGACATGGAAGCTCCCCCTGATTAGATGGAGTGAAAGAGGTGATGAGCATCTATCAGCAAAGCACATGGGTATTCAAGAATTACCACAGTCTGTAATTACAGTGAATAAATGAGAAAGCAGGATTTTCATTAGCACACCAAATTCATAAATCTTTATAAACGAATTTCAGATTCTTCAATTATAATAGATTATGAATGAGTTTAAACTTACCATCATGATTTAAGAGTGATGTATTTAAAGTTTATCAGGAAAATTCATTACTCATATCAGAAGCATCTTTTAATAAAGATGAACCATCAACTCATTTGTTATTCATGTTGAACCTCATTCCATCTTACTCATTTAAATTCAATGACTCCTATGGAAGTTACACAAGATAGTATTGAGATTAAACATAAATAAATGAGACTGAACTTCTCTTTAAATTTTCAGAATTTTCTATTGAGCATCACTCATTTTTCCTGAGCAAGTTTGGTTCAGTCAACACCTTTTTACATGAGGCACAACACGTCTTAGGTGAAGTGACCCAGTTACTCAGTGTGACAACCACATTGCCTCTTAAAGAAAATAGAGTTAGCAATGGAGTATCTTTTTACATGAGGAGACACCTTGATCAGAGGCCAGAATCCCCAGTGACTCAACACAACCATGCCATTGCTCTGCCAGATTTTCAAGCATTTTGAAAAGAGAGTTAACTATGGCACTTCATGACATGGGCTTACTCTACTTCATTGATAGAGAACCCAGTTTCTCTGTGACCAAAGTCATTGCTCTTGCTTTGAATTTTTAAGTGTTTTCAGATTTTTCAAACAAAACTCAGTACACTTGAAATGTTTAAGAACAATACCTTCTACATGTATCTTAACCAAAGAAAGCCATGTCTTTTAAAATTTTAGATTTCAGAAGGTTTTGCATGAAGTTCATGAGACAACTGGTTAAGATTTATTAAGTAGAATGAATCAGATATTTTCAAGACTTTTACATCAAAACTTTGGAAATACATTAGACTTAAATCAATTTGATTTATCAAAACATTCTTAAGCCAGTATAATAGAAGATTCTTCTTTTCAGAATGTGTCTGATTTATGTCTAGGGTGCACTAACTAAAATCTTCCTCATTCAGATGAATCAATGACATTGTCAGGAAATCAATGGAGTCAACAAAGTAATTTTATTGAGAGAATAGCAGAGAGCAATCAGAAGCCAGCATTAAAGACTAGAATTTAGTCAGATTAGCTTGGACTAGACTTGACAAGCTATCAAGAAATGTGAGTGATAGGAACAAGCTAGCAGTTGAACTTCAAAGCGAACAGAATCAATAGCTAAGTCTGGAATACAGACAGACCAGCTATATCAGTGTAGACATCAGAGAATTCAAGAGAACAACATATATGCCAAGAATGGATCAGATTGCTAGACAGAAGGAGTTCAAGAGGTGTTGAAGAGTTCAAATAGGAATGCTCCCCCTTTCTAGATGCGATGAAATATTTCTTTTTAGATTTTTCAATGAAGGAAAGTGTAATGCAACTAACTACATGTATGCAAAGACATGCAATGCACTACTCTTCAAATGCAACATCAGTCAAGCTCCCCCTTACAGAGTGCATGATATGCAATTAAAGCACTGAACATGATATTAAAAATTTATGCTCATTCAGACTACCCTATAAAGAGATATGACCCATGGTACTAGGTGAAGAACTTGGTCTAGAAGACCATCTCACACATAGTAAGAACCTCCAGGTAGATTTTCCTGCCTTTTAGTAGCTTACTATTAGATATACCATGGTGGTCATGCATGATAGTGCAATTCAACATACAAGAAGTTTGGCATATCATTCATCATGGCATTTGTGTGCAATGCATTTAGAAATAAACTCAATCATTTTCATGAGCATTTCAGATTTTTCTAATTAGTTTCAGTTAGACAATGCGCAAAAGAATTATCATGATATGCAGTGCATTCAGATCACACAAATCAGAATACAAAGTTTTCAGAATTTACCTGAATGGGGCTTTATCATCTTGGGTGCCTTGGTTTACTTTACCCCTCTTTATTCCTCAGTCCAAGGCACACCTGCAAAGTATTTGATCACCTTGATCCTGCAGGGACCCAAGCAGCTTTGGGTCCTGCGTTAGCCCTGACAGGTGATCTAAGCAAATTCATAGCAATATGGTCACCATGATCCATCAGATAGCAATTTTTCATAGAGTGACCAACCTTCCCACAATATCTACATGACGTGACTGGTTTCTGGTTTTTATGATGCATAGTAACAGTAGCATAAGGTTTATAAACATGTTCATAAGATTTTCTGTTATATGCATGAACAGTTTGGTTCTTATTCCTAACCAGCCAACATTCAGAAGATTTGTGACCTTGCTTCCTACAATTATAGCATGAAAATCTTGCAAATGATTTTGCAGGGAATTTGACACCATAGGGGTTAACAGTGTTCTTCTGAACTTGCCAACAGTTCTTGACTGTATGGCCATTCTTCCCATAGTGAGAGCAAGCAAAAGAATTTCTTCTATGAAAACCATTTTTACCCCAAGTAGATCTAAACCAGCACTCAGCAGCCTTGTGCCCAGGCTTATTGCAGTTGAAGCACACAATGTGCTGACTAGAATTGTGTTTAGATCCATATGGATCATGAAAGTGCATGGAAGACCTGGCATGTAGTTTATTGTCTTCTTTCATGATAAAACAATCATTCATGAGATGACCATGCTTCCCACAATAATAACATGAAGCATCAGGCTTCCTAGCAGCATGGTTTCTATCAGAAAGATTTCTTGAATGTAAAGTTCCACTAGTATGCTCATCCTTTAACATCAATCTGCAATCTTCCATTATGTGACCTCCTTTCCCACAATAATAACATGACCCCTTTTTAATATGAGTGTGAGAGAGATCATGTGAATTGTGTGTAGCCTTCTTTATAGTAACATGAGTGTCTTTATCCTTCTTCTGTGAAGTTTCACCCTTTTTCAGTTTTTGATTTTGTTCCACAGTTTTGGGTTTTTCCTTTTTCTGTGAATTTTCATCCTTTTTCAATTTTTGACTTTGTTCCACATTTTTGGGTTTCACAGTGGATTTTTGTGCAGTGAATTGGAAGACAGAAGGAGCAGAGGTTGTGTTCTGATTGGTTGCTTTGACAAAAACAGTAGATGTTTCATTCCCATTACTCCTTTTATTTGTCGGACTATAGCCCAGTCCCTTTCTCTCAAAGTTATCACTCTTTCCAAGAAGCTTATTCAGATTGTCCTTTCCTTTGACAAATTTTGATAGAGAATTTTTCAAATCTTTAATCTCAGAATTCAAGCCACAAATATTAGCTTCATATTTGGACAGATCTGTTTCACAGGAAATGACTTGTTGATGCAAGGCATCATTCAGACTTTTGAGTTTTTCAACTTCCTGTTTTAGTTTTGTTTCATTGTCAGCTTCAGATAGGGACTTATAAAGATCATCAACTTCTTGTTGAAGGGATGTGATAGTAAGCTCATATCCAGCTATTTTCCGTTCACTGCAACTGACATTTCCATTTAACATTAAGTTGATGGTTTTTAGACTCTCAATTTCTTGTTCAGCATTCATCAACCTATCAGAATTATCCACACTCACACACTTGCCTTTTTCCATTGTCATTAGCCTATCTGTCAGCTGGGTGTTTAGATGTTTCAACTCATTGATTTCCTCTTTCAGTTTACTGTTCTGCTCTAGGAGATCAGCATCAAGCACCCATTCATCTGAGAGAGACTGACATTCATGAAACATTTCCTGTTGTTTTTCAGATTGAAGTTTGTCAAGATTTTTCTGAATCTCTGAATTTGTTACTCTATCAGCCTCTAGTTTTTCAGAAATCAATCTATTTTCTTTTTCAAGATTTATTGATTTGAGTTCAAATTCCTTGAGCTGATTATTGAGTATTTCATTTGCAGATTTCATTTTTTCCAATTCAGAGTTGACACATTCTAATTCTCTCACCAATTTTTCATTTTGAACAATATCATTGTTGTGAGCCTGATCAACTAAGCTAAGCCTTTCCTTTAGTTCAGCAATTTCACAAACAAGCTCTTGACTCTCCTTTTTGTGTAGACCAACTTGTTTCATAAGAGATTGTTTTTCAGATTTGAAATGATCTAAGTCTGAACTAATAGAATCAAACTCTGTTATCTGTCTTCTAAATATTTCATTTTCAGTTTTCAGAGTTTCAAGATTTTCACCTCCTAGTTTTTCCAGCTTCTTTTTCAGTCTTCTATACCTCTTACTCATTTTTTCATGGGAGTGTAACAGATCAGCATAGGCATCTACCCAGTCATCTAAAGTGAAGCTAGAGAAGGGGATGATTACCTCTTCAGCATCTTGGAATTCCTCTTGATCACTGCTATGGTTGCTCTCGTCAGCCATCATGCAGTTGTCCTCATTCATCCTCTGAGCTAGCTTCAGCTGATCCAGAATGTCCTTAGCGGACCTGCAGTCATAAAAACAAGAATGTAGAGCCTTGTCAGTAGCTGCTCTCATCAGGTTAAAGGCTTTCTGATTTTCTCCATATTTTGACTTGTGACTTTTAGTCCATTTGGACTTTTCCTTTGGCAATCTGTCGGGACCTTGTGAAATTAACTTCCACAGATCCGGATTAATCATTTTCACATAATTGTGAAGACTGCTAATCCATGAGTTAAAGTTAGAGCCATTGAAAACCGGTGGAGAACCCATTGAATAAATCGGCAACTAGATTAATGCAGCAAAGGGTAGAAACAGAAATGCACCAAGGGACAACAGGATCCTCTGCAGATCGTTGGATCTGATCAATCAGAGAACCGCTCTGATACCAATTGTTAGCTAGGTGCGATTGATAAACACAGATCCAGAGGGGGGGTGAATGGATCTTTCAAAGAATTCTACCCAATTTAAAATTCGCATGAGATGATAACAACAAGATCAGTGGACAATTGATCAAACATAAGATATGCAAACTCAATTAAACTCTAGGATATAGATAATCAATTAAATCACGGTCCTAGCATGCATCTAGCAGAAGCAGGCAATCAAACAAACCACTGCACAAGGATTTTTAGGTGGTTCGGTCCAAAGACCTACGTCCACCCCTCACTCCCAACCGGAGTGAGGCTTCCACTAGTAACACTAGCACAGCAGACTCAGTCTGCAACAAATGCTGCCAAACAGCTTGACCAGGGGAACAACCTCCCCTCTTCCTCCCAACCGGAGGGACACCCCAAGTGACTCCCAGCCACTTGGAAACCAGAGACACACGGTCTCTCTTCCTCCAGACCCGGAGGGAACCCCTGGACTTGCTACCCACAAGCCCAGAACCGGAGGACCAAACCTCCCTTCCTCCAAACTGGAGGGGAACCTAGAGACCCAAGTCTCTCTTCCTCTGAAACCCAGAGGGAAACACAAGTGACACCAAGTCACCTGCAAACTAGAGGTCTCGGACCTCTCTTCCTCCCAACCGGAGGGAACCAACCAATGACACCCAGTCAAAGGCAACCAGAGACGCAAGTCTCTCTTCCTCCACACCGGAGGGAACCCGACCTCACACTAGAGGATCGAAAGAACAGCAAGTGAATAGTTCAAAGGAAAAACAAAAACGCAGCAACAAAAAGCTGAAAAGATAAAATCAAATGTGGCTCTCGCAGGAGCTGGCTGGCCTGGATTTGATCCACGGTCCAGCAGGAACTTCTTCTTCTACTTTTCTCTTTCTCCCAGCACGAACTCTCTTTTCTTCTTCTTCTTCTTTCTTTCTTCTTCTTCTTCTCACTGCTTCAGCCTTCTCCTTCTTCTCACTTCTTTTCTTCTTCTTCTCTATTCTCTGTATCGTGGAGGCACTCTCTGCTCTTCAGCTTTTCTCGATGGCTCTCTGCATTTCGATCACCCTCAGCCGATGGAGGAGACTCCATATATATACCAGTAGCAGGCAGCTAGGGCTTATGCTCTTTTCGATTCCCGCCCAAACTTTAGTGGTCCACGTGTCAGCATTTCAGCCTCTAGGATCACGTGCAAGTCTTGATGGCCTCATCCATTAAACCTGTCAGATAATTAGTTGAATAACCTGTCAGTTAATCAGTCGAAGATAGTATCAGGTTAAGGCAATGTTCAGACTTCATTCAGCGAGCAAGGCACACATAGACGGCTGTATAGACTTAGTTAGTTCAGGCCGCTAACAACGAGTGTATAAACTTAACGAAATAGTGAGTGTACAGAATTTAGTGTTAACGTGCCAGAGAAACCAGTGTACAGACTTCATGCTGTACAGACTTGATGTTGATCAAAAGACCTTTGGACATCAGCCCAAGGCGTCAACGCTTCCATCATGTAGCGTCGCCTCAGCTCCTCAAGCGAGATGCTCACGCCCTTGGCAACTGGCCAATGCGTCAACGCATACAGTGTCAGCATCGACGCAGGGAACAAGACATAAAGCGAAAGATGCACAATTGCGTGTACGCAGTCAGCCAAGTGCGTCAACGCACTAAAAGCACAGAACCCATGAAGACAGACAGGCTGTACAGACTTTGATGCTCAAAGATGATTGTATAGACTTTGCCTTAGAAATGAGTGTATGGACTTTGAAACAGCAAATGAATAAGTATGTACACTGAGGGAGTGTATAGACTTGGAACCCAAAGGCAGTGTACAGACTTGGTAAGTCTGAGCCAATGTACAGACATCAAGTGAAGACAAGTGTATAGACTTCTCGTGAAAACCAATGTACCGACTTTGAGGCGTTTGACGGATGTATATACTTAGCCTTTGAGGAACGATGTATAGAGTATGAACGTGAAGGCAGGCTGTATAGACTTGAAGCGCTTGAAGCGATGTATAGACTTGGTGATGAGACACCAATGTACAGACTTGCAAAAGTGAAGCCAATGTACAGACTTTGAGAGACATGAACACTGCGATGTTCAGACTTTAGCAGTGTATAGACTTGGCCAAATGTAGGAAAAGCTATGAATGTATAGACTTGGCCAAACGTAGGAAAAGCCCCCAATGTGCAGACTTGATCATCCAGATTCAAAGCAACCGATGTATAGACTTGAACGCTGTACAGACTTCTCGAAGTGATGCTTGAGCAAAGAGACAGTGTACAGACTCTGTGATGAAAGGCTGATAGAGCGAGCGATGTATAGAGTTGGAGAAGAAAATGCACTGTTCACGCTGTACAGACTTGACGTTGGAACGAGACTATACAGACTTGCTAAGACGATCGGATGAAGAATGCATTGTGTGGACTTTGATGAAGAGCCCAATGTACAGACTTGACGTTGAAAGCTGAAGGATTGAGCGATGTATAGACTTGGAGGATGCTGTGCAATGTATAGACATCCAATGAATGAAACGCTGTACAAGTGCTCAAATAGTCCGATGTATGGACTTGTATAAACCTGATGAATGAACTGAGGGGTCGACCCATTGAACAGGATAACATGAAAAAAAAAACCAGATAACAAACAATCCAAATAACAAACAATAGCAATCATGAAATGCATCAACAATAAATGAAATGCACCAATGCACACAGCACATAGCCTCTGCCTGTTCGTTGGTTATGTAGTTCAAATAAGAAGTTCAATGAGACATACATATGCAACCCAACCAGTTAAATGCAGATTCAAATAGATGATGACTTATAGTGTTTGCTATCATCAAAATCACAGGGACACAACACTTTCTTCCTCCTTCCACCGGCCGGCCGATGAAGGGGGTTCTTAGTCTTGATTACCTTGCAAGAACATACAAATAAAATAAAAGAGTGGATTAGCCAAAGGGTGTAGTATCAAAGTTCTAAGATTATGAAATCAATCAAATTAAACATGAACATGAACACACCTTGTGTGTTTTGGTCTTAAATCCCTAAGAGGAGTAACAAGGTTTGGAAGATGTGAATGCAACGATATGTTAATGCAAAATATATGGGATATGCTATCTAGCAAGAACTAGAAGAAGAGAGAATGTGTGATGATAATGATAAAAAAAAACAAAAAAAATAAACTAAGCAATTAAAGAGAAAGATCCTTTCTGCTGTGCGTGCAGCAGTAAAAGGGGAGAGAGGGAGATCTTCAATATGTGGTGGTGTAGTGGTAGAAGTTCGTCTGTGGAAGAAGAAGAATCCTCCTGGAAGAAAAAGCCTGTTCGGAGGAAGAAGAAACCTGCAAAACAACAACTCTCTTCTTTGTTAACTCTGTATGTTTCTCTCTGCCTTTTGCTCCTTCTCCTCATCCCTCGCGCGAAGAGACCCAAGAGGTGTATTTATAGGGCCAAAAATCCTTGCTAAACAAGGATTAAAACAAGGTAATAATCCTCCATCAAGAAACCCTCTTCCCAATCGAACAGGAGGCTCAAAACGGGGAAGGAATCATTAATGGAAAGAAGGAGACAAAAGGGAGACGGAATTGAAAATGACGATCCCTTTAAGGGCGTCAATTAAAAATGACGACACGACCAAAGGCGTTAATTAGAATAACGACACCCATAAAGTTGTCAATTCCTGAATTTAATTATAGAAATAATTAACTTTCCTTATTTAAAATGATGAACTGACGCCGGTCAGACGGACGTCAAATAATCAACGCCTTCAAGGGAGACATCAATTCCTCAATTTTCATTTAATTTACGATCCGTAATTTGCAGTAAATCCAGAAAATGATGCCTGTATTGACAGTCGTCCATTTTTAAAAGAGGCGCCCTCGTCAATGCCGTCAATTTAAAAGACGCCCCTACTTAAGGCGTTAATTCCAAAAAAAAAGGCAAGAAATCACAATTAATTCATAAAAAATAGAAAAACTTCATATTAAGCCAATATTGAAGTCCGCTTTGGGGCGTCATATGGTGACATGAAATTTGCTCTTCATAGCATAAATTTTGGCGTGTCTACAGCTGTCCCGCCTTGGCGTCTGCTTTGCAAGGGAGTGAGACGGAGTGAAGCGAAAGTGAAACAAGTGGAATGAGGTGGAAGGTACTGATAAGTAGATGCCAAGGTGTGATGTGACACGCTCCCGACACTAAGCGTTTGGAAATCTTTGCAAGATTCTGAATAAAATAACTCCGGATGATTCCAAGAAAGCATCGATTAGCTGGAAAAAGGAGACTAAACTAGATAAACAAAATGTGCGCGAGGGCACAACAGGGAGGCACCATTGGAGAGCGGTTACCAGCCAATGTGGACGTGCTACAACCAAGGTGGATTTGCAGAAAAGTGAAGTGAGTTGAGATAAAGATCCAGCAAAGGGACGATTTTCGAGGGACCAGCCTGAATGGTTTCAAGGAGAATAAAGTACTTGATTTAGAATGGAATATCTCATGTCAACTCAATTAAGAGCGAGCAACCTTCATTATTGGCGTAATATGAAGATTTTCATCATTAAGCTCAAAGTCCTACATGATGCATGCTGGGCTAAAAGAAAAATTAAAACAAACTAAAATAAAAGATAATCAAGGATAATATTATTAAGCCATCTAGATTTGGTCAAGAATCCAGATCTCTGAGCGGATACTAAGCCGAAGCCCGTTTGTCCACGCATCAACTCAGAAAGTGGAACCATCGTCCCAAACCTTAAATGACTCAACGGCCTATCCGTGTGATCAAGACTCCCCTGGAATTATCACTGTTTTTGATGAAGGGGAACTCAAATTCCAAGTTCATCAGAACCACAAGGTCCTTGATATGCTATAATAGCATAGATACCTTATAGTAACAATGCATACAGGAAGCATACAGGAAGATGGTGATAACATGAGCATGTGAGAAATGAGGTGTAGTCACCGTGGGGCTCGGATGCTGAGGCCCAGTTGATGGGACCAAGAGCTTTTTAACCTGTACTCAAAATTTCATTAGCCATGATATAAAGATGCATAAAGCATACTCAACAACATTGATTTGAATTTAAGAATTTTTTTTGGATTTATTTGGCATTTTTTGGGAATTTTTGAATTTTTATGAGAATTTTTGAATTTTTATTGGAATTTTGAGAATTTATTGAATTTTTATTAGAATTTTGAGAATTTATTGAATTTTTATTGGAATTTTGAGAATTTATGAATTTTTATTGGAATTTTGAGAATTTATGAAATTTTATGAGAATTTTGAGAATTCATTGAATTTTTATTGGAATTTTGAGAATTTATTGAATTTTTATTGGAATTTTGAGAATTTATGAAATTTTATGCAACGTACAGACTTTTAGAATGTATAGACTTGTGGATGAAGAACGAATGTGTAGACTTAACATTGAGATGTGTAGACTTATGACTTATGAATGTACAGACTTAGCAATGTATAGACTTATGGAATGGAGTGTATAGACTTTGGAACGTATAGACTCAGAGAATGTATAGACTTAGGTGGGTAGAATGTATAGACTTAGAGAATGTATGGACTTAGGAACGAATGTATAGACTTGGGGATGTATAGACTTGGTGAAGAGAATATGGATGTATAGACTTGGTGAAGAGAATGTGGATGTATAGACTTGGATGGATAAAATGTATAGACTTTAGAACTTTCAACCATGATGCTTAAACTTATGCAATTACTTCCAGACTTACACAACATGCACTAAAGCTCATTAGTTCAAAAAGATAATTAGCTCAAAATATGATCATAAGTGCTTGATATAAACAATCTAATCATGATATGACATCACTTAAGTTCATGAATAATCCAGCAATTCAAAAGCGTAAGCTCGAAAATGACGACCCTTCTGGTCGGCGTCAAAACAAGAAATGACGACGTGCACTGAGGCGTTAATTGCAATTGAGGTTTAACTTGGAATTGGAATGCAAATGACGCCCTCCGTGGAGGAGCGGGATAAATGACGACCCTCCAGATGTCGTCAATTGAACAAATGACGCCACAAAGAACGTCGTTAATTATCTGTTTTCGTTTCCTGCTCGGAGTTAAACTTCCAGCAAATCGTTTTATTCAAACACAAACCATGCTACCCGTTAACGTTCAAAATACTATAAATAGGGCAACTGTTGGTGTTTCCAAACATCAGAAAATCGAAGTACAGAGTACCTTAGCCATCTTCTGTTAGGCAGTAGCAGAAGACCGAAGCAGAAGAATTAGTAGCATAACACTATCAGAAGGATGAACCAGATGATGCAACAAAGGCTTTCCAAGAAGCCAAGGATGAGTTTCCCAAGGATTTGTGAAGTGCCAGGCCATATCAGTGGGAGAATTGCTAAAGATCAAGTAAGTGTTCTTTGTGCTTAAACTTTTTATTTCTATTCTGACTTTCTTTCTTTTCAAAATTTCTGATGTTCTTTCTTCTTCCTTTCTTTTAATGTTTTATGTTTTCAGGATTACCCCATTATTCTTGGTCCAAGAAGATTTCTAAAGGTCAAGTGGCTTCCTTTGCTACTCTCCAAGCTCTCTCTAGACATGTGATCCTTCCTTGCTAAGTGGAACCTTCTAGGCCTTACCACCCATGCCACCCATTATAATGATATCCATCTTGATTGGGCTTCCATTGGAGCTCTTATAGAATTATGGCACCCTCACACCCATACTTTTCTATTCCCAACCTTTGAAGCAACCATCCTCCTAGAAGAAGTGGAGATGCTCTTGGGTTTGAAGAAGATGAAGCAAGGAGAGGAAACAAAGATGGCCCATATGACTAAGCCCATACAAGCCCATGATATGCTTATGAGCCTTGTTCAAAGCTCAAATTTGGTGAATCAAATGAAGGCAAACAAGGGAATCAATCTTTTGAAGTTGGCTTCTTGGGTATATAAAAACATGGATAAGGCTCAAGGAGATGAAGCCTTTTTGGAGAGAGTGATGAAGGGGTTTGTCATATGTGTAGGAGGAGCTTTATTCTTCCCTTCATTGGAGGATCATTTAGAGGAACAACACTTGAGTGTAATAGCAAGCATGTGGGAGGGAAAGAAAATAGGTGGGGCAATACTAGCCAACCTATACAATGGGCTCACCTCGGCTTCACTAGGACGGCCCTTATTCGGATCAATGCTTCTTCTAGCATGTTGGATAGATTTACACTTTAAGTTTGATCCATGTCAAGCAAACCAAGCGGCCTCCAAAATCTTTTCAAAGAGCCCACTTAGGTATATGACAAGCTCATTGGGCTTATGTGAAAGAGTTACTAATAGAGTTCCCAAGCTCAAGAAGAGGAATGAATGGAGAGATTACTTCAAAACAATGCCAAAGAGTAATTTCACATGCACACCAGGTTTTCTCAAAACCCAAGAACTTCGCTCAAGGTTATCCTCCGGCATCGAGCTCCGTTTAATTGGCGGGACCAACTTCATCCTTTACAACGCACACCGATGCCTCCCACAACTCGGACTTCCTCGACATCTCTTCGAAGGACCTTCTCACCTTCCTCCAATCAAGAAGAGGGATTTATGCTCAAGTGGTGACCATGAAGAAATCAGGACCATAATGGCTCAATGGAAGGTGGCACTTCTCCACAAATCTAAGACTCATGTTGAAGAAGAAGAGAACAAATGTAAAGCCTATGTACTGGCTCTCAAGAAGATAAGGCCCACAGTGGCTTAGAATGTAATCAAAAATTTTCATGAATGCAATAAGAATTCCTCTTTTATCTGAGCCAAAGCAATGTATGAAAGAGATCAGTTTTGACATTTCAAGCAATTCTATCTGATAACAAGGAGTTCCGATCCTTCTGTTCTGAATAGCGCCCCTATCAATGGCGTTAATTACCTAAGACACGCCTCGGTTGAAGCCGTCCATTATATTCAAACTCATAATTGACGCCCAAGGCACTGGCGTTTCTTAACTCACGTCTTTAAACAAGGCGTTAATCAATTCAAATTTTCAAATAATTTTTGAGATAATTCCTTAATTTCTTATAAAACACGCCTTTACTCACGTCACGTCTTAAACAATGGACGCCCGTCTGTTCGTCGTCAAATTCAAAGGGGTAATAATGACACCCACTCACATCAATCACTTCTCATCAATGTGCCTGACGACGGTTGCAATTTCCCATGCAAAACACAAATGACGTCCATCCTCAAGGCGTCAAATCTGAAATCTACGCCTTTCCTCAAACCGTCAATTTAAGAATAGACGCCTTCCTATCGGGCGTCATTTAGTCTCGACCGTTAAACCCTACTTTCCCCCCTTTCTTCTTCCTTCCTTCGTTTCCATTTCCATTTCTTCTCTCTGCAAAACCCTAACCGCAAACCCCCTCTTTCTCAATTTCCCATTCTCTCTCTCTCTACTCTCTCCCTCTCACAACCCAATGGCGGGCGGAGCTCACAAGTGGCAAAGGGTCTCTGCCCCTGACGTGGTAGACTTGGAAGGTGAGCCGGCCGTGGAGGAACTCCCTCCCGCGGCGGCCGAAGAAACACCGGCGGCGGCGGCCGGTGAAGAGGAAGAGGATCGCGATGAAGACGGGGACGACGGAGAAGATGAAGGAGATGAAGGTGATGATGAAGAGGGAGAAGAAGGCGAGGAAGATGATGGTGAAGAAGGAGAAGATGAAGAGGGAGACGATGGAGGAGAAGAAGGAGGAGGAGGTGATGAGGGCCCACCGGCGGCGGCGGCAGTGGTGGCCCGTCGGCCTGGGCAGCTTCGGTGGCCACGCCAACCACAGCAACCCCTCCGTGGGGGATTAATTGGACCAAAACGACAGAAGGTAGGCCCCCACACCCATTTCCCACTATTTTTATTTTTATTTCCATTATGTCCCCATTTCCATGGCCCTCGGGCATGACAAAACCATAGACACAGTAAAATGACGCCCCCAGGGGTGTCGTGAATTTAAATAACATCCCAGAGAGGGTCGTTAATTACATCTTTTCATTTTCTAAAAATAATTAATCGCATGAAAGAAACGTCCTTCAACAAGTCGTTATTTTAATTTTATCATGTTTCGCCAGCATGCTGTTATTTCCCTGTGATTTCATTTAAATTTTAAAAATGTATGTATTTCTGTTATTTCAATTTCGCACATTAAAACCTTGAAACCCCAGGAAAACCACGCCCCCCATCGGGACGTTAATTAGATAGGTAACGACCACAGGGTGGCCGTCAATGCAACATTTTCCAAAAATGCAATTTAAGATAGAAAGTTACTTCATGAACTACGCCCTTCCACAGGAGCGTTACTTAGATAACTGACGACCCAGGGTTGGGCGTCAATTCTAAATTTTTCAGATTTTTAGAATATCAATTTCAAAACAACGTCGCCCGCAGGGGCGTCAATTAGATAAACAACGACCCTGGGTAGGTCGTCAATTAAATGAACGTACAGTACCACCCGAAACCTATTTGGAAATAACGTCGCCCTCAGGGGCGTCAATCGTGGAAACCACGACCCACGGTAGGTCGTTAATTATCCAAACAACAAATATCACAATTAATGAGCTTAAATGAATTTCCACATGAAAACTTAAGCAAAAAAAGTTCTTTTATATTTATGCAGGGGTTGATGAGGACGTGGATTTCTTGGGTCCAGGTCCGGGCAGCGTACTACGGCCTCCCCGAGTTCCAGAGAGCTAGGATAGATGCTATGGGGTTTGGGGCCTTCCTTAGCATTGAGCCAGTTAGGCCAGACCTACCTTTGATTCAGGTTTTGAGAGAGAGATAGGATAGGTCTAGTCGGGCATTTCTGATGCCATGGGGGCATATGGTTCCTAGTTTGGAGGATGTGGCTAGGATCACTGGGCTGAGGGTAGATGGGGAGGCGGTGAGTGGGATCACCCTACCTGATTATAGTGAGCTGACCCAGAGGCTATTAGGGCTAGAGACGGTGTACGAGACACCGAGCGAGTGTAGGACCGTTTTCCGCACTGACCTTACCATAGCTATGGGATTGGAGGACTCTAGGCAGAGATCTAGGGAGTCCTTAGAGCAGTTTTCGCAGAGATTGATAGATGGGGCTAGGGCTTCCTACTGCCAGGATCCAGCTGACAAAGAGAGAGCAGATAGAGATTTGAGGAGGTTTCTATTTTTGATGCTCGGGAGACTGCTACTCGGCACGAAGGGCGACGTCATCAACATTCGCTTCCTGGGGATACTCGAGGACTTAGAGGGCGTGGGCAGATACGCCTGGGGAGCAGCGCTGCTGGTGCACTTGATAGCCGACCCGGGCTGCCCTGGCTGGGACAGAGTTGGCGATCTGTGAGCAACGGGTCGTGGAGCTAGAGCGGGCCTTGAGGCGACGAGAGCAGCTGCCTCAGGACATGGCAGAGCTGCGAGTCGCCCTCGAGATGGAGCGGAGAGAGCGTACTCGGGAGCGCGAGGAGCACCGGGCGGAGCGTGTCCGGGACCGTGAGCAGTACCAGGCGGAGTGTGCCCGTGACCGTGAGGAGCGGTCAGCTTGCGATCGAGAGCTTACAGCCTTGAGGGACCAGCTAGCCATTGCACAGGAGCGGCTATGAGCGACCGAGGAGCGTCTTCAGCGAGGTCGAGAGCGGGCGCGAGCTGCAGGGTACAGCTTCACCAGCTCTACTTTTGTGGTGGGTTCCTCTCTCCGGCAGAGGAGCGAGGTAGAGGAGCCGGCTCGAGCTCCAGCTACTTCCCAGGGGCCCATGCCCCCTCCACCAGCGCCTCGTCGGGAGGACGAGAGTGAGGCAGAGAGTAGGAGAGAGGAGGGTGGAGGCGAGAGTTGAGAGTCTTACTTGTACTCCTCCACCCTCACACCTGTACTCAGACATTTATGATGTATATATATATGAAATTGAGATTTTGCTACCTGAGCACTTGTGTAGTTGTGTAATTGTACCTTCTTTTCTTTCTCATCTTTTACTTTTACCCTGTGCGTCCACACTTGAATAAATAGGTTAATTCATCTGTTCGACTTGGCCCATTGCTCAATAAGCAAGGGATGTCTTCACTTTGACCTTGATAGCGGGTCAAGGGGCCAAGCCTTTAATCAATGAAGGCAAAGAGTAGATAAAAAAATGCGTCATGCAAGCAAGCAAATGCAAACTAAAAATAAAAGATGCCCATACAATCAAGCATATGAGAAACAAAGGGCTTGAAATTCCACAGTCATTTTTTTGTTATTATTGGTATATATGCTTTTTTGTCGAGTTTTTTTATTTTGAAAGTGATACTTAATTTTGAAAAGGACGCCTATTTGAAAAGTTTTATTTTGGAGGCGAGTATGGTATAGAGCTTTGAAACCTTCACCATCTAAAATTCATTAGATTTTCTCAAGAGACTTAACAAAAGAGTCAATGTGATTTATACTTTGGCTTTTACTCATATTCTCTCGCAGCCCATCCTTCTTAGTTGGTCTTTGCCATTCTTTGAGTTCACAACCCACCATGGAGGGAGAAGAGAAGAATGATTAAGGAAGCTCACGAAAGGTTTTCAAGAACGGGGCACACTCTAACCCTGCCCTTATGCCTATTGGGATTCAATCTTCGACTTAGGGAAATTTTGTTGCTCTTTTTGCCCTTATTCATGTATGCTTATGACCAAGGTTTTCCTTGCGGGGACTTTGCCCTCTTGACATGCTTTCTTTTATCATAACTTCCTTTTGCTTTCTTCGAAACAGATAAAGACCTAATTGTACTTGGGCTTTAAGCATTTTGTTCCCTTTTGGGCCCTGACTTCTACCTACTAGGGCGGCGGGCAGGCTTGGTTGGTAACCCCTAACTTGTGTTCCCTCTCGTGAGCCGAAAGGAAGAAAATAGGTAAGGCTTTTACACTCTTGATTGGGTCAGACTTTCCTTGAATTCTGGGCTGCTCGAGTTTAAGAATAAAGCATGTAGTGTGTGCGTGAATTGACCCAAGAGTTAAACCGTCGAGACTGAAGAATGAATTTAAAGATTTTGTTTTTTTCGGTGTCGTGGCCCATGTACTATACCAGCCTCCAAGATTTTCAATTTTTGTTTTGTTTTGTTTTTGCTCTTTTTTTTTCTTTCTCTTTTTGTTGTTGTTTTTTGTTTTTTTTTTCATTTTTAGGGATAGTATTTCTTTAGATAGAGACCATTCCAAGGATGAGTTTGCTCTTCGCCTTCAGCATTAATCAATTTATAAGCGTTGCCAGGATGAACATCTTTTATAATAAAGGGACCTTCCCAATTAGGTTGGAGTTTTGAACGTGGTCCACCTGGTTTTACAAAGATTCTTTTAATCACCAATTCACCAACTTTGAATTTTCTCTCAATCACTTTCTTTTGATAAAAACGTGAAAGCCGGTTTTGATAAATACGCGCATGTTCGGCGGCAGCCAGACGCTTCTCATCTAGGAGTTCCAACTGGGCAAGGAGAGATTCACGCCGCTCATCAATAGAGAATTCTTTGTCCAATTGTACTTGCAGAGAAGGAACAAGAATCTCGTAAGGAACTACCGCCTCCATTCCATTAGTGAGGGCGAAGGGTGTTTGCCCTGTAGGGGTACGAATGGAAGTACGATAGGCCCAAAGAGCTTCATCCAATTTTTCTGGACAATCCGTAAATTTGTTAGCCTCACACGTTTTCTTGACAATCTTAATCAAAGTCTTATTAGTTGCCTCTGCTTGGCCATTACCCTGCGGATAATAAGGAGATGAATGATGCAATGCAATGCTATACCTGTTGCAGAGGTCCTGAAGTTCCTGAGAGATGAATTGGGGTCCATTGTCGGTGACGATGGTACTTGGGATGCCGAATCTTGTGATGATATTCTTCATTATGAACTTGCAGACGGTTGACGCTTTGATCTCCACGTAAGCTTCCGCTTCCTCCCACTTGGTGAAGTATTCCGTCGCCGTCAGTATGAATGACTTTGGTTTTGTGAGGAGGGTCGGATCACCCAGGGGTCCAATGATGTCGAAAGCCCACATGGCGAAAGGCCATGGGGAAGATACGGGATGGAGTGAAGAAGCAGGAGAATGAATTTTGTCGGCGTGTAGTTGGCACTTAACACACCTTCGAACATAGATAGAACAATCATCTTCTAGAGTGGGCCAATAAAAACCTAGCCTAAGGATCTTCTTAGTAAGCATTTGGCTATTGACATGACCACCACACACCCCAAATGGGCCTCTTCCACAACTTTCCAGGATTCATCATCATCTAGGCATCTTAATAAAACTCCAGTGAGACCTCTTCTGTAAAGCACACCTCCAATTAGAGTGTATCGCTGGGCAACCCTTCTAATGGCTTTCTTTTCTTCCGCTATAGCTTCTTCAGGATATGATTGATCCTGGCAATATTTAGCAATTTCATAATACCACGTCTTTTCTTCATCATCCAATTCTTCTTCCAAGTCCAATAGCATGACCTCCTTATTCTCAATAATTCTGCCTTGCTCAACCTTCCTAAGCACCTCTTCCTTAATCCTAAGAAAAGATGGGTCTTGAATAGCGAGAATGAGCCGCTTACGAACAGTGATGGAGTGGGAATCCCTTTCGGGAAGGAGAACCAAGGAAGATGCAAGAGAAGCAAGAGCATCAGCTAGAATGTTATGGTTACGAGGGACGTGAACGAAGATTAGTTTGGTGAAAAGCTTGGTGTAAGCAAAAGTCAACTCTTGGTAAGGCTTGAGTTTAGGATTAAGCGTACGGCACTTGGAGAGCACTTGGCAAAGAATAAGCTGACTATCACCTACAATTCGTAATTGGGTAACACCGAGTTGATGAGCGGCCTCCAGTCCGGCCAAAAGAGCCTCGTACTCTGCTATATTGTTTGTAACTGAAAATGCAAGCTGAGAGGCGAGCGGAATAGTGATACCCTCCGGTGATAGAAGAACAATACCAATCCCTTTCCCTTTTGAATTCAAAGCTCCATCAAAATGTAATGTCCACATCGAATCGGATTGATTGACAGACATTAGTTCCTCATCTGGAAACTCTGAGCGAACAGGGTCAAATCTGGGGAGAGGGTGATGAGCAAGATGTTCTGCTATGGCGTAGCCTTTAATCGCTTTTTGCTGAATGTAGATGATGTCAAACTAAGAGAGGAAGCTTTGCCATCGCGCCAATCGGTCAGTGAGAACAGATTTTTCAAGAAGGAACTTCATTGGATTCATACGAGCAATGAGATTAACCTCGTGAGCTAAGAAATAATGCTTGAGTTTTTGAACTACCCAGACTAAAGCTGCACAAGTCTTCTCCATGGCTGAGTACCTCTGCTCACATGGGTTAAAGAGTTTTGACAAGTAGTAGGCTGCCCTCTCTTTTCCTTCTTCGTCAACTTGGGCTAGGACAGCGCCTACAGAGTCACCCAGGACAGAAATATAAAGAACAAGCGGTTTGCCCTGAACTGGCGGCCTCAGGACAGGAGGATTTGAGAGATAATCCTTCAATCCGTCAAAAGCTGCCTGACACTTGTCATCCCAAATAAACTTGACTCCCGGCTTGGTAAGCTCGTAGAACGGCCTGCATCTTTGTGAATGCTGGGAGACAAATCGGCGAATAAATTGCAACCTCCCGATCAATCCTCTTACCTCTTTCAAATTCCTGGGAGGAGGCATTTCTCTTATGGCCTTCGCCTTGTTGGGATCAATCTCAATACCCCTCTTACTAACAATGAATCCAAGCAACTTCCCTGATGAAACACCAAATACGCACTTCTTGGGATTCATTTTCAAATGGTACTCCCGTGCTCTTTGCAAGACTTTAGCTAGAACCCCAGGATGCTCAATCTTTATTCTTGATTTTACTACCAGGTCATCCACATACACCTCAATATAAATGTGGATCATATCATGAAAAATAGCCATCATGGCCCTTTGATAGGTGGCTCCAGCGTTCTTAAGTCCAAAAGGCATGACCACATAACAATAAGTTCCCCATGGTGTAGTGAACGACGTTTTCTCTTGATCCTCCTCAGCCAAGCGAATCTGATTATAACCTGAAAAGCCATCCATAAAGGAGAGAGTCTCAAATCCTGCCGTGTTGTCAATCAAAACATCAATATGAGGGAGGGGGAAGTCATCTTTAGGACACGCGCGGTTGAGGTCCCGGAAGTCTATGCAAATCCTGACCTTTCCATCTTTCTTCATGACTGGGACGATGTTAGCCACCCAATTAGGATAGAGGACAACTCTAACAAATCTGGCCTTATGCAGCTTATCGACTTCTTCTTTCATTTTTAAAGCCATATTAGGGTGGAAACGTCTCAACCGTTGTTTGACCGGGACAGACCCTGGCTTAAGTGTAAGTCGATGTTCAATCAGCGCAGGATCTAGTCCGGGCATATCTTCGTAACTCCATGCAAATGTGTCCTTGTATTCTTGAAGAACCAAAATGGGTGCCTCCTCTTCGGATGGCGGCAAGTTCATTGAAATGAGGACGATCCTAGGGTCTTCTTCCGTACCCAGATTTATTTCTTTGGTAGGTTCTTCTATTGAGGCTGATGGTTCATCAGATCTTCTCATGCCACTAGCAAAAGCATCAGTCTCATCCTCATATTCTTCGTAACTTTCATCCCCCTCTTCAACAGGGTCTTCATCATTCATAATCTCATAGACACCAAAACCCTCATTAGAAGCATAAATACCCTCATATTCTATCTCTGGCAGGATGATCGGATTTTCCACAAATTCTGGGATGGCTAGGCAAGCTTGACATCTTCTAGCTAACTCCAACAAGAATCTACGGGGAATCTGCTTACCCTTGGACTTCTTATGTGAAGCTGCCCCGTGATTTTGAACACTAGAAGAGAAAGAACAACTAGGCTGATCACTAGAATTCAATAAAGGTGAAGGAGGAAAGGAAAAAGTGGGTACAAAAAGGGATACAGACGAAGTCCCCTCATCGGAGGGGTAGGGGAGGTCCCTTAACAGATCCGGGAAGAGCGGCCCCGGGATCGGGACACACTCGGGAAGAAGATAGGAGGTCTCCTCAACGGAGATGGATTGGGATATTTGAATTTTGGCATTTTTTTCCTTTTTTCATTTTCAAGGAGAAAGCAATGGTAGGTGGACACAGGGGAGAGTGTTGAAATTGAAAGTTTGGTGAAGGATTGAATCAATGATGACCCACGCGGGGGCGTAATGGAGAGTTTGGAAAACCGCTCGAGGAGCAAGGGAGGAATTGGAAGAGAAACTTGTAGTGAATTTGGAGAGAAGTTTATTAAGACCGCATGCGGCCTAGGTATATCTGAAAAGAACACCTGATCAATCAAACGGACAACAGCCGTCGGGTGAATGGATTTGGTAAAGAAAAGGCCGGCCCACAGCCTGTCTGTATTGAAACCCTCTTCAAATGGCACATCGGGTTCTCCAGTATCTGAATAGTCACTCAGAAGCTGCCTCTTGTCTGTAATTACTGTTGGCTTTTCAATCAACTCATGAATCAACGGCGGCCATTCTGGATCAGTAGGCATGAACAAGCGGCTTAGAGGAATAGAGATATCATTCATGTCAAACCACCTATACCAGTCACATTCAGGATCATCCATCTTCCTTCGCTTATTCGGTCTTAATGATTCCAAAGCTTTATATGTGGCTAGTGGCGCTATATGGCGAGCAAACTGTCGTGCATGTATGTCTCGACAATCCAGCATAGAAGTGATTAATGTAGTATGCTCATCATCATTCTGAATACCTCCTGTTACAAAATGTGTTTGAAGGGTCCATGTAAGAGGTTGCCGGTCAGTCTTGAGAGTGGAAGTCATAACGGCCCACGGTTCTTTTTCATCTTTACCTGGTGCTTTATATCCGAGGCCACCTCGGAGAATCATCTTTTGAGGCCTGACAGGCTTAACTCTCCCTTGGAGATTGGCACCTAAGCCTTTACCAGTTCGGTACCCCATTTTCATTAAGATGTTCCATCCTGGCGTATTCATCAAACCTTTCTTTTTCTTGCCCTTGGATAGCTATGTGGTGGAAGGGGTTGAAGGAGATGATGACCTCATCGGGTCTTGTCGTAGATCGGCAACATCCAATATTGAGAGCAAAGGCATATTGGAAGGCCACATGGAGGGCACTGATGTTGCAGAATGTATGTCTTCGGTCGGCAAAATGGGCATACTGGTCACTTTAATGATACGTCCTTTATGTGGAAATTTGATGCATTGATGATTCGTGGAAGGCACGGCATCCAGTTCCTGAATGTAAGGGCGGCCCAAAATATCATTAAATGTCGGGTCCATATCCAAAATATGGAAATCTGCCTTGACTGAGACTGGCCCAAACCAACTTTTAGAGTAATCATTCCCAATGGAGGCTTTCTTGTGTATCATAAGCTATGACTGTTATAGTGGACGGTCGAATCTGACTCTCCGAAATGCCGCACATCTTTAAAGTGCTTGGTGGTAAAACATTAATGGATGCCCCAGTATCAACCAAACATTGCTTCACGGCTATTTTGTTGATATCAATGGTGATGCACAGTGCATATTTCCTAGCCGGCTGCGGAGCCAACTCATGTTCATAAAAAGTAATCGCCGACTGATTGCTAACTGGGTTTAAGACAGTGGTGACCTGTTCGGCCGGGATATCTTCATTCACCATTACTTTTTGCAGGTATTGTTTCAAAGCTTGCTGATGTGTGGCAGATCTTTTAATCAGTTCCAGAATAGAAATACGGGCCGGTGTTCTGTCCAGATGCTTCAATAAATCATACTCTGTGCCCTGTGTAGATTCTTGTTCTTGCTCTCCTTGTTCCTGTGGTGGCTCCTGCTCCCGCTGGGGAAACACTCGTTGAAACATTCGTCCGCTACGGAGCACCATTGTTCTTTGCGCCTCTGTCGGGACCGGTGTGGGTAAAGGGGTGGAGGAAGTAGAGGGAGTGGTGCTGGGTGTAGGCGCAGGGTTGGTGGGAGGAAGGGTTCTTATAAGGGGCCTCGCCGGCCATGGATTATTGGAATGAGGTGATGGTGATTGTGTAACAAGAAGGGGCCTTGGAATCATGGTGGCGGTAGATGGAGGTGGAACGGGAGGGGCGACGGCTGCCGGCGAGGTACGAATAAGAGGAGGTTTGTTTGGTGGAGGGTTTTGGGGTGATGGAGAAATTGTGGGTTGGCGCAACAGAAGGGGACGTGAAGGGACGATGTTGGCATTGGATGGCCCAGGAGTGAGGGAGCGTATAAGGGGACATAGTGGTTGGGAAGGAGGGATAGGCTGGTGCCTTCTTATCAATGAGGGTGGTGGATTAGAATTCTGATTAATAGCCCCGACAGAGGCATTTTCATTGTGCCAAATTTGTCCTCTCTCCACTTCATGGATCGAGGTGACTATATTCACTTGCTGATTTGGGACCGGATGCTCCGGTAGTGGATTATTAACAATCCCCATATTGGGTTGGGGAGCAGGAACCTGTTGTTGATGTGGAGCTTGTGGTTGTCCTTGTTGCTGATGCTGTTGAGCTGCTGGCTGCCGAGGAGGCCTTCGGACTTTTAAAGAAGCAATGACTTTCCTCATCTCGTCCCAATCAATATCACCTTGATCATTCATGTCATGTATATAATCTTTGAAGTGAAAGCAATGATCGATATTGTGTCCCGGTTGTCGGTGAAAGACGCAATACCGGGATGTATCCACATGTTGGGGCCATATTGCTCTTTCCTTTGGCAATGTGAGCAGGTTAGCGGCCATGAGGGCATTAAAGATATCCAATAAGCTTTCGGGAAGAGGGGAGTACTGTGCCCTTCGGGGACCCAAAGGCCTTCTTTGTTGAAATTGTTGTGGTGCATAATTGGCCGGTGGGGGCACTTGGTGATATTGTGGTGTTTGATTTGGTGGAGCAATGTGGGGTTGTTGTTGAGGAGGTGGAGGAGGCCGTAAGGTCTGAGGAGGGTTGTTATTTGGCTGGTGGACTTGATTATGGAAGGCGGGCTGTTGTGGTGATGGCCCTGGGTTTGAAGGGTGGCGGAAGGGTGTGGAATTGCCAAACGCGCTCACCTGCTCGTTGGTAACGGTGCCTTCAGTGGTTGCCCCAGTATTGCCAATATTAACATTCCTCTTTATCACCTTTGGCCTTGGCTCGAACATGCCCATGATTGGCGAATCCTTCATTTGCGTCTGAATATATCTAGCTCTTTCATAGAGCTCTTCCATAGTGCTTAGTTTATTCATGGCCAGGATATGACGAATTGTGGAGTAGAATTTGAAATAATCATTTTGACTTGCTCCGTCTCTGACAATGTGTCTTTCAATTTCTCGGCCATGGCCCTCCACCTATCAGCAAATAAAACGAAGTCCTCCTCGGGCTTCATCTTTTCAGCAACCAGGTCTGTAACGGACAAGGAGGGACCCACACGGTCCTTGTACTTCTGTATGAATTTTCGTTGAACTATATCAAAATCACCGGCATCGGCCGGCTCCAGGGAATAAAACCATTCAAGTGCGGGGCCATCCAAAGACCGCCTGAAGAGATAAGCCAATGAATTTTTATTATCTTGCCAAAATGACGCTTCATACATAAAATCCTTCAGGTGGATGTTCGGGTTGCCCGTGCCATTATATCACCGGAAATTCGGCATTTCTGATGGTGGTAGATGGAAAACCGGCATAGGGGGAAGCACGATCTCAGGAGCAACCTTGGGTGTAGTGACCCTCTTAAGATGTTCCTCCATTTTGGCCATCCTTTGGAATAACAGAGCATGGTTATCAGACTCGACTGGGGCCTGATGAAAGGAATGTTGGTTTTTTATAGGCCTTCTTAGAATTTGGGAACCAAGGGGCTGTTGAGGCCTAACAATGGAATGACTTGGCGGTTGGTCCGGCATAGTCACAACAGGAGTTGATGGGCGCGAGGGTACCCTAGGGACGACCGATGGGTCATTAGGAGAATTAGCGGAGTGGCCACCCATGGCCTGATGAGGGTTAGAAGACGACGGGATGAACTTTCCCTTCAGAAGAGCGGCTTGAGCTGCCTGGCGCTGAGAATCATCCAGCTGAGCAATAGCCTTGAGAATTTCATTGAGATTGAGGGAAGAGGAAGTGTCCCCTGGCGTATTCTGGGTAGTTGGTCGAGCCTGAGAAGAAGGCTCAACCTCCAAAGCAGTAGTGGTGGTGTCCACCATATGGACTTGATTGGAGGAAGAATAGTAGTTTCCCTCATAATAAATAGAATCTTGAGAGGGAATCTCATAAAACGGGTCAGAATGACCCTCCTCATTACCATCATAAGTGTATCCGTAGTTGGCCATGTTGAGAATTTTACCTGAACGTAATTTCATACTTAAGGAGAAAGAGATGAATGTCTCGCAATAAGATATAACCCAAAAGATATCACCTTTTCGAAAGAAACACACAAGTTGTAATGAGCGCAAGATTTTAAGATTTCTCTTGGAAATTAGGGTGGATTCAATATTAGGTACTTTCTTTCAAAGGTGGATCCTGGTTGAAAATTTGGGTATAATCTCCGGGTATCTAGATTTTCTCTCCTTTCCAACGAATGGGTCAACTATACTCCGGGTACTTCAATGGTACAACCTGCCTAGCGTCCGTGAGGGAATCCACGGGTGCGAGGACTTACAGAGGCTTGGCTTAGGAATTTCCGATCCAAAGAGACGGAATGCTCAATGGAGGGTCCTTCCTTCACCAAGAGGGGTGAAAACTCCTAACAAGTGTGGGGAGAGGTCTCCCAAACCGTATGCTAAGATGAATGCAAACAGGTAATATCACCAACAGATATATGACCAGTCAATCAAACAGACAAAAAGAGCAGTTCTGTGGGCACAAAACAAAAACACGACTCAGGGCAGGTCGCTAATTTAATGAACAGCGCCTGGAGTGCAGGCGCTAATTACCGGAAATAGTGAAAGGAATACCTCTGGGCAGAGGCGCAAAGCACTGTAAACAAATACTCAGGAAATAACCAAATCACCAATAATTAAGAAAATGGCGCCTTAAGCTAAGGCGTTCAAAGATAAAATGACGCCCGACAGTTGGGGCGTCAAAATCACTGAACAATGATCCAATCGCATCAAAACAAACAGTAACAATGGAAATGACGCCTTGCTGTAAGGCATCTTATGAAGAAATGACGCTCTGTATAAGGCGTGAATAATAAAATGACGGCACCAGGGAAGGCGTTACTTCAGCTTAATGAACTGACAATCAGAATAAACCAATGGAAACTGCAAAACTGGCTAATCAGTGGGAAGGTGTGCACGTGGTGCACAATGGGGAGTGTGCTACGTGGAGCACAAGGGAGGGACACGCGAGGGTGTCAAAGGAGGGGGCACCGAGGGCACCAATGGGAGGGTGCTACGTGGAGCACGAGGGAGGGGTACGCGAGGGTACCAATGGGAGGGACACGCGAGGGTGTCAATGGGAGGGGCACGCGAGGGTGCCAATGGGAGTGTGCTACGTGGAGCACATGGGAGGGGTAATCAAACTAAAAACACTAGACGTCCCACCGTGATCGCCAATTTGTAGATTATGAAAAATCCACTTAATGAAAAAGGGGGGATGAAACCCAAACTCAAGTTTCTAAAGCTTAAAAATTAATAGTGAAAGGAAGAGCATGCGTGGGATGCTAAAGGGGAATGTGATCGCCAGAGGGGTTACCTCAAATAAGAAAAAGGATGATCGCGAGTACCTTGTGTTAAGCGGGGGAGATTGTGAACCCTTTCTTTCTCCTTCCACCGGCCGGCCGATGAAGGGGGTTCTTAGTCTTGATTACCTTGCAAGAATACACAAATCAAATAAAAGAGTGGATTAGCCAAAGGGTGTAGTATCAAAGTTCTAAGATTATGAAATTAATCAAATTAAACATGAACATGAACACACCTTGTGTGTTTTGGTCTTAAACCCCTAAGAGGAGTAACAAGGTTTGGAAGATGTGAATGCAACGATATGTTAATGCAAAATATATGGGATATGCTATCTAGCAAGAACTAGAAGAAGAGAGAATGTGTGATGATAATGATAAAAAAAAAAAACTAAGCAATTAAAGAGAAACATCCTTTCTGCTGTGCGTGCAGCAGTAAAAGGGGAGAGAGGGAGAGCTTCAATATGTGGTGGTGTAGCGGCAGAAGTTCGTCTGTGGAAGAAGAGGAATCCTCCTGGAAAAAAAAGCCTGTTCGGATGAAGAAGAGACCTGCAAAACAACAACTCTCTTCTTTGTTAACTTTGTATGTTTCTCTCTGCCTTTTGCTCCTTCTCCTCATCCCTCACGCGAAGAGACCCAGGAGGTGTATTTATAGGGCCAAAAATCCTTGCTAAACAAGGATTAAAACAAGGTAATAATCCTCCATCAAGAAACCCTCATCCTAATCGAACAGGAGGGTCAAAACGGGGAAGGAATCATTAATGGAAAGAAGGAGACAAAAGGGAGACGGAATTGAAAATGACGACCCATTTAAGGGCGTCAATTAAAAATGACGACACGACCAAAGGCGTTAATTAGAATAACGACGCCCATAAAGTCATCAATTCCTGGATTTAATTATAGAAACAATTAACTTTCCTTATTTAAAATGATGAACTGACGTCGGTCAAACGGACGTCAAATAATCAACGCCTTCAAGGGAGTTGTCAATTCCTCAATTTTCATTTAATTTGCGATCCGTAATTTGCAGTAAATCCAGAAAATGACGCCTGTATTGACAGTCGTCCATTTTTAAAAGAGGCGCCCTCATCAATGCCGTCAATTTAAAAGACGCCCCTACTTAAGGCGTTAATTCCAAAAAAAAGGCAAGAAATCACAATTAATATATAAAAAATAGAAAAGCTTCATATTAAGCCAATATTGAAGTCCGCTTTGGGGCGTCATATGGTGACATGAAATTTGCTCAACATAGCATCAATTTTGGCGTGTCTACAATTGCCATATCACTGTCCCGGTTGTTTATGCCTACTGCCCCAGAATGGCCGCCACTTATCCATGAATTGATTGAGAAGCCGGCAGTAATTACAAATAAGAGAATGTTGCTCAGTGACTTCACAGACACCGGCGAGCCAGATGTGCCATTCGAAGAAGGCTTCACGGTGGACAGGCTGTGGGCAGGCTTATTTTCACTCGAATCCATCCATCCGTCAATTTTTGAACATCTATTTAAGAAGTTGTTTGTTCCGTAAATCCCTAGACCACCTGCGGTCATGATATCCTTTTCTCGAAATTCTTTCCAATCTTCAGCAATTCCTCCCTCCCTCTTCGAGCAATTCGCTCGACTCTCTATCACGCCCCCGGGTGGGCATCTCCTCGTCAATTCCTTTTCCAAACTATCAATCTCAGCACCCCCTCTTATACCCCCTTCTCATTGCCTTTTCCTTAATAATGAAAATGAAAACGAAAAAAAACACTGAATTTCCAACTTTTCAGTCCTCCATCTCTATTGAGGAGACCTCTTATCTTCTTTCCCAGCGTGTCCCGACCCAGGGGCTGCTCCTCCAGGATTCGTTAGTAGACCTTTTCTACCCCTCCGATGAGGGGCCCTCTCTTGTAATCCCTCCTGTACCCAATAAGTCCTTTCCCTCCTCTTCATCGTCAGGGTCGGGCAGTCAGCCTAGTTGCTCCTATTCTTCTAGTTCTAAGAGCCCAGGGGTAGTTACTAGGAAATCCAAGGGTAAGGAGATTCCCCGCAGATTTCTCAAAGAATTAGCTATGAGGTGCCAGGCTTGTTTAGCCATCCCCAAATTTGTGGAGAATCTGATTATTCTGCCAGAAATAGAATATGAAGACATATGTGCTTTTAACGAGGGTTTTGGTGTTTATGAGATCATGAACGAGGAAGACCCTATTGAAGAGGGGGATGAGGGGTATGAAGAATATGAGGACGAGGCTGACGCCTTTGCTAGTGGCATAAGAAGATTCGATGAGCCGTCAGCCTCAGTAGAAGAGCCTACTAAAGAAATAAATCTGGGTACTAAAGAAGACCATAGGGTTGTCCTCATTAGCAAGAATTTGTCGCCCTCCATAGAGGAGGCGCTCATTTTGGTGCTTCGAAAATACAAGGACACATTTGTGTGGAGTTATGAAGATATGTCGGGACTAGTCCCTGCGCTCGTTGAACATCGACTTACGCTTAAGCCAGGGTCTGTTCCGGTGAAACAACAGTTGAGACATTTTCACCCTCAAGTAGCTTTAAAAATGAAAGAAGATGTCGATAAGCTCCATAGGGCCAGATTCTTTAGAGTAGTCCTCTATCATAATTGGGTGGCTAACATCGTCTCAATCATGAAGAAGGACGGGAGAGTTAGGATTTGCATAGACTTTCGGGACCTCAACTGCGCGTGTCCTAAAGATGACTTCCCCCTCCCTCATGTTGATGTATTGATCAACAGTACGGCAGGATATGAGACTCTCTCCTTCATGGACGATTTTTCAGGTTATAATCAGATTCGTTTGGCCGAAGAAGATCAAGAGAAAACGTCGTTTACTACACCTTGTGGCACTTATTGCTACGTGGTCATGTCTTTTGGACTTAAGAATGCTGGAGCCACCTATCAAAGGGCTATGATGGCAATTTTTCATGATATGATCCACATTTATATTGAGGTGTATGTCGATGATCTGGTAGTGAAATCAAGGACGAGGGATGACCATCCCGGGGTGCTAGCCAAGGTGTTGCAAAGGTCATGAGAATATAAGCTCAAGATGAACCCCAAGAAGTGCGTGTTCGGTGTTTCATCAGGGAAGTTACTTAGATTCATTGTAAGTAAGAGGGGTATTGAGATCGATCCCAACAAGGCAAAAGCTATAAGAGAAATGCCTCCTCCTAGGAATTTGAAAGAAGTTTGAGGATTAATCGAGAGATTGTAGTTCATTCTCCGATTTGTCTCCCAGCACTCACAAAGGTGTAGGCCGTTTTACGAGCTTACTAAGCCGGGAGTCAAGTTTAATTGGGATGACAAGTGTCAGGCAGCTTTTGATGGATTGAAGGATTATCTCTCAAATCCTCCTATCTTGAGGCCGCCAGTTCCGGGCAAACCGCTCATTCTTTATATCTTCGTCCTGGATGACTCTGTAGGCACTGTCCTTGTGCAAGTCGATGAAGAAGGAAAGGAAAGGGCAGCTTACTACTTGTCAAAACTTCTCAACCCCTCTGAGCAGAAGTACTCGGCCATGGAGAAGACTTGTACCGCTCTAGTCTGGGTAGTACAGAAACTTAAGCATTATTTCTTAGCTCACGAGGTTCATCTCATTGCTCGAATGAATCCGATTAAATTCCTTCTTGAAAAATCTGTCCTTACCGATCGATTGGCGCGATGGCAAAGCTTTCTTTCCCAGTTCGACATCATCCACATTCAGCAAAAAGCAATTAAAGGCTACGCCATAGCTGAACATCTCGCTCATCACCCTCTCCCTAGATTCGACCCTGTTTGCTCAGAGTTTCCAGATGAGGAACTAATGTCCATCAATCAGCCCGATTTGACGTGGACGTTACATTTTGATGGAGCGCTGAACTCGAAAGGGAAGGGGATTGGCATTGTTCTTCTATCACCGGAGGGTATCACTATTCCACTCGCCTCTCAGCTCGCATTTCCAGTTACAAATAATATAGTTGAATATGAGGCTCTTCTAGCCAGACTAGAGGCTAACCATCAATTTGGTGTTACCCATTTACGGATTGTAGGTGGTAGTCAGCTTATTCTTCGCCAAGTGCTCACCAAGTGTCGCACGCTCAATCCTAAACTCAAGTCCTACCAAGAGTTAACTTCTGCCTATGCCAAACTCTTCACTAAGCTAGTTTTCATCTATGTTCCTCATGATCAGAACATTCTGGCAGATGCCCTTGCTTCTCTTGCTTCTTCCTTGGTTTTCCTTCCCAAAAGGGACTTCCACTCCATCATCGTTCAGAAGCATCTCACTCCCGCTATTAAAGATCCCGCATTCCTTAGTGTTAAGGAAGAAGTGCTTAGGAAGGTTAAACAAGGAGGAATCATTGAGAATAAGGAGATCATGTTGATGAATCTAGAGGAAGAATTGGATGATGAAGAAAAGCCATGGTTCTATGAGATCGCTAAATATTTTCATGATCAATCTTATCCGGAAGAGGCCACGGCTGAGGAAAGGAAGGCCATTCGGAGGGTAGCCCAAAGATACACTTTGGTTGGAGGTGTGCTCTACAGAAGGGGTCTCACTGGAGTCTTGCTCAGATGCCTGGATGATGACGAATCTTGGAAAGTCGTGGAAGAGGCACATTCAGGAGTGTGTGGTGGCCATGTGAATAGTCAGATGCTAGCTAAGAAAATTCTTAGACTAGGCTTCTATTGGCCCACTCTAGAAGAGGATTGCTCTATCTATGTGCGTAGGTGTGTCAAGTGCCAACTGCACGCCGACAAAATTCATTCTCCTGCTTCTTCACTCCATCCTATGTCTTCCCCATGGCCTTTTTCCATGTGAGCTTTCGATATCATTGGACCTCTTGGTGATTCGAACCTCCTCACAAAAACCAAGTCATTTATACTCACGGCCACGGAGTACTTCACCAAGTGGGTGGAGGCGGAAGCTTACATGGAAATCAAAGCGTCAACCATCTACAAGTTTATCATGAAGAATATCATCGCAAGATTCGGCATCCCGAGTACCATCATCACCGACAATGGACCACAATTCATCTCTCAAGAGCTTAAGGATCTCTGCAACAGGTATAACATTGCATTGCATCATTCATCTTCTTATTATCCTCAGGGCAATGATCAAGCAGAGGCAACTAATAAGACTTTGATTAAGATTGTCAAGAAGACGTGCGAGGCTAACAAATTCTCGGACTGGCCAGAGAAGCTAGTAGAAGCTCTTTGGGCCTATCGCACGTCCATTCACACTCATACAGAGCAAACTCCCTTTGCCATTACTTATGGAATGGATGCGATAGTTCCTTATGAGATTCTTATCACCTCTCTTAGAGTCCAACTGGAAATGGAGCTTTCTATTGATGAACACCGAGATTCTCTCCTCGCCCAGTTGGAACTTTTAGACGAGAAACGTCTGGTCGCCGTCGAGCATGCGCGGGTTTATCAAAATAGGCTCTCACGTTTTTACCAAAAGAAAGTAATTGAGAGAAAATTCAAAATTGGTGAGATGGTAGTAAAAAGAATTTTTGTAAAGCCTTGAGGACCCCGTTTAAAACTCCAACCAAACTGGGAAGGGCCGTATGTTATAAACGAACTTCATCCTAGAAATGCATATAAGCTGGTTAATGCTGAAGGGGAAGAATTAACTCACCCATGGAATGGCCTCTATCTTAAAAAATATTACCCTTGAAAACTCCAAAATCTCAAAAAAAAAATAGAAATCTCCCAAAACAAAAAAAATGGACAAAACTCCCAAAAATAAAAAAAAAGTGGAAAAGCCAAAACCCCAAAAAAATGGAAAATTGAAAATTAAAAGAAGAGAAAAAAAATGAGAAAATGGTTGTTATAGCGTATAGGGTGCGAGGCCCGAAAGATCAAGATCCCAGATTCATTCTTCAGTCTTATTAGCTTAACATGGGGTCAACACCTGCACACACTACACGCTTAGCCCTTGGACTCAAGTGGTGCGAAATCTGACGGGAGGTCAAAACCTGACTAAAGGTGTAAAGACGATGCCCGTTCTCTTCCTCTTCGGCCTATAAGGGGGGAAGTGAGGCTTTGGGGTAGATCATCTGATCCTATCCGCCGCCTTAGTAGGTGGAAGTCAGGGCCCAAAAGGGAACAAAAATGCCACAAAAGCCCAAGTACAATTAAGTTTTCTCCAATCAAATAAAAATCAAGTCAAATCATGAAAAGAAAAGCATGACAAGAGGGCCAAGTCCCCGCAAGGAAAACCTTGGTCGTATGCATACAAAAAAGGGCAACAAAATTTCCCTATGCCGAAGTCCGAACCCCAACAGGCATAGGGTAGGGGAGGTGGCTTTGCCCCAAGTCTTCCGGAACCCGTTATGGGCTTCCCCAATATCTCCTTCTATCTTCCCCTTTGTGGTAAGTCATAAGCCGGAAAGAATGGTCAAGACCGACCTAGGAGATTGTGCCGTGTGAGGTCTCGGGCAAAAGCCCAACTATCATCACGTTGGCCCTCTATTGGGTTATCAAAGAAAGATTAATGAATTTCGGGTGGTGAACGTGTAGGGAATCAGAATCCGTGTAGCCTTGCCAACTACCATAAAAGATGCAAAAAGAGAAGGAAAAGATGGTTTTCAAATGACGCCCTTTCTCGGGGGCGTCTTTTCACAAATAACGCCTTAGATTAGGTCGTCAATTAAAAGAAATTAATTTAAAAATAAATTTATTTTTTAAAATAAACACCTTCTCACGAGGGTGTCATTTATTTAAATAATGACTGAGACTAAGGCATCATTTTTAAGCAAAAAAAAAATGAAGAAAAAAGAAGAAAATAGCGAAGAAAACACAAGAAAAAAAAGAAAACACAAAAGAGAAGAACTGAGATGGAAAAGAAAGAAGAAAAGAACTGAGATGAAAAGAAAGAAAAGAAAGAAAAGTAAGGAAAAAGAAGGAAAGAAAATAAAGAGAAAAGAAAAGGAAAATGAAAATAAAGAAGGGAAAAGGGCAGGAATCTTCTTTCTTCATGTTGTATGCTTGCATCCTTGCATGAGACATCCTTTTGTTTACAGTTTGCATATGCCTGCTTGCATGTTGCATCTCCCTCTATCAGTTATTTCGTTCGCCTTATTTGATTAAAGGCTTGGCCCCTTGACCCGTTATCAAGGTCAAAAGAAGTAACAACCCCTTGCTTATTGAGCAAGGGGCCAAGTCGAACGGATGAATTGATCTGTTTGTTTAAGTATGGACTACAGGTGCAGGGCAAGACTGGAAAGAAAAGAAAAAGAAGCAAGTACACAAGTGCTCAAAAGGTACACAAACTCAGGTAACTCAAGAAGACTCATGTGTATATATATGTCAATCTATATCAATGAATATCTGAGTACAAGTGTGAGGGTGGAAGAGTACAAGTAAGTCTCTCTCAGCTCTCGCCTCCACCCTCCTCTCTCCTACTCTCTACCTCATCCTCGCCGCCCCGACAAGGTGCCCGGGGAGGGGGCATTGACGCACTGGAAGTAGCTGGAGCTCGAGCCCGCTCCTCGGCCTTGCTCCTCTGCCGGAGAGAGGAACCCGCCACAAAAGTGGAGCTGCTGAAGAAGTACCCTGCAGCTCTTGCTCACTCTCGGCCACGCTGGAGACGCTCCTCGGTCGCCCTTAGCCGCTCCTGGGTAACGGCCAGCTGTGTCCTTAAGTTGGTGAGCTCCCTCTCGCGTGCTGCCTGCTCCTCCTGCTCCCGGGAGCGCTCCCTCCTCTCGACGTCAAGGAGGACTCTCAGCTCCACCACGTCCCGAGGTAGCTCCTCCCGCTGCCTCAGCGCTCCCTCCAGCTCCGCGAACTGCTGATCGCGGATGGCCAGCTCCGTCCCGGCTAGTGCAGCCCGGGTAAGGGCCTCTTGAAGCTCCGTGGTCTGCAGTCAGGTAAACAAGTCATCAGTGCTACATTTAAATATAACATGCAATTAATGGACAACTGAAATAAATGGCTTTTAATTTACCCGTGTGACCATCGCCCGCTGTCCCTCCTCGATGCACGTAAGGGAGGCTCGGAGCTCCTCAGTCTGCAAAGCAAAATTTCCATCAGTACATAATGATAATATATAATCAAATGATTTTGCAAGTTTAAGTTTAGGCTTACCCGTGTGGCGAGGTCATGCTCCGCTGCCTCCGCCCGAGCAACTGCTCCTGCAGGCTGCTCCGCTAGTGCAGTCGTCTTTGCACCAGGTCCTCTCGAGCCGAAGGCCTCTCCAGTCTCCCTCCGGGCCGTTCCTTGCTGGGCACGCTGCATTTATTGAGATCGTCAGTAGCTAATCATCGAGAATTCAGGGAATCATTGCATATAGAAAATTACACTCACCAGGGTCGCCAAGTCAGCTCGCGTGGCCGTAAGCTGGGCCTCCAAGCTGTGGAGATGAACCTGCATGTCCATCGCTGCCACATCCCGAGCATCCTGCATTCATAGCATATTAGTTACATATCAAACTCATATAACTCGTATTAAAGGAAAAAAGAACATGCATCCATACATACCCCTCCGACCCTCATCTGGGGTCGTCCACCGTAGACCTCCCAGTACCGCCGGAGGTACTTAGAGCTGTCCCCTGCCTGCGAGGTGACTCGGGTACCGCCTCGCTGCCAGTCAACGTACTGGTCTGCAAATCGGATCCTCCAATCGATCGCCTTTGTGCGACCGCGAGTCTTCCGCCCTATCCCACGTGGCTCTCCTACCTCGACCCACTCCTGGGGTAGGCCGAGGGTCCTCATTGCCAGCCTGAGCCGTAATGGCTCGATCTCGTTCAGGCAGTGAACCCAAATCTTACTCCCAAAGCGAGGTCGGCCCGCCACAACCCAGGGCTGGCCCTCATCAGTCATGCCCTCGTAGGGCCTCCACACCACCTGCATCCACAATCATCATAACATTCATAACATTCATAACATTCATATCATCATATCATCATAAAAGAAAATAAAAATGCATCACATTTAGCATACGTAGTAGTGAGGCGGGGTAGTCTCGGAACTCCCGCCGGAGCACGCGTAGCTCGTACGCGTGTGGTGCCCTGGTCACGAGCGGCAGCCATCGCCGTGCTAATGGGAATGCCCTCTCATCCCCAGGTCGAGGATCAACTCAGTCCATGGGCATGTACAGGTGACTCCACACCTGTACCCATTAATTGCATTAGTAAGCATATGCATATTCATGAGCATCTAAGGAAAAGAGAAGAAACATGCATACCTGAAGGAAAGGTGAGAAGCCGCTGACGGTCATCTCTCATCCTGTCTCGGTGGACAGGTCGGCTATCAAGTGTGCTAGCAGGGCAGCTCCCCACGTATACTGCCCCACTCTGTCCAGATCCTCTAAAATCCCCAAGAATCTGCAATTGATGATGTCGCCCATTGTCCCCAGTATCAGCCTCCCCAGCAGCAAAAAGAGGAACCTCCTCAAGTCACGATCTACTCTCTCTCTCCGGGTCGGGTCCGGGCAGTACGCAGCACGGGCCCTCGCTATCAGCCTCTCAGAAAATTGCTGTAGAGACTCCCCTGCCCTCTGCCTAGAGTCTCCTAAACCCATGGCTATGGTCAGGTCGGTGCGGAAGATGGTCCTACACTCACTAGGTGCCTTAACTACGGTCTCTAGTCCTAGAAATCTACGGGTCAGCTCGCTATAGTCGGGTAGGGTGATACCACTCACAGCCTCCCCGTCTACCCCCAACCCGGTAATCCTGGCAACATCCTCTAAACTAGGAACCATATGACCCCATGGCATCAAGAATGCCCGGCTAGTCCTATCCCATCTCTCCCTGAGGACCTGAATAAGGGGTAGGTCGGGTCGGATAGGCTCTATGCTAAGGAATGGCCCAAACCCCATAGCCTCTACCCGAGCCCGCTGAAAATCGAGAAGCCCGTAATATGCTGCCCGGACCTGGACCCAGGAGATCCGAGTCCTCATCAATCCCTGCAAATCAAAAAAAAGGACATTTGGTTGTAAGGAGTGTTAAGGGTATTCAGATGTTGTTCTTAAAGCTTTCTCTTGCTGAATTGACGACTGGGTTATAGTAGATTTTTAATTGACGCCCTGATGGAGGGCACTTCTTAATGGGGTGATTGGTTTATTGACGACCGTGCACTGGCCATCTTTTAATTAACGCCCCTATGGGAGGCGTTGTTTTGATCCCAGATTCGGTGTTAATATTTTAAATTTATGATAACCAAGGAAATTGACGCTGATAGGTCCAGAGGGGGGTGAATGGACCTTTACCAGTAAAAACAATGAGGATTAAAAAATAAGTTCTCAATTAGGAGTTTCCGAAAGAGATCTTAACGGTCAAACACTAACCGTGCAGAACGATCAGCTAGGAAGATAGAGATGGATCGGCCTAGACAAGCATCTACCGAATAGATCCAAAGCCAGAATAGAAACCAAACACACTGCGCCAGGGATTTTTAAGGTGGTTCGGTCAGACCTCCAGTCTGCCTACGTCCACCCCTCACTTCAAACCGAAGTGAGGCTTCCACTAGCACCTGCTAGCCAAGCAGACTCAGTCTGCGACAACGGCTGATTCATAGCTTCACCAGGGGAACACCCTCCCCTCTTCCTCCACACCTGGAGGGAACCCTAAGGACTCCAAGTCCCTAGAAACTCGATCCAGAACCTTCTTTCCACGTGTCTTTATAGCATTGGTTCCTTTAGTATTGGATCACGTGCAGCCCAGACACTGGGGAATATTCTTCCTCGGACCACCTTCTTCTTTTTGTTCTTCTTCTTCTCCTGCAAAGAGATTAAAACCATTAAAGCTCAGGGCCACAAAAGCTAAAACTGCATGAGGTAAGTGATAGCAATACGAGATGCACTATGCTGAGAATGACACAAGATACACAAGATGACTACAGCATGAAATAAAGAGAGAATGACACGAGGTCAGATGACTACAGCACGAGATAAAGAGAGAACGACACGAGGTACATAAGATGACTGCAGCAACACGGCTAACACTACAAAGAGAACGACACGAAGTCAGATGAGAACATCACGAGGTGAGAAGGAAATAACACGAAGTAAAACGGTAGTAAAACACGCGATCAGAGGAAACCTGGACGAAGATAGAAAGAAGCAACACGAAGACATAAAAATAACACTAAGACACAAACACAGAAATAACATGAAGACTCAAACACAAAATTAACACGAAGACATAAAAACAACACAAGGACACATATAGAAACAACATGAAGACTCAAACGCAAAAATAACACGAAGACACAAGCACAAAAGATAACACGAAGACACAAACACAGAAACAACACGAAGAACGACCAATCAAAACGACTAAGTTGACTCGAGGTCATCGGTGAATCAATACGAGAATCAACACGAAATATCAAATAGCAAAGGGAATGGCACAAAGTGAAACGACACTTCACACTAACATGACTTGAAGACACAGGAAAATGACTCGAACACGAGGACGACACGGGCTGAAAACAACTCGAAGATGAAAACAGAAACCGACACGAAGTGTGGTCACAAAGCAAAAAGGACACGGGGTCTAGGAAAAAACAACACGAGGATAGAAGACAGGAACGGCTACAACGACACGTGATAAAACAGTGAAAGCAGGAAAATGACTCGAGTAACTACAGTAAATGACACGAAAACACAAGAGCAAAAATAAAAAGGATGACTCGAGATGAACAACTAAATACTGAAGAAATGACACGAGGTTCACAGAAAGCAGCACGAGGTGCTGCAGTGTTCAGCACGCGATGGAACAAATAACGACATGAAGACAACCCCTGAAAATAATTGAAGTGACTCGAAAGTTTCTTTTTCACAGAGAAATATTTTTTGTTCTCCACTAAGGCTTATAGTGTTGTCATCCTCAAAACATGTAAAGACTCAACAATCTCCCCCTTTTTGATGGATGGCAACACTATGAGTCTTGAGTCTTTGCAGAAATAATTTTCAACCTGTTCAAAGCTAAACATCATCAGCACCATCATTAATCATCATTAAAGAATCATTAACAACAAAAACTCATTCTCAATCGTAGTAGTAGCAAAGACTTGAGTTCTCCCCCTTTGTCAACATCAAAAAGAAAGAAACAAAAGGAGGCAGAAATGCAAATGATATGAGATGTAATTAACAAGTCCAAGAGTATGAGAGAGCCTCAAAATAAAATTAAAAAAAATACATAACACTATTTTTTAAGGAGAAAAGAATCTGGCATGTCTGCTGGAAGGGCCACGCGGCCTGTCTTGTGGTGGTCTACCCCTTGGAGCAGCAGAGGAGAAATCTTGAGTTGGACCTCTGCTGGAGGATGCCTGACCAGGGGCTGAACCCAAGGCAGAGTGAAGATCCTTCAAGTCATTGGACAATTCAGCTAGCCAATACACACGGAGCTTCTGACATGTGCCACTTCTGAAATGATGTCCTCCTGGCGAATATTAACAGATTCATATCTGTCAGTCAGAGTTCTCACTTCTGCTAAGAAAGCGATCAATCTATCATAGATCTTCTGGACATCTGGACCTAGGGCACTATGTGACCCCTTCAAAACTTCTAAGGATGTCCTGATCTCAAAATAATGATCTATAATGCTGGCAGATGACTTAAAGGAGGAAATATGAGCATCTTGTAATTCACGAAGTGCTGTTGCTTTCTTTGAACATACCACCTGCAAGCTTTCCATCGAGGACCTGGTGGCATCATCTGAAGCTTTCTTGTTTAGCAGGAACTTTTTCCATTCAATCAGGAGAGAAATTTCAAGCTTCAGTAGCCTGGAATGAACTTGATTAATATTTAGAGTGACATACTTGAGCAGATCATCCATTTTCTTATCCTGTCTCTGCATCTGCTGAGTCAAATTTATGAGGAGTTCTTCAATGTTGGGCGCCCGAGCAGATAGAAGTCGAGGTTGACCTAGGGGTGTACCATAAGATTCACAGCCAGGTGCTGTTCTCTCATCTGCTTCTTCTTGTACTGGCGTTTGGCTGTCTCCTGCTGGAACCCGATCTTCATCTTCAGCTTGGATTTCTTTTTCAGGAAATACATTTTCAGGTGCTTCTTCTTCACTTGATGATTCTGCCTCTTGTTCTATGTCAGTAACTTTCTCTTGACACTCATCCACTCTTTCTTCCATGAGATCATCATCTGCAGAGTTTTCAACAGGTGCATGTTCTATAATTTCAGCTGTAACCACGTTGTCAGCCTCTTCCAAGCTTTTCTCCACAGTCTCTCTAAGAATGAAATTAACAAACTCAGCAAGGTCTTGCTCATTACTTTCCTACTCTTGAGCAGGTTGTTCCACGGGCAGCCTCACTTCTTCTGATGTCTTCCCAAAGGAATCAAACAAACCATCAATATTTGTATCTAGTTCAGTTTGAATGCTGTCTTCAGACATCCTAACTTCTTCAGATGCAATCTCAACAAGCCTCTGAAAAGATAGAGATGCTTCAGTAGGTGCAGCAGAAGTAGCAGACAGTGGTTGTTCAGATGGTGTCTCCTGTAAAGCAACCTCAGAAGCTAATTCTAAAACTGTTTGGGCAGATTCTTGAGGGTGTTCCAGAAGCTCTCTCTGAGCTTGTGATTCTTTGACTTTCTGGGCCTTAACCTGCCCCATGAGAGAAGAACCCTCCAAGCCCAAAAATACTGAAACAAAATTCATGTTAAATATGTTTCGACCCCTAACTTCAGACATGGCCTCTCCATCCAAGGAAATCTTTGAATACTTGAAGATGTCTGTCAGATGGGCGGCGTAGGGCAGGTGTCTTTTGGACCCAATACACCCCTTCATGACAGAAAAAATAATTTCAGGCAGACAGATCTTTACATGCTGAATCAGACAGAACAAAAGAAATCTCTGAGTGTCTGTGATTCTTCCTCTAGCTCCAGTCTGTGGGGTGACTATAGAGGCAATGATGTTCTGAAGAAGCTTGTGAAGAGGGGGAAATGATAAGGTTTGGTAAGCTTTCAACTTCAATTGCCCCTTGTCATGAATGTTACTGGGTTTACCAGTAATGACCGAAAAGGCTTCATGCAGACTATATCTAAACCCTCTTTCCACCTCTCCTTTTTCTGGAATACTGAGAGCTTTGTGGAGAGAGTCACACGTTACTGCTATCTCAATCCCCTTAACAGACGAGATCAGAGCAGACCTATCTCGGCTCAAAGACAAATTATTATAAAATTCCATTACCAGGCTAGGGTAGTAGACACGGTGATTTTCTAGGAATTTCCTCCAATCCTGAAACTCAAAAATCTCCAAAAGTTCTGGAAACTTCAAAACCATGGATTCATCGCCGAAATCTATTATCCTTGGAGGAATAATTTTCCCACTCTCTAAAAACACGATAGACTGAGAAGGCCTGGTACCTTGTGCAGAAGAAATTTCCACGGCTATTTCTGGTTCTAGACATCTTTGCTGCTTGGACGAAGGCTCCTCAACTGTTTCTTTTCGCTTCCTCTTCCTTTCAACAGGAGCGACGGATTCTAGCTGATCCATTTGCCGTAACTCCTAGAGTATCAACTCTTTCTTGCTGGTTGCTACTGGAGATGAAGCTAGAACCAAGAACGGAGGAGAACTCTGTGGGGGAGATGAGATTTTCGTGAAGAAAAATGAGCGGGAGAGAAGGGTTTGAAGGAGCAGCGAGACGTATCGGCACGAGGAGGAACAGGAAGCGGCAAGGGCACACGAGGGTTTTTGGATGTAACCTTGAGGAACAAGAAGGGTTTTGGGGGGTCACTTTTCACTCTTATCGAACTTTTCAGGAAATACCCAGACTACCCTTATTCAATATGTAACACAGCCATTGCCCGTTAAAGTTCGCTCTTCAATATATGGAATTATTATATTCTTCCGAATACCTTGGTCAGTTACCTCATGACATTAAATCAACAAGATCACAAAGCTAGCTGTTAAAGGTACTTAGCCTACAGAAGGTCACGATTAAAATAGTCCTTATGTTTGTCAGGCAAAGAAATAACAAATAGATAGTCAAGCAGGGTTCATTACTTCATTTAAAGGACAAGAGAGGGCATACAGAGTCAACCAATTTGTTGAGCACTTAGGTAGAATTGTCCCTTTTTACACAAGGAGACATGTTTATAAGACACCAGAATCCCTGGTTACTCAGGACATGCTACCTTTATGCCAATGAAAACCAATGAATTTTTGTTGACTTTTCTTTCCCCCTTTTTTTTTATTTTAACTTTTCTATAAGAAACAGAGATAGCTAATTGTATCATGACAGAAACTCTAGACTTCTTTGATCTAGAATATCTATTTCTCCACAATTGCCATTGCTCTGCCACAAAGTATGGCGTATTCCCTGGTAACACCTCTCATGATCTTGGACAAAAGACAGAGCCCTTACTTAACACAAATTTTTTTTTTCATAGCCCTCTTCACATAAGTTTCAGTTAAAACGAAATCCTCCGCAAGGTTTTTCCATTTAACAGAAAGTTTTACAATATGTTGACCAACAATAGAGAGGATAACTTAGAAGGATTAAAGGACAAGATATAACCCCCATACATTAAAGTTCTTTATTAACAGGTGTAACTTGTTACAATAGATTTTGGGTGGTTTAAGGTATTCTGATCAAATCTGATAAGAGTAACAAAGCTATAAGAAGGAATTTTTCTTCAAGAATATTCCTGAACCAAAGGGGATAAGAAAAGGATAAGAAGGTGACAAACAGAATGGAGAGAGATGAGATGAGATGAGAAGCACTCCTTACAGCAAAGCAGCAAGTGAGAGATTACTCTAGAAAGTAAAGACCAAGGAGCTCACAAATGAAATCTTCCTGAGGAAATTCAATCTCGTAACCAGAGAATGCTCTTGGGCAATAATCTGCAACCTCATGAGATGCCTGAACTCAACACCAACTAACCACATAGGCAGACAAAGATTCTTCAGATACCAGATGACCTGACAAACTCCTTTTCAGCCCACGCTAGGACATCTCACACACAACTCTTGGAAATATTAATTATTTATTGAATAACATACATGCTATCAGCTGAAATGCAATACGTTGAAGCAAACTTATGGTTTTTCAAATAAAAGGAATGTGATGCAATGAGCACGAATCAGTAAGTTGACACAATAATTGTATGCCTCCTCCTGACTATGAGCATGAATTACAGCGTGATACCAAGTATCCATCCAAGAGAGATTTTAGCAAAGCAGTCAGAGGAGGACACTCGTGATCATGGAATACTTAGTTGCACACAGACTACATCACAGAACCAAATTTAAATCATAATAAAACCGAATTAAGGCAGGTATTGGGAACTGACCTGAATATTAAGATCCTGGGGTTTTTTCTTTTCGAGTGCCTTGGCTTATTACTCCTCTTTATTCTTCAGCTTCCAAGGCACACCTGCAGGTTAGCAAACTATTTTGCACGAATAGGCACCCAAGAAGTCTTGGGTCCTGAGTTAGCAGTGACATTCTTAGCAGGTTTTCTAACCAATCTCCTAGCAGCATGGTCATCAGATTTCATCAGATAGCAATTATTCATTGAATGACCAATTGTACCACAATAATAGCAAGATGCAGCAGGTTTCAGATTAGATTTATGCACATTCTTATTAACATGATTTTTATGCACATATGTATGAAAATTTTTGTTAACAGAATTGAAGTTCTGTTTACCAAAACCAGCATTACTTTGGTATCCTGCCAGCCAACAGGTTACAGCCCTGTGACCTGGCTTTCCACAGTTAAAACAATGAGAAGAGTTCATTCTCTTAAAATTCTTTTTTCTACCCTGACCATGCCAGCATTCAATGGCCCTGTGGCCTGTCTTTCCACAGTTGACACATGCAGAGTATTTTCTATTTGCACCAACTTTATTCCTATTAACATCATTATGGTTTGCAAGAAATTTAGCATGATGTGAAGAATATATTTTCTTATCATTTGCAAACCAGCATTGTGCGATGCTGTGTCCTAGTTTGCCACAGTGCAGACATTCAATTTTCTTTTTCTGGAATGAAGAATTTTTATCATGAAGTTTCTTAGCATTCATTATCCCGGCCCTCATATCATCTTTCTCCATCAATTTACACTCATGCATTAAATGTCCAAGTCTATGACAGTAGTGGCATGACATTTTCCTTTTAGATGAGTGTGTGTGCGGACTGTGATCAACATGCACAGATGAGCCATTTTTATTCATTTTCTATTTTTTATCCTGTTCTTGTGTTTTCTTAGCCTTATAGTGAGGTGGAGAAGAAGTAGAAGGTTTTTCTTGTTCAGATGATTTAACAAAAATAGTTTCCAAATTTGATCCATAGACCTTACTCATGACTGGACTGTAGCCCAGTCCCTTTTTCTTAAAAGTAGAGCTAGAAACAGAATATGTCTGAATTTTATTTTCAAAGGTCTTTTTATTCACAGGGTTATAACCTAACCCCTCCTTTTGAAAATTGACTTTTACTCCCAGCAGTTTGTTCAGATTTTCTTGCCCATCAACAAATTTAGACAAAGATTTCCTTAAGTCTTGGATTTCTTCTTCTAAGGAGGCAATGTGTAACTTATAACTTGCAGTCTCTTGTTCACTGTAATTGACATCCTCATTCAAGACTTTGTTGGCAATTATGTATTTCTCAACTTCCTTTCTCAACTCATCAATTTCTTCTGAATTATTGGACACCACATGTTTACCCTTTTCAAATGTCAGCAATCTCTCTGACAAGATGGTGTTCAACTGTTTTAGTTTCTCAATTTCTTCCTTTAGTCTGTCATTCTGAATTAATTCGTTTATCAAAATCTGATCATCAGAGTCAGTTTTAGATTTTCTTCCATCCTTAAAAGTTTTCAAGTCTTTTTGCAGTTTCTCAATGTTTTTCTGTAATTCAAAGTTGACAGACTTAATGGCTTCAGATTTTTCAGCAAGTACTTTATTTTCAATCCTGAGCTTCTCTAAACTTTCCTTGCTTTCAGCTGAGGATTTTCTCAGGGAATCAATCTCACTCACATGATTCTTATTTCCATTGATTAGCACATCATTTTGTTTTTTCAACATTTGTAGATTAGACACACAGGCATCATGAGAACTCTTCAATTCAGCACATTTTTTACAGTCAGACCTTGAATTATCTAATCCCTTATTCCTTTTCAATTTTTTATATCATTTTTGCAATTTTTCATATGACTCAGATAAATCGCTGTAAGCATTTTCCCAATCTTCTATAGAAAAGTTCTCGAAGAGGTTTACCTCTTCTTCATTCTCCTCCACCTCTTGGCTGGTACTGTGGTTACTTCTGCTAACCATCATACATGTGCTTTCATTTCTCCTGTGGGCTAGCTTCAGCTGGTCCATAATATCCTTGGCGGATCTGCAATCATGGAAACAAGAATGCAAGACTTTATCAGTCGCTGTTAACATTAGGTTTAAGTCCTTTTGATTCTCTCGGAACATCTGATTCTCACTGTCCATCCACTTGGACCTTTTCTTGGGCAGTTCATACGGACCTTGTGAAATCAACTTCCACAAGTCCTTATCAGCTTGTTTAACAAACATGCGAAAAACACTGAACCAAAAGTCAAAATCAGATCCCTTAAAAATCGGTGGATTAGCCATTGCCATCAGTTCAAACGAACAGATATCAAACACTAACTTACAAGCAAAAACAATGCACACAGGAAACACGTAGAGGATCCTCTGAGAATCGTTGGATTCTGAACCAGAGACCGCTCTGATACCAATTGATAGGTCCAGAGGGGGGTGAATGGACCTTTACCAGTAAAAATAATGAGGATTAAAAAATAAGTTCTCAATTAGGAGTTTTCGAAAAAGATCTTAACGGTCAAACACTAACCGCGCAGAACGATCAGCTAGGAAGATAGAGATGGATCGGCCTAGACAAGCATCTACCGAATAGATCCAAAGCCAGAATAGAAACCAAACACACTGCGCCAGGGATTTTTAAGGTGGTTCGGTCAGACCTCCAGTCTGCCTACGTCCACCCCTCACTTCAAATCGAAGTGAGGCTTCCACTAGCACCTGCTAGCCAAGCAGACTCAGTCTGCGACAACGGTTGATTCACAGCTTCACCAGGGGAACACCCTCCCCTCTTCCTACACACCTGGAGGGAACCCTAAGGACGCCAAGTCCCTAGAAACTAGGAAACAAGTTCCTCTTCCTCCAACCGGAGGGAACACTAGTGATCTGCAGTCACTAGAACCAGAGATCAAGGTCTCTCTTCCTCTGAAGCCCAGAGGGAACCCACAAGCGGCACACGGCCACTTGCAACTGGAGACAGCGTCTCCCTTCTCCTGAACCAACAGAACAGGAGGACCACCGATCTCAACTTGAGAATCGGAGACAAAACTAGAACAGTAAAGAAAGATCAAAAAAACAAGAAAGTAAAAAGATACAGCAGACTGAATGCTGGAACGATAAAACATGGAATATAGCTCACAATAGAGCAAACTGGTTCGGATTTGATCCTGAAACCAGAATCCTTCTTCTTCTTCTTCTTTCTGAACTCTCAGCTTCGAGCTCTCTCTCTCTCTCTCACTCTCTCTGCTATTCTCTCTTCTTTTCTCTTCTTCAGTTTCTGCCCTCTATTTTCTTCTCTTCTTTTGCTGGATCGAACTCTCTGCACTTTTGCTTTTTCTTTTTCCCTTTCGATCAACCTTCATCTGTGGACGAAGGCTTCAATATATAGCAGCAGCAGGTGGATAAGGTACAGAATGCGTGTGCCTCCCACACCCGATCCAGAACCTTCTTTCCACGTGCCTTTATAGCATTGGTTCCTTTAGTATTGGATCACGTGCAGCCCAGACACTGGGGAATATTCTTCCTCGGACCACCTTCTTTTTTTTATTCTTCTTCTTCTCCTACAAAGAGATTAAAACCATTAAAGCTCAGGGCCACAAAAGCTAAAACTGCACGAGGTAAGTGATAGCAATACGAGATGCACTATGCTGAGAACGACACGAGATACACAAGATGACTACAGCACGAAATAAAGAGAGAATGACACGAGGTCAGATGACTACAGCACGAGATAAAGAGAGAACGACACGAGGTACATAAGATGACTACAGCAACACGGCTAACACTACAAAGAGAACGACACGAAGTCAGATGAGAACAGCACGAGGTGAGAAGGAAATAACACGAAGTAAAACGGTAGTAAAACACGCGATCAGAGGAAACCTGGACGAAGATAGAAAGAAGCAACACGAAGACATAAAAATAACACTAAGACACAAACACAGAAATAACATGAAGACTCAAACACAAAATTAACACGAAGACATAAAAACAACACAAAGACACATATAGAAACAACATGAAGACTCAAACGCAAAAATAACATGAAGACACAAGCACAAAAGATAACACGAAGACACAAACACAGAAACAACACGAAGAACGACCAATCAAAATGACTAAGTTGACTCGAGGTCATCGGTGAATCAATACGAGAATCAACACGAAATATCAAACAGCAAAGGGAATGGCACAAAGTGAAACGACACTTCACACTAACATGACTTGAAGACACAAGAAAACGACTCGAACACGAGGACGACACGGGCTGAAAACAACTCGAAGATGAAAACAGAAACCGACACGAAGTGTGGTCACAAAGCAAAAAGGACACGGGGTCTAGGAAAAAACAACACGAGGACAGAAGACAGGAACGGCTACAACAACACGTGATAAAACAGTGAAAGCAGGAAAACGACTCGAGTAACTACAGTAAATGACACGAAAACACAAGAGCAAAAATAAAAAGGATGACTCAAGATGAGCAACTAAATACTGAAGAAATGACACGAGGTTCACAGAAAGTAGCACGAGGTGCTGCAGTGTTCAGCACGCGATGGAACAAATAACGACACGAAGACAACCCCTGAAAATAACTGAAGTGACTCGAAAGTTTATTTTTCACAGAGAAATATTTTTTGTTCTCCACTAAGGCTTATAGTGGTGTCATCCTCAAAACATGTAAAGACTCAACAGACGCCCTCCCGTGAGGTCGCCCGGTAGTAAATAGATGCCCTTGTGTAGGGCGTGATTCTGAAATTCTTTTTTTTTGTCCCTTGTGGAAATTTTCAGTTGACGACCAACCTGTGGTCGTTCTTCAATGAATTGGCGCCCCTATGGGGGGCGTTGTTTCGGAATTAACAGCATGCGAAATTAAAAGCAGAATAAATATAACGTAAATCAGAAAATGGCATGGAACAACAATTTAAATAATGACATGCTGCAGGGCGTTGTTTCATGAATTGCTAATTTCAGAAAATGCAAAAAAAATATACAACTGAATTAACGACTTGTCATGGGTCGTTGTCTATAATTCACGACACCCCTGGGGGCGTCATTTGATTGTGTCTCTAGTTCTCTGTTCCTCCCTCATCGAGGGTGATGGAATTGCAGAAATAATGAAAATAAATAAAAAAGGAAGAAAAAGTGCGAAAATGGGGCGAGAGCCTACCTTTTTCTGTTGGGGGACTATGAGCCCACCCCGCTGTGGTTGCCATCGGTGAGGGGCTGGAGTTGGAGCCGCCACCGGTGGGGCTTCAGCCTCTTCATTTTCTTTGTCTCCGATATCTTCCTCTTCCTCTTCATCTTCCTCGTCCTCTTCTTCGTCCCCGTCTTCTCCCTCGTCTCCTTCTTCCTCTTCGTTTTCTTCTGCGGGCTCTGTCGTTGGAGCGCCATCATCGCCGGCCGCCACGGGAGGAGCTTCCCCTTCGCTGACAGGGTTGCCCTCGAGGTCCACCACGTCAGGGGGCATGACCCTTTGACGCTTGTGGGGGCTGGCCATGGCTTCTACGAGAGTAGTACGAGAGAGAGAGAGTGGGAGAGAATGGGAGGTGGAGATGGGAGAGCTCGGGGGACGACACGGTTTCGGTTAGGGTTCGGAGGAAGGAGAAAGAACTGGAAAGGGTGGAGAGGAAGGAAAGAAAAGAGGGAAAGTTTTAAGTTTGGCATTCAAAATGAATTGACGACGAGAATAAGGCCGTCATTTATTTAAGAAACGACTTTAGAAAAAGGCGTCATTCATGAATTGACGACATGATAACAGACGTCATTTTAACTTTGCATGGGAACTTGCACCGTCGTCAGACGCATTAATATGGGATTGGTGGCGGTTATGATTACTCTTTAGAATTGACGACATGATAAAAGGCGTCATTTTGGAAAATAATCAAAATTTTTATGTGGAAAAATCAAGTAATAAACGCCTTTCATATGAACGTCATTTAATAAACGCCACTTGGTGAAGGCGTCTCTTAAAGAATTTTATCTTTTTTTGAGAAATCAAATAATAGTGATTGACAACATGGTTCTAGGCGCTATTTGAGGAATGGACGCCCTACATAGAGGCGCGTCTCAGTCCAGAGTACCCGAGCTTCAGTATCTTTGAACAGAATTATAAGAAACTGGAAGATTTGATCCATACAAATGTTTTCTTTGGCTCAACTAAGGAAAAATTTAACGCTTTATTGATAAGAAGAAGTATTGCATTAATGAGCCATTTAGGCCCTAACCTTCCTAAGAGCTATCACATAGGATTTGCACTTGTTCTCATCCTCTTCAACATATGTCTTGGACTTATTGAGAAGCCCAACCTTCCATTGAGCCATAATTATCTTGATTTCCTCTTGATCCCCACTTGAGCCTAGCTCTCTCCTCTTGAGTGGTGGGAGGTGAGAAGCTTCTTCAAAGATGTGCCTAGGAAGACCAAGTTGTGGAAAGCACCGGTGGGCGTTATAGAGGACGAAGTCAGTCCCGCCGATGAGTCGTAGCTCGATGTCGGAAGAAAGTCTTTACCGGAGCTCTTGGGTCTTGAGGAAGCCCGATGTGCAAGTGAAACCATCCTTTGGAATGGTGTTGAAGTATTCCCTCCATTCATTCCTCTTTTTGATCTTTGGCACCCGATTTGTCACCCTCTCACATAGGCCAAGTGAGTCTGTCATGTATCGGAGAGGGCTTTTAGAAAAGATTTTGGAGGCCGTTTGGGTTTCATGGCAAGAGTCAAATTTTAGGTGGAGGTCCACCCAACAAGTGAGGAGTAGCATTGACCTGTAGAGAGGCCGTCCTAAGGAGGCGGAGGTGAGTCCATTGTATACGTTGGCTAACACCCCCGGACCTATCTTTTTGCCCTCCCAAACACTAGCAATGGTGCTTAAGTGGCATTCTTCTAGGTGATCCTCTATAGAAGGGAAAAGTAAAGCTCCTATCATGCATATCACAAACCCCTTCATGATCCTCTCCAATAAATCTTCATCTTCTTGGGCTTTCTCCATGTTCTTGTAAACCCATGAAGCTAATTTCAAGAGGTTAATCCCTTTGTGGGCTTTAATTTGATTCACTAGATTTGGGCTTGGGATAAGGCTAGTAAGCATGTCATGGGCATTTATGGGTTTGGTCATACTAGCCATCTTGTATTCTTCTCCTTGCTTCATCTTGTTTAATCCTAAGAGCATCTCTACTTCCTCTAGAAGTATGGTAGCTTCAAAGGTGGGGAAGAGGAATGTGTGAGTGTTTGGATGCCATAGCTCTAAAAGTGCTCCTATGGAGGCCCAATCAAAGTGGAGATCATTATAGTGAGAAGCATGGGTCACAAGGCCAAGAAGATGCCACCTTGAGAGAAAGGACCTCATGTCTAAGGATAACTTAGAAAGAAGTAAGGGGAGCCACTGGATCTTCAAGAACCTCCTTGGACCCGGTATAGTGGGATAGTCCTGAAATAAGAAAGAAAAGAAGAAAGAAGAGGGAAGAACAATTAGCATTGAAGAAAAAAAAGAAAAAAGCATACTTAAGAATAAAGGAAGTTTAACTTACTTGGCCCATGATTATTCTCCCACTAATATGGCCTGCAACTTCTAAAATCTTAGGGAAACCCATCCTAGGTTTCTTCATCATCATCTTCTCCATTGTGTCTTTGAAGAGCTTGCACCTGTTGGAGTTTCTGCTACGGTTCTACAGTGACTCTCTGCTCTGAGTGTAGCGTGAACAATAAAGGATTCATGCCCTTTTATAATTTCCGAAGTATAATCCTGCTCTCAGTTCAATTCGAGCTCAAGCGTCGCTCTGGCGAGTTTGATTCCGAATAGGGAACGAAGCGACGAGTGCTTTAGTCGATTGACGACGCGCCCAGTGGCGTCATTTCTTTAATCGGCGACCCAACTCAGGTCATCATTTATTCAACGCCCTTTACTTCAGGCGTCATTTGTCAGTTCGAATCCAACTCAAACAGAGAGCGTAATTAACGGCACTATGGCCATCGTCATATCCTTTTAACGCCTTCGCGTAAAGTCGTCATTGTCCAGGATTGCACGTTTTTATCTCTTTATAGCATAATGATCTTTATAAGCTTAAGTGCTATTATGCTTTAATGAAGATGTTCGTGTTATGCACTTATGATTATGCATGAGTTGATGACCTTTTTAAGAGCTGACAAATTTTGAGTGCAGGATATCCAGGTTGAATTCTTCCATTGGTAACATCACTCCCTCACCCTGTATCTTTCCTGTATGCATGTTTACTATATGGTACCTACGTTGTTATAGCATATCAAGGACCTTGTGGTTCTGATGAACCTGGAATTTGAGTTCCCCTTCATAAAAAATAATGATAATTCCAGGGGAGTTTTGATCACACGGATAGGCCGTTATGTCATCTAAGAGTTGGGACGATGATTCCTCTTTCTGAGTTGATGCGAGGATAAATGGGCTTTGGCTTAGTGTCAGCTCAGGGATCTGGATTCTTGACCAAATCTGGATGGTCTAGCAATATTATCCTTGATTATTCTCTACTTTTAAGTTTGTTTTAATTTTCCTTTTAGCCCAGCATGCATCATATAGGATATTTGAGCACAAAGTTGAAAATCTCCATGTTACGCCAATAATGAAGACAGCTTGATCCTAAATTGAGTTGATATGAGATATTCCACTCCGAATCGAGTACTAGGTTCTCTCTGAAGCCACTTCGGGTTGATTTCACGCAAGTATCCTTTGATCAAGTTTCCTTCCTTTATTTCTCTTACAAACCCACTTTGGTTGTAGCACGTCCACATTGGCTGGTAACTGCTCTCCAAGGGTGTTCCCTCGTGCCCTCGCGCACATTTCCCCTTGATCTTTAGTATTATTTAATCCAGTCAATCGATGCTTTTTTTTTTGAAATCATCTGAAGTTGTTTCTAGCAGAATTTTGGAAATATTTCCATCACGTAGTGTCGGAGGCGTGCCACATCACACCTTGACATCTACTTTTCAGTCCGTTTTCACTTCGTTCCGCTAGTTGCACTCTCGCTCCATTCTGTCTCACTCCCCTCGAAGCAGATGCCAAGGCGGGGCAGCTGTAGACATGCCAAAATTGACGCTATGTCGAGTAAATCTCATGTCACAATATAATGCCCCAAAGTGGACTTCAATAATGGCTTAACATGAAGTTTTTATAATTATTTGGTAATTTTCTCACATTTATTGAAATTGGCGACTAAAGTAGGGGCGTCATTTAATGGACGACGTTTGAGGTGTCGTCATTTGTTAAAAGAGACGGCTGCGCCAGAGGGCATTGTTTCTTAGGCCTTACGAGTCCTTATCGAAATAAAAATGCAAAGATTTGACGTTCATCTAAAGGGCGTTAAGTAATTAACGCCATTAAGGGAGGCGTCATTTCACAAGTTTAATTAAGGAAAGTCCATTATTTCCAAAATAATTCAGGAATCAACGCCCGCTTGTGTGGTCGTCACTTGTAATTGACGCCTTTACTCAGGTCGTCATTTTCAGTTTTGTCTCCATTTCATCCACAAATTCTCAGTATGGATCCTTTCCCCACTTTACACCTTGCATTTGATTGAAGGAGTCCTTGCTGGAAGATCTTTTCCTTGTTTTAATCCCATTGGAACAAGGTTATTTGGCCCTATAAATACCCCCAAGGATCCTCACGCGCGCGAGAATGACAGAGAGAGAAGGAGTCAACGCAAGCAGGGGGGAATCAGCAAAAACAAGCAGAGAAGAGAGAGAATAGCCATTGCAGTGTTTTTTTTTATTCCTACTAACGTTTTGCTGCAAGATTCTTTGAAGTTCTTCATTGGCCATTGCCCCTCCTTCTTTTCCTTGGCTGCTGTGCATACAAAGAAGATTTCTCCCCTTTTATTTCTTTTAGTTCATCATCACACACATATCTTTAGCACACATCACGTTAACAATTGCTTGCATAGCATAGCACATAGTCTATTCCCTTTCACACCTTTAGGTGTTTAAAACAAACCCATAAGGTGTGTTTGCACCCAATTGCATGCTCTTAGTTCTTTTGAGGCATATATACTACACACTCTTGGCTAATCCATCCTTTTAATATTTGTTTGCAAGGGTAATCAAGAGCAAGGACCCCCTTCATCGGCCGGCCGGTGTAAGGAGGAAGAAAGGACACCCAAATTTCTCGCTTTTCACAAGGTACATGCGATCATTCTTCTTTCTTTGAGGTAACCCCTCTGGCGATCACCCTCCATTTAGAGCATCTCTTGCTCACACACTTTCTTTTTATCTCACATTTTCTTTCTTTTTTTTGTCCACATTTATTCCTTTTATTCGAGTGAAACGCATGTTCACAAATTGGCGATCACGGTGGGACACTTGATGTCCTTCTTTTGATTACCCCTCCCTTTGGCACCATCGCGTGCCCCTCCCTTTGGCGCCCTCACGTGCCCCTCCTTTGTGCTCCACGTAGCACACTCCTCTTGTGCACCACGTGCACCCCTCCTGCTGGATTAGCCTTTTTTAAGTATCATTTGTTATAAGATTTCATTTCCTGTTAGTTATTTGTGTGCTCGGTTCTCTGAACGGAATAGCGCCCTATTTTCTACCGTCATTTATACAATCAGCGCCTCTCACAAAGGCGTCATTTTTCATACAGCACCTGATCCCAAGGCGTTGTTTTGGAAATTACTATTTTGCAATAAGTCGATTTGTTGTTGTTCAGTCATACAACGCCCCTTGTCGAGGGCGTCATTTACATATACATCGCCTTATCCCAAGGCGCCATTTTGTTGGCACTGCCTACGTGCTGTCACTGTTTGCAGTGACCGATGACTGCCACGCAGCCGTCATTCCTTGAAACAGCGCCCGTATATAGGGCGTCATTTCACTGCATTTACTAAGACCGCTCTTTTGCCTGATTGATCTGTAGTTTGGTTATTTTGACTCATTGATATTACCTGATTGATCTGATTTGGCTTGCATTAGACTGCATCTTGGGCATGTTCCTAGAATTTCGGCTCTTACAGCCCGCTTTCCCAACTCTGGCTCTTGTAGCCTGCTTCCCAGAATTCGGCCCTCACGGCCTACTTCCCAACTTCGGCTCTTTGTGGCCCGGTCCCTAACTCTGGCTCTTGTAGCCTGCCTCCCTTTGGCCTTCGCAGCCTGCTCCTCATACTTTGGCTTTTGCAGCCTGCTTCCCAATTCTTGCTCTCGTAGCCCGCTTCCCCTACTTTTGCTCTTGCAGCCTGCTTCTTAATTTCGGCTCTCGTAGCCCGCTTCCCATACTTTGGCTTCTGCAGCCTGCTTCCCAATTCTGGCTCTCGCAGCCCGCTTCCCCTTCTTTGGCTCTTGCAGCCTGCTTCCTAATTTTGGCTCTCGCAGCCCGCTTCCCATACTTTGGCTTCTGCAGCATGCTTCCCAATTTCGGCTCTCGCAGCCTGCTTTCCATACTTTGGCTTCTGTAGCCTGCTCTCTCAATTTCAGCTCTTGCAGCTCGCTTCCTAATTCTGGCTCTCGTAGCTTGCTCCCCCAACCTTTGGCCTTCGTCGCCTGCTCCCCAATGTTGGCTCTCGCAGCTTGCTCCCCCAATCTTTGGCCCTCGTAGCCCGCTTCCCAACATCTCTCGGCTTCTGTGGCATGCTCCTCTAATGTCCCTTGGCTTCTATAGCCCGCTTCCCTAATATCCTTTCGGCCCTTCGTGGTCTGCTTCCCTAATACTTTTACTACCACTACACTTATACGTAACGACAATATGTTCTTATGCAAAAAAAAAGAAGAAAAGAGAGAAAAAATAAGAATTGCCTGGCTACCCTACTTGCATTTTTGCTTAATATAGAATAATGCATCTCCTTAGAATTTTCTAGGACCATGTTTCCTTGCTAAATAATAACGTCCCGATTCCGAATACGCACGCATCACGGCATACGCTCAAAGAGAACCCAATTATGGCGGGTGCACACGTCAAGGGGAAGAGTCACGGCTAAATTGCTAAGCCCAACTCACAAAATAAACCTGAGACAACACTCCCCACTCCCCGCTTAATGTGTTCAATGGTCTTCAACCATAGGGATTGCCCGACTTTCTTCTTAGCACTCTACGGATGCTTGAATTTCTGCACTCGCGTGAAAGGTAATCGTGAGGAAAAAGTTGCCTGCCCCCACTTAAAAAAAAGACATACAAAAAAAAATGATGAATTAGTCGAATGCGAATCCAAGTAGCCGGGAATCCCCACTGAAACAAATGAGGAGACTCGCGCGAAGAGGTGAAGCAAATTTCAATAAGGATGAAGCCTAGTAGTCGGTAATCCCCATTGAGACATATGAGGAAACTCACGTCAAACGGTGGAATCCGTAATAGAATTATGACAAGGATGAATCTTAGTAGCCGGGAATCTCAACTGAAACAAATTAGGAGACTCGCGTCAAACGGTGAAATCTGCTACCAAAATAAATAGATGGGGGCTGTGCGAAGCTACCTAAATCGAAGACCTGAAGCCCATGTGTAGGCGCTAGATTAATCCTCGAGTGTTACTTGGAAAACCTGCATATCCCTATGTTTAGGGCCTTTTGCTCACACGTTTGCTCCTCCACTCCACGAAGAGTTGTCTTGGGTGAAATGCGTGAGGTTAAGCTATGCATGCAAGACATGCGATATCCTCTTGACAGGTGCACCACCCCTTAGCTGTGCCTCCTTGCCCACACCGTGTCTGCGAATTATGGGCGATGTCCCTATCCCATCCCCTATAGAGGGAGCTACCTTATGTATACTTATGTTATGCCTGCTGACGAATGCATGCATGCTTGAATAAAGAAATACATAATAAAAATAAAAACTCAATTTCGGCTATCGTAGCCTGCTTTCCTAGTTCTGGCTCGTACAACCCAATCTTGGCCCTCGCGGCCTACTTCCTGCCCTTGCGGCTTGCTAATCTCCCAACGTTGACTTCTATAGTCCGCTTTCCCAATTTGGATTCTCATAGTCTGCTCCCCAATTTTGGCTTTTGTAACCAGCTTCCTGATTGTGGCTCTCGTAGTCCGCTTCCCAGATTTTAGCCTTCACGATCTACTTCCGCAACACCGATTCTGGCCCTTGAGGTCCACTTTCCCGGGACTCAGATTTCACAGCCGGTACTCCTAATGCATTAAAAAATATCAAGTCCTTTCACTTTGGTTCGGACCTTCCATCTGGCTAGATAAAAACAAGACCCTTCCACTCTAGAGCGGACCTTTCGACCGGCTGCAGAACTAAAGGCTCCTCTCCACTCTAGATTGGACCTTCCGTCTGGCTAGAGAACAAAAAAATCCTTTCACTTTGGTTCGGGCCTATTGCCCAGCAAGAGAACAAACAGACCCCTCCACTCTAGATCGGACCTCCCGTCCGGCTAGAGAACAAAAAAATCCTTTCACTTTGGTTCGGGCATGTCGCCTAGTCAGAGAACAAAAAGACTCACTGCTCTAGAGCGGACCTTCCGTCTAGTTAGAGAACAAAAAGATCCTTTCACTCTAGATCGGACCTTCTGTACAGCTAGAGAACCAAAAGACCCTTTCACTTTGGTGCGGACCTACCGTCCAGTCAGAGAATGAAGAGATTCTCTCCACCCTAGATCGGACCTTCCGTCCGGTTAGAGAACAAAAAGATCCTTTCACTCTAGATCAGACCTTCTATCTGACAGGAGAACTAAAAGATTCTTTCCACTCTAGATCGGACCTTCTGTCCGGCTAGATAACAAAAATATCCTTTCACTCTATATTGGACCTCCCGTCTGGCTAGAGAACAAAAAAAAGATCCTTTCACTTTGGTTCGGATCTACCGTCCAGCCCGAGAACGAAGAGATTCTCTCGACCCTAGATCGGACCTTCCGTCCAGCTAGAGAACGAAAAGATCCTTTCACTCTAGATCGGACCTTCTATCCGGCTGGAGAAATAAAAGATCCTTTCACCTTGGTTCGGACCTGCCGTCCAGCCACAGAACAAAAAGATCCCTCCACTCTAGATCGAACTTTCCGCCCATCCGAAGAATAAAAAGACCCCCCCCTTTCTCTAATTTGGTTCATATACTTTCCATCCGGTTAAAGAGCTAAAAGACCTTTCTTGGCCAGTTCCCCGGCGCATTAAAGAGTAAAACACCCATTCACCCTGGCCCAAGCCAGCCGTTCGGGTGAGGAATCAACCCTCTTTCCTTGCTCTGCCACTAGCCCATGTCAACGACTACACCCTCTCTCTGTCCCCTCAGGTGACGAATACCCGTTTTGATTTGGACCTTCCGTCCAGGTCAATGAATCAACAAACTCTCCTCTCCGTCCCCTCGGGTGACAAATACCCCTTTTGATTTGGACCTTCCGTCTAGGTCATTGAATCAACAAACTCTTCTCTATGTCCCCTCGGGTGACGAATACCCCTTTTGATTTAGACCTTCCATCCAGATCATTAAATCAACAAACTCTTCTCTCCGCCTGTGGAACTCTTCTCTCCGTCCTCTCCGGGCGGTGGGTATCCCTTTGGCTTGGACCTCCCGTCCAAGTCATTGACTAAACAAACTCTTCTCTCCGTCTCCTTCGGGCAGTAAATATTCCCTTTCATTTGGGCCTCCCATTCGGGATCATTGGTTAAGCAAATTTCCGGTCACCGCCCCTCCGAGCGACGAAAGGGGGGGTCAATTTCACTTCCAAGGCCCCCGGCCTGGGGCCGGTGCGCAGTTCCGATGTTGGGAGAGATAGGTAGTCCACCCATTTGGCATGGTGGAGTGGTCCCCTCGTCCTCCCCCTGGGAGGGCAAGCACTCTCCCTAACCCTCAGCCCTCACGCCCTGGCTAAGCCCCTCTCCGGCACACCCTATGACACCCCTCGCCAACACGCCCTTTATTTGGCCTTCAGTGGCACACCCAGTAGCTCCTCGCCGGCACACCCTTTGACGCCCTTCGCTGGCACGCCCCTATTGGGCCTTCAGCGGCACACCCAGCAACTCTTCCCCGGCACACCCTTTGGCCTCCCTAGCCCGGCATGCCCCTGATCAGTTGTTTTTCCCCTTTATCCATCGTTGCTTTTGGCTTTTCTGAGGTTTTATTAAAGGTGTTGTCGCTCTCTGGTGCCCACCTCCAATTGTCGGGTTCCGCCACTCCGTGTGGGCGCGTTCCCTTTATCTCCCTTACGCTCGGGTCAAGGGGAGATGCTGCCAAATTTTTGTTAAAAATGATAACATATTAGAAAGGCAAAAGGAAGCAACGAACGAATGGAACGATCAGTGATAGAACACTCTAACCGAAATAAGGCACTGCGGATAACATGAGAAGAATTGGATTAAATGACTATGTGCTTAATTAAATGCTCAATCTGTAAAGAAAAGGTTGGGGGAAGAAGGAGAAAAGATTTGTATAAAACTACATAAAAATCATCTTCGGGCAGCTCCATGGCCAACGGGGAATCTTCGGGCACAGGGTGTGCTGCGAAGAAGTCCGCGACGGCTTGCCCGTTAACCGTCTTCTGCGGCACGTAGGTGATGTCGAACTCCATGAGTAGTACGGCCCATTTGCCAAGGCGCCCCTTCGGGACTGGCTGGGAGAGAATGTGCTTGATGGGATCGACTCTGGATATTAAACTCACTTCATGGGACAGCATATAGTGCCTCAGCTTCTTGACTGCAAAGACCAATGCAAGGCAAATCTTCTCAATCGGGGTGTATTTGGCCTCTGCTCCCACCAATCTTCGGCTGAGGTAGTAGAGAGCCCACTCCTTCCCCTCGTCATTATTCTTGTGGTCCTACCATCAATCGGTCTTGTGCAATCGATAAAAGGCCGTCCGGGCGTTCCACCATTTTATGTACTCTGGGGTCAGCCGAGGAATACGGCCTAGGGCTGGCACCCTGAAAGTCACGGAGTCCGCCCGATGAAAGAAGTCCCACCAGCTTTGGGCATGCTCGGCGGTCGAACTCCCCCGGAGACTTCGTGAAGGCAGGCCGAACTGTTCATGATAGATAGGGATATGCTGATCATATCCGAAATTCGGCCGAACCAGAAGGGGTAGTATGGTTCTAGCAGCAAATTATCTCCCTTCTTGAATGCCAGCACGCTCGGGCAAATGGATAACGCCTAGTCCCTGAGCTCGGGTTCCAGCAATGGGCGGACTACATTCTTCTGGCTGATGGGGTGGACGTACTTCTCCACCTGATCATCTTTGCATTCCCTCTTATTGTTTACCAGAGGGCTCGAATGTGCGGCCAACGTCCAGAAGTGGATGGTGCCGGCCGCATCCCGCGGAACCGTCGTCAGTCGGCCCCGAATATCATATAGCCGCTGGGAGGTAGAGCCTGGCTCCATGTTGGCAAACTCCAACATCCTCGGCACCAGTCCCCAGTCTTGAAGAGCGCGCGGGACGAACTCCGGGAATAGCAAAAAGACCCACGCGTTGAAGAAATGCAGTGGGCACACATATCGGGCTTGCCTCAAGAATTGGTGGGTGCTGACATCCCCCAGCGCTTTGTATATCAAGCAAAGAGTAGCCGGGTACAAGGACAACTTGACCCCTCACGCCATTTGACACGCGGGATAGATGGCATCCGGCCGAATGATGGTCTCGTCCCCGTACGGCATGGCAAACGAGCACAGCCAGTACGTCAGGAACGCGGCGCAATGTGTTAGAGGGTCGACCCCCATCGGGTTAGGGCCACTCCGGTGTCCTCTGGAAGGGATCCTCACATCAGTCTTGGGCTTGGCGTGCTTGTAGCAACCCTGGAAAAAAATAAAAGGAAATAAAAACCCCCAAATTAATCAAATTTGATAAAGCATTAAATAAATGAATGAGAAACATCAAAAAGAATAAATACAATGACAGAATGGAAATAACGCCTTTGGTCAAGGCGCTACTTCATTAAGAAACGCCTCTAGATAAGGCGCTAATTAAAAAGGGACGCCCAAACAACAAGGCGTCAATTATCAAACGGCCAAAATACTAAAAAAGGGAAGTAAATGTAACGCCCTCCACTTGGGCGCGTTTTTCACAAGAAACGACATAGGCAAAGGCGTCAATTTAAATTAAACGCCCTCACTTAAGACGTCAATTCAGTTCGAGTTTCGTTCGACCCAGGAGACTATCCAGAGCAAGTTTCTGGATAACTACGAGGGAGTTTGATTATAGAAAGAACTCTAATGGGGAAATATTACTTCCAATACAATACTAACCCCCTTAGGATTCTAAAAACCCTATAAATACCCTCCTAATTCACCTAGATCGCTACTTTGGCGATCTAACTTTCGTGCTGCTGCTATCGACCGTAAAGAACAGGTAATGTTCTTTCCCTTGCCTTCAGGTTACGTATGTGAAGATTATTAATATCTTCTCCTTCTTCCTTTACAGGTATCCTGTGACAGTTTGTATTGAAGAACGTGGTTCTTCATCATCTTCTCCTTCTTCCTCTGGATCAGAAGGCTCTGTTGAAAAATAGAGTATCACTTTCTTATCAAATCCTTCACGTATCTTCACCCACACGACCGTTAGGTAGGTTTTCTCAAGGATTGTAGCCCAAACCAACGTAGTAATTATGATTAAATCATCTGTTAATTCATGCATATAGATTCTCTGCGTTTTCATAGTTTCTGGAAAATATTGTAAATAGCGACCCTCGTTAGGGCGCTAGTTTTAAGAGAAGCGACCCATCCCATGGCGCTAATTGCCTTTTGACGCCCTGCCCAGGAGTCGTCAATTTCATAAATTGAATAATTACCCACGTATAAAATTTAATATTTATGAAACCATGATTCTAATATGCTGCATGAATACACCTGTTGAATCCTGCTATTTTTCTGGTCCTGAGCATGTACCATGTTTCCTGAAATTCTATTATCTGGAATATTGAAAATTCTTGAAATAACAACCTTCACAAGGTCGCCTCTTATTGAACTGACGCCCCAGACTAGGGCGCTAATTGAAAAGTAACGCCCCTGTCCAGAGCGCGTTTTTGTTAAAATTCCAGAATATTGATTTTCTTCAGAATAGAAATATTGAAGGGACGACCTATGTACAAGTCGTCAAATTTGTAAATAAACGCCCCTCTGTAAGGCGTCAATTGGATAATTAATGACTTGGTTAAAGTCGCTATTTTCTGTATTACTGTTTTGCCTTGTTTCTGTTAACCGAGGGTTTGATATATATGTATAAGAATATTATCGGCACTATATTTCCACTCCGTGAATATAGTCCCATGTTTTATGATGTCTTATTGCATTACCCTCAATTCTCGGTGACATATAATCTCTCCATTGGACATCCCGTTCCTTTGGACTAGCGAGTTAGTCATAGAGACCTCCGTAAGACTCCTCGAGCCTTGGATTCCCTCAAGGCCGACTGAGCTGGTTGTACCATAAAAACCCATTACACAATCTTTGCCATGTCACTCTATAGAAACATGGTATACCGGCCCTCATGTCATGCCATGGGTATGATGTGAGAATTATCTTAATAAATGGGGAAAAACATGCCGTTGATGGGCTGTTCTTGTAGACCCTAATTCTATATCAAACATGATGTTCTTGTAGACCCCAATTCTATATCAAACATGATGTTCTTGTAGACCCCAATTCTATATCAACATGATGTTCTTGTGGACCTCAATTCTATATTAAAAGAAGTGACCATTTACTTGTGGGCACTTACTTGTCATGGTACCCAAGTTAGGGAACCAATTCCACCTAGTTTTATCGATAATCATGATTGTACCGTTATTATCGCCTATCTATGTCAAGTGTCATATTTTTGGACTCTATTCTATCAAAGTCTATCCTACATGTCTACAAGCTTTATTCTTGAAATTTCATATTGGCTATACACAAGAGTGGATGTTAAAATACATGATTAATGCCTGGGCATATTGGGCCCGATCTGGTCCTGGGAGGAGCACCCGAAAGTACTTGTGCCCATGGGAGTTGATTGATCACGGTATTGGCATTATACCGAAGTGCATGACTAGCTTGATTGAACATTCCACAAATCTTGTACTTGACTTGATATTACATGACTTGCGTGGCCCGAGAAAGGGAAATTGTATACTCGCTTGCTTGGAACATGATAGCCAAATTCCAACATGACACGATGAGTCTACTTGCTTAAATATCTTGATATCTTTTGATATAAGTTCTTGAAAGGTCATGACTAGTTCTTCTTGCCATCTTATTGTTATATTCTCTTGCTATCTTGTCGTTTTGCGAGCATGCATAGCTATAGTGCATTCCTAGAAAAATGTAATTACTTAAACCCCTTGCTAGTCCTTGAAATATAATTTCCTACTAAGCGTTCGCTCACTCAGTGTTTCCCTACTTTTCAGGTAAGTCTGACGATGAGGGAATTCAATCTGATAGGGAAAGCCAAGAGTGAAAGAGTTAGAGCTACTCAAGCGTCAATTAGTCCTGTCTTTTCTCTATTTTTCTTGAGTCAAGCGTTGTATTTTTTCTTTTATTGAGTCTAGTATTTGCAAGGGTTTGTAATAGACATATTCTTATTAAAGGAATTAATGGATTGGGTTATCTTTATATTTGCGCACTCTGTCTTTGTGTCGAATACACTACTACTCTGATTGACATGATTGATATAAACTCGTCGCACATCTCCGGGTACCTTCCGCGCTCGGGGCGTGACAGTGCTTCTTGCGAGCAACGGCGGTGCCGACACATGGAAACTCTGCATATTGCTTCAGCCCATCATAAAAATACTGCAGCCACAGAGTCATGCGCACCCACTTCTGGTCCCCACAGGGAGGCTACCTCCCTCCGTATGCCAGTTGGTACAGTTCTCGGTAAGCCTTCATGAGATATCGGTATGAATAGCCAAGGGAATAATAGCCATCCCCATTAGTTTCATCTTTGATCAGATCTGGGAGGCATACTTCTTCATAAGGCTCCTCGTCAATGGGCAAGCCGCTGAGCTGACTAAGACTCTACAAGTCGAGTGAACTCTCGCCTTCCGCTGTATAGAAGGTGTTGGTTTCAGCACTGAACACCTCTATCATGCCGCAGCATAGGCCCTTGGAAATGGGCTAGCCGTAGCGGGAGGCATAGACGCTGTGGTAAATGCCAGCCCGGACCAGTAATGGGGCGTAGTTAAATAGCACGTACTCTGTGAATTCTACTACCCCTTCCCGGAAGCTGTGAGCATCTTGGAGCTTCAACTCCCCGAACCAGCCCAGTGCCAGCTCGTACTTGAATCAGACGGCCATGCAATCCAGCGTGAAGGGATCCTCCATGTAGCCCCATTTTAGGGGAGCCAAGAACAAACAAAAATGAGGTGGCTCGCCTTACACCCGCCCAGCGGACATGTCCCATTTTGTTGGGGTGAATTGAGGTGCTCGCACCAATCTGTCTTCGATCGGCAACACTCCTTCGATCCCCAAGACAGGCTTCCATTCCCGGGCCTCGCCCACCAAGTACATCGGGATGCTTCGGGGGACGCTATACAATAAGCTATATCGGGCCTGCAGAATCGCATGCTCAACCTCTCGCAAGGCCTGCAGCTCTCGCCTCTCCCGGGAGCTAAAGTACTTCAGGAAGCGAATGAGATGCTCGTCCTTCGGAAAGTCTTTCCGATACTCGCCCATCCGGTCGAAAGTAAAATAGTTCTCTACCAAGGAGAGCTGGAGATAGTCCATCGTTTCAGTGTCGAAACCTGAGGACTCAGCCAGCGCCGCTATTTCTTCATGTTCCCTGTCCAGGTCTTCCACATTAAGCCACGTGACGGCTGGCACCGGAGGCGGAGGAGCAAAGCCGGCACCGGTAGTAGCAGGAGCAGAGGAACCACTTGGGGCAGCCATCTATCTGCAAGATACAGAACAAGCCACTGGCAAAGAGAAATGAAAACTATAATAGGGCCCTACTATAAGTGAACTGAATAAGACGCTCCCAATTTCTGACAAAATTTCGGCAGAGTTTCCCCTAGGCCAAGGAGTAAGGGAAAACACGGGTGCGCACCCAAAAGGAGTGACGGCCCCAACAAAGTCACGATGGGCCCCGAAAGGCAACACCAGAAGTCCTCAGCTACACAGGAGTATGCCTCTGCCCGCGGGTGTAGTGGTCTCTTCTTCCCTTCGTTGGTGCAGACGGGGTGTCGGGAGCTGACGTGGTTTATTTGTCTCTTCTTCTCTTCATCAGTACCGACGGGGTGTCGAGGACTGACGTAGTATGTTGGTCTCTTTGTCTCTTCATTAGTGCCGATGGGGTGCCGGGAGCTGACGTGGTTTATTTGTCTCTTCTTCTCTTCATCATCGCCGATGGGGTGTCGGGGACTGACGTAGTATGTTGGTCTCTTTGTCTCTTCATCAGTGCCGACGGGGTGCCGGGGACTGACGTAGTATGTTGATCTCTTTGTCTCTTCATCAGTGCCGACGGGGTGCCGGGGACTGACGTAGTATGTTGGTCTCTTTATCTTTTCATTAGTGCCGACGGGGTGCCGGGGACTGACGTGATATGTTGGTCTCTTTGTATCTTCATCAGCGCCGACGGGGTGCCGGGGACTGACATAGTATGTTTGTCTCTCTGTCTCTTCATCAGTGCCGACGGGGTGCCGGGCGCTGATGTGGTATGTTGGTCTCTTTGTCTCTTCATCAGTGCCGACGGGGTGCCGGGGACTAACGTGGTTTATTTGTCTCTTCTTCTCTTCATCAGTGCCGACGGGATGTCGAGAACTGACGTGATATGTTGGTCTCTTCTTCTCTTCGTTAGTGCCGACAGGGTGTCGGGAACTGACGTAGTGTGTTTGTCTCTTCTCTTTTCTTTTTCTTTCTTTCTTTTCTTTTTATAAACCACATTACCGGTACAAGCGCCCTTTCGGGTTTTCGCCAGCACCAGCCCCCTCTTGCTTTTGCCCATGTGCCCTCTCGGGTTTTCACGTGGCGGGGTATCCGATTTTTCCTGCAGCGCCCTTCGCGGGTTTTCGCGGCAGCTGGGTTGTTGCCATTTTTACCCTTGTCCCTGTGTAGGGGCAAGTCCGGTGGGGCACCTCTATTTTAAGCCCCTTTCTTCTTTTTTTTTTTGACGGGCGGGTGATATATAATTGTTGGCTAGGGCCCAAAGCCTTGCGTCGAAAGACAATGTTCATTCGTTGGGAAGAAGATAATGCCAACGCAAGAAGGGAATTTCCGCCGATTCGGACGTAAGGTCCGTAATGGCAATATTGTGTGGAGCGGGTGGCTAGGGCACGAAGCCTTGCGCCAGAAAGAGATTTATTCGCTGGCAAGGGACTAACGCTAACGTAGGGGTGGAGCCGTCTTTGCCCGTGCGGATGCCCGTCGATACATAGGGGCGTGCGGATGGAAGAAATATGTATATATTTATATGTATTATTATTATTGTTGTTTTCTCCTTTTTTCCCCTTTTTTTCTCTCTCTCTTTTTTTCTTTTTCCTCTTTGTAGTTCCCGCGACTCAGACCCGACCTGCAGGGGCAGCATTGTTATTCCCTTTAGCACCATGTCACGGGAGAGACGGGGCTGCAATGTAGATTTTACTGTTTCTTTTATCTGGGCTTCTAATTATATACATATATTCTTTTTTTATTGCTTATTTCCCTTTTATGTATTTTTCCTGAATGATTTATCCATGCTGTTTATTATTATTATTATTAGAAATTTCTCTTACCACTGTTATTATTATTTCACAATTTTTTTTCATCTTATATATATATAAATCCAGATTTATTTAGTCATCATAATTTTTATTGATTTATTATTATTATTATCATTATATATTATATTTGATATGCCTGAACGTTGTGCCGCTGGCGGGCTCAACAGGCGTGCCGCTGGGAGTCCATTAGAGTGTGCCGCTGAAAGACAATGCAAGCGTGCCGCTGGAGAGCCCAAAGTGCGTGCCGCTGAAGGGCTGCCAGGGGTGTACCGCTAAAGGGCCCAAGGGGCGTGCCGTTGAAGGGCTGCCAGGGGGTGTACCGCTGAAGGGGCGCTAGGGGGTGTACTGCTGGAGGGCCCAAGGGCGTGCCGTTGAAGGGCTGCCAGGGGGTGTACCGCTAAGTGGGCAGTTCTGAGCCAGTTGTGAGAGCGAGTTGTGGCCCATTTGATTTTCTTCGAGGCCCATGGATTGTGGGGCTCTTGGGGGTTGATTTCTCTTTGCTGTCGTGACTCCGGAGGCAGCTTCACGGTAGTGTGTGCATGTTCGGGGGGTCCGAATGGCCCTCCCTTCTTCACAGTTTCTTCAGCTGACGTTGTTGTTGATGCTGAACTAGTTGGGACATACGGGCGTGCAATTTTGCATGTCCACAAATGCCCCCCACCCAAGGGTAGCGCGGGAGAAGGATGAGCTGGGCGGTGCCCGCGGGTGTACTGGTCTCTTCTTCCTTTCGTTGGTGCCGACGGGGTGTCGGGAGCTGACGTGGTTTATTTGTCTCTTCTTCTCTTCATCAGTGCCAACGGGGTGTCGAGGACTGACGTAGTATGTTGGTCTCTTTGTCTCTTCATCAGTGCCGACGGGGTGCCGGGAGCTGACGTGGTTTATTTTTCTCTTCTTCTCTTCATCAGCGCCGACGAGGTGTCAGGGACTGACGTAGTATGTTGGTCTCTTTGTCTCTTCGTCAGTGCCGACGGGGTGCCGGGGACTGAAGTAGTATGTTGGTCTCTTTGTCTCTTCGTCAACGCCGACGGGGTGCTGGGGACTGACGTAGTATGTTGGTCTCTCTGTCTCTTCATCAGTGCCGACGGGGTGCCGGGCACTGACGTGGTATGTTGGTCTCTTTGTCTCTTCATCAGTGCCGACGGGGTGCCGGGGACTGACGTGGTTTATTTGTCTCTTCTTCTCTTCATCAGTGCCGACGAGATGTCTGGAACTGACGTGATATGTTGGTCTCTTCTTCTCTTCGTTAGTGCCGATGGGGTGTCGGGAACTGACGTAGTGTGTTTGTGTCTTCTCTTTTCTTTTTTCTTTCTTTTCTTTTTATAAACCACATTACCGGTACAAGCACCCTTTCGGGTTTTTGCCAGCACCAGCCCCCTCTTGCTTTTGCCCACGTGCCCTCTCGGGTTTTCACGTGGCGGGGTATCTGATTTTACCTGCAGCGCCCTTTGTGGGTTTTCGCGGCAGCTGGGTTGTTGCCATTTTTGCCCTTGTCCCTATGTAGGGGCAAGTCCGGCGGGGCACCTCTATGTTAAGCCCCTTTCTTCTTTTTTTTTTGACGGGTGGGTGATATATAATTGTTGGCTAGGGCCCAAAGCCTTGTGTTGAAAGACAAGGTTCATTCGTTGGGAAGAAGATAATGCCAACGCAACAGGGGAATTTCCAGATAAAAGAGGGCACATGCCACGCACACTGAAAGGACATGGGAAATTATAAGTGTTCTGTTCTGTTCCATTCAAAAAGGGATTAAATGACTTCTGCTTCGGGGCATACCCTTGTGTTACATTTCAAAAAAAAGGGGAGAAAGCTAAGGGGCGCCACGCTCAGTCGATGCCCCTGAAGACACATCGTCGTCGATCGTTCCATTCGTTGGTTGCTTCCTTTTGCCTTTTTAATATGTTTTCATTTTTAACAAAAATTCGGCAGCATCTCCCCTTGACCCGAGCATAAGGGAGATAAAGGGAACGCGCCCACACGGAGTGGCAGAACCTGACAATTGGAGGTGGGCGCCCGAGAGCGACAACACCTTTAATAAAACCTCGGAAAAGCCGAAAGCAAGGATGGATAAAGGAGAAAAACAACTGATCAGGGGCATGCCGAGCTAGGGAGGGCAAAGGGTGTGCCGGGGAAGAGTTACTGGGTGTGCCGCTGAAGGCCAAATAAAGGGCGTCCCGGAGAGGGGTGTCGTAGGGTGTGCCGGAGAAGGGCTAAGTGGGTAGTTCTGAGCCCCTTGTGAGCGCGAGTTGTGGCCCATTTGATTTTTTTCGAGGCCCATGGATTGTGGGGCTCTTGGGGGTTGATTTATCTTTGCTGTCGTGACTCCGGTGGCAGCTTCACGGCAGTGTGTGCGTGTTCGGGGGGTCCGGATGGCCCTCCCTTCTTCACAGTTTCTTCAGTTGACGTTGTCCTTTCTGAAGATGAACCCCATAAATGATCTCAGGGTGTATCGTTTAACATATTTCCCAAAAAATGGGGGATAAATTCTTCTTCTCCCTGAGAAAGTGGAAGAAATATATATATATATATATATATATATATATATGTATGTATTGTTATTGTTGTTGTTTTCTCCTTTTCCCCCTTTTTCTCTCTCTCTTTTTTTCTTTTTCCTCTTTTCTTCTCCCCCCTTTTTTATCTATTTTCTTCTCTCTCTATTTTCTTTTCTCTCTTCTTTCTTTTTTTTCCTTCTTTTTTTTTCTTTCTCATTTCCCCCCTTTTTTCTCTCTCTTTTTTGTCGACATTCCCCCTGTCTCTCTCTTTTTTCTTTCTCCCCTTTTTTATTCCCTTTCCCCCCCATTTTCTTCTCTCCTCTCCCCTTTCTTTCTTATCTCTTTTTCCCTTTTTTCTTTTTTTTATTTTCTTTTTATCTTTTCTTCCCTTTCGTATAAAAGGGGCGGGGGTGGCGTGGCGAGCCACCCCCCTCCTTCGAATTCCCTCTTTCCCTCTCTTTCCCTCTCTTCAGCGGCCGAACGGGCAAAACACCCCCCGTCCTCCTTCTTCTTCCTCTTCTCCGTCCTCTCCGGCGCCGGGCATCAACTCCACCACCGTCGTCGTCGTCGTGGTGAGGAGACGGCCACGAAGGACCTCCCCCCTCTCCTCTCCTCTTCTCTTTTCTCTCTTCCTCTCTTACTCTCCCTCCATCTTCTTTCCCTCACCCTCTTCGTCGTCCACAGGGGGAGGGGGTCAGCGGAGCCCTAGGCTTCCCACCCCTCTCTTCCTCTCTCCCTCTCCTTCTTTCCCTCTATTCTTCCTCTTCCTCCCTCTTCTTTGACTTCGCGGGAGGGCCACAAGGTGGCCGTGGGCTAGAGGCGCCAGTCACGCCAGCGAGGGGGACGCCGGGCGTGCCGGGCAAGCGGGGGCGCTAGCGTGCCGCAAAGGGACCCAAGGGGCGTGCCGGGAAGCATCCTGTGGGTGTGCCGGTGATCGTAGCGATGAGTGTGCCGGGTGGATGTCCCAATAGGTGTACCGGGGAAGACTATAACGGGCGTGCCGGGGAAGACAACCGAGGGGTGTGCCGGGGAAGGGCTTCCCATAGGCGTACCGGCGAAGGCCCGCATGGGTGTGCCGGGGAAAGTCAGCCCAGGGCGTGCCGGCGAAGGCCACCACAAGGTATGCCAGGGAAAGCCAGCCCAGGGCATGCCGGCGAAGGCCACCACAGGGTGTGCCGGCGAAGGCCTGCGGGCTGTGCCGGGGAAGACACTGAGGGCGTACCGGGGAAGCCCCCCCACAGGATGTACCGGCGAGAGGGAGAGGCATACGCCTATGTAGCTGAGGACTTCTGGTGTTGCCTTTCGGGGTCCACTGTGACTTTGCTGGGGCCGTCACTCCTTGTGGGCGCGCACCCGTGTTTTCCCTTACGCCTCTGGCCTAGGGGAAACTCTGCCGAAATTTCGTCAGAAATTGGCAGCGGCTTATTCACTTCACTTATAGTAGGGCCGAAGGGAATAAAAAAGTAATAAATCTTTTTTATTACTTTGGCACTCCCCTTTGGCCTTCTGATCATTTTATGTATTGAGCTAGTTTCAGCCCTCATACGGGCGTTTATTGGCCAGTCTCTCTCGGGGCCTCACGAGCTCAATACCCCCTCTCTGGCCTTCCTCCCTTCCTCAGCCCCAACCCACCTAGCTAACCCTCAGCCCTCACGCCCTGGCTCAGCCCCTCTCCGGCACACCCTACGACACCCCTCGCCGGCACGCCCTTTATTTGGCCTTCAGCGGCACACCCAGTAGCTCCTCGCCGGCACACCCTTTGATGCCCTTCGCCGGCACGCCCCTATTGGGCCTTCAGTGGCACACCCAGCAACTCTTCCTCGGCACACCCTTTGGCCTTCCTAGCCCGGCATGCCCCTGATCAGTTGTTTTTCCCCTTTATCCATCGTTGCTTTCGGCTTTTCCGAGGTTTTATTAAAGGTGTTGTCGCTCTCAGGCGCCCATGAAGGAGCGTACTGGTGATGGTCGTAGGTAGCGTGCCGGCGAAGGCGGCATGGAGTGTGCCGGGGAAGGCCATGGGTAGTGTACCGGTGAGGGAGATGGGTGGCGTGCCGGTGAAGACGTTCCAAGGCGTGTCGGCGAACGGAGAAAAGGAGCGTGCCGCTGAAGGAAGGTGGGTGGGAGGTGTGCCAGCCAAGGAGGGTAGAAGGTGTACCGGGGAAGGCAGCTGTGAGTGTACCGGAGAGGTTCAATTATACGGGCGTTTCCAGTGGCACCGTGAGGTTTAACAATTTTTTCTTCACCATTTCTTTTCATCGTGTGTAGCGGTGATATATAAATCTTTTTTTCTCTCCCCTCCCCAAAAAAAGAATATATGTATATAATTAGATGCCTAGATAAAAGAAACGGTAAAATCTACATTACAGCCCCGTCTCTCCCGAGACATGGTGCTGAAGCGAATAATAATGCTACCCCTGCAAGTCGGGCCTGAGTCGCGGGAACTACCTCAATACGGCAACGACCCGACCTCACCTCGGGCCGACATTCTGATTAGACCGGACCCGTTTCTCAAGACCGAACCCTTTTCGAGCCATTATTAAAATTGTCGTGCGTTCGGCAGACATTTGAGCTGCTGAAAAAGCAACTAAATGAGCGGAACGCACAACCCTCGACGTCCGGACAGACCGAGATTCTGCTCGAAGCGCATGTGGACACTAAAAATTTTCACCCCATGTTTACGTGTACGGGAATAAAAAGGAGGAGAGAAGAGAAGAGAAGATGAGAAGAGGAAAAGAAGAAAAGGAAGCCCCTTTGGTGCCTCCCAACGGCACACCCGTTGCTGTCTCCCAGCGGCACACCTGTTGGTGCCTCCCAGTGGCACACCCTGCTAAAGCCCCCAGCGGCACACCCCTCAACGCCTTCAACGGCACACCCTGCTGAACCCCCAGTGGTACACCCCTGCAAGGCTCTTCAGCGGCACATCTTTGCAGGTTCCCAGTGGCACAACCTTGGCCCCTCCTAGCGGCACACCTGCAAGGCTCTTCAGCGGCACGGTGTTCCAAGTCTCCAGCGGCACAGCGCTACTTCTTCTTCACCTGTTGCAGCGTTCCACACTTTGAATTGGTGCAATCGGCGGCAAACACAACGGTCACTGCGTGGGGCCCTTGGCACGCAACACAGTCACCTCAGGCCAGTTGGGGTTTGTTCAGCCATCGAAGCCTCATCCAGACAAACAGGCACTCCCTGCCAAAAGACAAGACTGGGGTCAATCCACCATTAACCACCGTCGTCAATGGATGTCAATGCCGCCGGGTATACATATACCCTCTCACGGTAAAAAGAAAGAGGAGGGAGCGATAGAAGAAAAAAAAGGGACAGAGACAGGAGGAAAGGAGAGACCCCTGGCTGGTTCTGAGGGGCATCCCGTGCAAAGAAGAAGAAAGAAGAAGAAGAGAAGGAGAGAAGAAGAAGAGGGGAGAGGCTCTCGCCTCCCCCGTACTGCTCCGCCACCACCGTATGAGGGTAGAGAGAAGAGAGAAAAGAGAAGAAAAGAGAGAGGGAAGTGAGCCATGGGAGGGGAGGAGCCCATGCTCCGTTCTCCTTCCCAACTTGTATTTTCATTTCTTTTTTTTTCTTTTGTCCCCCTTCTCTTTCTCTCTGCGATGTATTGGCCCTTTGTGGCCTCCCTTTCTTTATGAATGAAAAGCCTTGCTCTTTGGGTTTCCCCCACTGTCTCCGTTTGTTTTCCTCGCCTTGGCACAAGTCAAGCTAAGGCCCCTCCCTTCCAGTCAAGGCGCTCCTAGCCTACATTAGTCCAGTGTCTCTCGTCCGTTGTTTTCCCCGGGTTTTCCGAAGTTTTCTCAAAGGTGTAGTCGCCCTAGGCACACACACCTCAGTTGTTGGGTCATGCCACTCCTTGTGGGCATGTCCATTGTTATCCCCTTCCATCTTTGGTCAAGGGGAGATGCTGCCATATTTTTGTCAGAATTAACCTAATAATAACAATAACAAAAAATAAAATAAAATAATAATAAACAAAGAAGGAGACAACAAATAAAAAGAATAAAACACTAACAAACGGCCTCGCCAAAGTAACAAGAAAGCTCCCCACCTGCGTAGACCTCAACCCCCAACGGTACACTCCTCAAGCCTCCAACGGTACACCCCCAGTCCCAACGGCACACTACCCAGCCAGACCCCAGCTCAACCTTGCACTGACCTCGTGCTAGCCCAACCTTGCACTGACCTCCCCCTTTGGCCCAACCAGGGCATGCACCGACTTGCCTCTTAGCCCAAACATTACACAGGCCAAACGTGCACCAACTCTGCCCATTGACCCAATAAAACCTGCACAGACCCATCCCACGCTCGGACCTGCATGGACCTTGTTCCCCAAACCTTGCACCGACTTGCCTTGAGCCCCAGCCAGAAGCTGCACCGATACAGCCTAGCACTGCACGGACTTTCCCCTTTGCCCAACACGCATTGCACCGAGGCAAACCGGCATTGCACCGACACAGCCTAGCATGGCATTGGCCTCCCCCTTTCCTGTCCATAGCCTGCACCGACTTCATCTCTTGCATGAACAAACACTGCACCGACTTCATCCCCCTAGCCAACCAGATTTGCACTGACCTTCCCATTGCATAGACTCTGGCCAGCTTGCACGGACCCCTTCCCCTTACATGAACATGCATTGCGCCGACCTCCTCAGCCCTTCACAGCCATTGCACTGGTCTGGCCCCTTGCATAAACACACCCTGCACGGACCTCTCCCCAGCTTGCACAGATTTTGCCTGAACCCTGCACGGACCTCGACTGCAGCTGCATCGACCTTGCCCTCCCCTCCTTCTCAGTTCAGGGCTGCACCGACCTCAATCCGCAGGCTGCACGGACCTTGAGTCTGCCTAGGTGCGCATTGCACCAACCTCATCTGCACTGACCGCCCCTCGCGCGCACGAAACCTACAGCGACCTCGGTCCAAACATTGCACAGACCTTGGCCCAGCACATGCACAGACCTTGGCCAACATGCACAGACTTTGCCCCATGCATGCTTAAACTTTGGCCTCAAACCTGCACAAACCTTAACTCTTAGCCTGCACTAACCTTGTCTCTGCCTAGCATTACATTGACCTTCACCTAGCCCAGCTGAAGCTTGCACCGACGCTGCCTGGCATTGTACTCACCTCGTCCCTCTGGCGACCAGATCTGCACCGAGTCAGTCTGGATCTGCACCGACCTTGTCCCTGTGCATGCACTGACTTCACCCCATATTGCACCGAGGCAACCCCCCTTGCACCGACCTTGTCCCTGATCATGCACTGACTTCATCAAACATTGCACCAATGCCATCCAGATCTGCACCGACCCTAGACCCCAGGCGAAAACCTGCACAGACCTTGTCCTTCACTTGACCCCTCACTTGCACTGACATTGCCCTAGCTAGGGCAAACGTTGCACGGACCTTTCCACACACGCCCCAGATGCGACTCCAAATAATAATAATAATAATAATAACAACAATAATAACAATAAACTCACAGAAAGGGGATAAATAATAATGATACTAATAAAAATAAATAAATAATGACAATGGTGATAGATTCAAATAAATAAATAAATAAATAATAAAGAAATAAGTAACAATAACAACAAATTCAACAAAAAAAAATAATAAACAAATAAATAAATAAAATAAAAATAAATAAACAATAATAACAAACTCAACAAAATAATAAATAAACAAATAATGATAATAAATAAATAAATAATAATAACAAACTCACCCAAATATATATATATATACATAAAAAAATAAAAAAATAATTAAAATTCAAATAATAATAAAAATGATGAAATCTACTTCGCAGCCCTACTTCTCCTTGAGACCTAATGTAAAGAGAATATTGATGCCGCCCCTCCAAGTCGGGTTCGAACCTTGGGAACTATCCCGATATGGCCATAATCCGACATAGCTCTCAGCCAATAGTTTGTCAAACCGGACTCGTTCCCGTTGGGATTTATTTCTGCTCTTTCATTGAGATTGTCATAAACTCAGCGTACATTTGTATGAGTTTATTTCCGCTTACGTCGTGCCTTCGATACGGACCTTTTTCCGAACATAGAATGATCCATGAATGACCGACAAAATTTGAATGGAACGAGAAGGCTCTCGTCATCCCCGGACCCTTTGCATGGGAATATTGATAAGACCTTCCTGGGTCATGCTTAGACCACGGGTTCGCCCTAATCATGGTCATTGCCCGACCCATATCCTAGGCCTATAGCCCGCTATCTTTGAATACGTCTTTGTTTTGGGATCTAGTCCCGAAACACCTTCCCGTTGCCCTTCAGCACCAGAAATATTAACGATGCCCACGCAAGCCTCGTTTGGACCACGGGAGACGCCCCCGGAGTGGTCCTGACTCGATCTTGCACTGGGCTGAAAAACTTACTTGTTTCTGACCGCTCTAGCCGAGATTTAGCCGAACGTTCTCCGTTCCCCTGAACAATAAATTTACCGTACCCCGGCATACATATGCTCCGGTTTTCTCCGTGACGATTGCAATTCCCTGAAGTCGGACGCTCGTCCGAATATCAAAATGGTCCCTTGAGTGAGCGACATATTTTGAATGCTTGCTTCCCTAGACATAGGGCTTTCTGACTGATTCGAGACCGCTATCATCTTGCCTCTCTCGATATAATTTCCTGGCCATGAGGCCCTGATTCCCGGCGATTAATCAAGGGTGTTCCCCTCTCCGAGGAGATATAAATGACGCCGTGACCTTTATGGCGCGGCGGGTTTTGGTCCCGACACGAACTACACAATCATCTGATTAGTCAGATCGAGCGTACAATAAATCGTCACTTTGTGACTGGCACGCCCACACACTTAATAAAACCAACAAACGAACAACAACAACTTAAGTGAACGAAACGTGCGTCCACAAGTCTGGCATGCCCGGTGGGACTGGACCACCCTTCATCTCTTCGCCGGGGATTCAGGACCTCGTGGCCTCCTAATAAACGTTGTTTACTTGTTTTGATAAATTACAGGTACTCCCTTCCCCATCCCTATGGGGAGAAAAGTCGGACTAGGCAAATTTATCTTTGTCGCCTCGAAGATGCTACTCCGAGGCACCTACAGCTTCCAGGAATCATGGAGGCCGCTAAGAAGAAGGGAGGGAAAATCAAACCCCCTTTCCCCAGAAAAAAAAAGAAGAAAAGAAGAAAAGAAGAAGAGAAAGAAATAAAAAACGAAGAGAAAGAATTGGCGAGAGAGGGTTGTACTGCCGCATCCATCGACATCCGTGCTAAATAATGATTACCACTGTGGGATTGATGCAGTGGAGCGAACCACTCATCCCCTCCCTGAGGGGGTGAGCGCTCTCCTGTGTACCCACCTTGGTCTATTACGCACAAGAAGAGAAGAAAAGAAAGGACAAAAAAAGAAGAAGAGTTGGCAAGCATCGCCGACGAAGAGAACAAGAAGGAGGCCGACATCCCGCCCGACTCTAAGAGGGTCCAAGTCCGTGGTGCAATGCCCCGGTCTGTTCCACCCCCCTTCTGCCTCTATCCAGCACAAGATGGTCTCTCGATTGACTGTTCAAAGATCCAACAAGCCACGACTATAGCTTGATGATTTCCTGCTCGCTATGGGGAACGCTTTGTATAAGGCCAAGCACGGCCACGACTCCTGAATGAAGCATGCATCTACCCCGCCACGGAGAATAAGAAGGAGAAATATACCCCGCCATGGGGGCATAAGATGCAAGAAAAGATACACCCCGACTCGGGGGGCACGTGAGAAGAATCTACCCCGACCTAGGGGCATAAGAAGAAACAGAGTTGCACCCCGCTCTAGGGGCCTATGAGATAAAATTACACCCCAGTTTAGGGGCATTTGAAGAGAAAACATACCCTGCCTTGGGGGCATTGGAAGGAGTGATACACCCCACCCTGGGGGCACTAGAAGCAGAATACACCCAGGCCCTGGGGCATAAGAGGCAAGGAATCTACCCCGTCATGGGGGCACAAGAGTCAAGAAACTACACCCCATGCCGGGGGGCATACGAAGAAAAAGACATACCCTGCCTGGAGGCAAAGAAGTAGAATCCACCCCGCCTTGGGGGCACTAGAAGCAGAATACACCCCACCTTGGGGGCACCAAGAAGCAAAATATACCCCCGCTTAGGGGGCATTTGAAGAAGAAACACACCCCGCCCGGGGGCACACAAAGAGAGAAACTTACCCCGGTTCAGGGGCATCTGAAGAAGAAATGTACCTCGCCATGGGGGGGCACCTGAAGCAACATACACCTCGTCTCGGGGGCATTTGAAGCAGCACAAACAACATTCCCCGAGTCCTAGGGGGCATAAGAAGAAACAGAGTTACACCCCGACCTAGGGGCATAAATAGCAAAAGAATACACCATGATGTAGGGGAATCTGAAGAAGAAACATACACCCCGCCCGGGGGCACAGAAGCTATGAAGAATACAGCCCACCCGGGGGGCACAGAAGCAAAGAGGCATGCTCCCCGGCTTAAGGGGGGATTTGAAGAAACATATACCCCGCCTGGGGGCATTGAATCCATAGAGAACATACCCCGCCTCGGGGCACGGAGGCAAAGAAGCAGAATCCACCCCGGTCTGGGGAATAAGAAGCAAGAAGTTACACCCCGCCTTGGTGCATAGAAGCCATAAAGAATCTACCCCAGCTCATGGGGATTTGAAGAAGAAACACACACCCCGCCTGGGTGCACAGAAGCCACAAAAAAATCTACTCCGACTTAGGGGCATTTGAAGAAACTACATCCCGTCTTGAGAGCATAAGGAGAAAAGAGTCCACCCCGGCTTAGGGGTATTTGAAGAAGAAATATACCCCGCTCCCGGGGCATAGAAGCCATAAAGAACATCCCCCGGGGTTAGGGGCATTTGAAGAAGCTATATTCCGCCTTGGGAGCATAAGAAGGAAAGAGTCCGCCCCGGCTTAGGGGTATTCGAAGGAAAATTTACCCTGGTCTAGGGGCACTTTAAGAAGTAGCATATCCCGCCTTGGGGGCATAAGAGGCAAGGATTATACCCCGCCTCAGGGGCACAAAAAGCAACATACACCCCGTCATGGGGGCATAGAAGCAAAGAAGCAGAATCCACCCCGCCATGGGGGCATAAGAAGCAAGAATCCACCCCGGCTTAGGGACATGAGAAGCAAGAAGTTATACCCCGAGCTAGGGGGACAAAAAAATCAACGACAACACATCCTATCTTGGATGCATCAGAAGCCAAACATACCCTACCATTGGGGCATGTGAGACAAAGCTACACCCCGACTCGGGGGTATCTGAAGAGAGATCACCCCGCCACGGGGGTATAAGAAGCAAAAGAATGCACCCCAACCTGGGGGCACATAAAAAGAATCCACCCCGACTCAGGGACACATAAAGCAAAAGTCATACCTCGCCTTAGGGGCATTTGACAAAGAAGTGTACCCCCGCCATAAGGGGTATGAGAAACAACAGAGTTTCACCCCTCAGGGGCATAAAGAGTAAGAATACACCACAACTTGAGGGCATAGATGTAAAGGGGTATACATCCCATGTTACGAGCACATGAAGAGAAATATACCCCGTCATAGGGGCACATAAAGAAGAAGAAAGAGTGCACCCCACCCTAGGAACATCTGAAGAAGAAGCACGCTCCACCCCGGGTGCAAAGGAAGTAGAATACACTCTGCCCGGGGTGCACAAGAAGCAAAACACACCCCGGCTCAGGAGGCATATGAAACAAAGGATACACCCCGGCTTAGGGGTATTTGGGGAAGAATCTACCCCACCTTTGGGGCATAAGAAGCCAAGAATTCGCCCCACCTTGGGGGGGCATTAGAAGCAGAATACATCCCCGTCCCGGGGGCATATGAAGCAGCATACACACCGTCAGGGGGCATAGAAGCCACAAAGGACACACCTCGGCTTGGGGGCATACAAAGAAAGAAACCACACCCCGCCCGGGGGCATGAGAAGAGGAAGAATTCATCCAGTCCTGGGGGCACATGAAGACAACACACCCTGGCTTAGGGGCTTTTCAGAAAGAAACATACCCAACCATGGGGGGGGCATAAGAACTAGAAGATACACCCCGGCCTAGGGGCATTTGAAGAAGAGTTATACCCCTCCTCAGGGGCACAAAAAGCAACATACACCCCGCCTTTGGGGCGCAAGAAGCAAAACATCCCCCGCCTTGGGGGCATATGAAGTCAAGAATTACACCACTGTCTTGGGGACATAAGAAGAAGCATACACCCCGCCTGGGGGCACGGAAGCCATCAAGAAAACACCCCGGCTTAGGGGAATCTGAAGAAGAAACATACACCCAGCCTAGGGGCATCGAAGCCGTAAATAGTACACCCCGGCCTAGGGACAAAGAAGCAAAAAGACGTACACCCTGACCTGGGGAGGGCATACGAAGAAAGCTACCTCCCCCCGGGCTTAAGGGCATATGAAGAGAAATATCCTTCGGGCCTGGGGGCATAAGAAACATGAAGTTTCACCCCAGTTTAGGGACACTTGAAGAGAAATATACCCCGCCACGGGGGCAAAAAAAAAAGGGGGAAACAAAGAGCAAACATACACCCTAGCGTGGGGGCACATATGCAAAGAAACGTGCGTCCCGACCTGGGGGGCATATGAAGAAGGGTATACCCCGGCTTAGGGGCATTTGAAGAAGCAACATACCCCGCCACGGGGGCATGAAGGCCATGAAGAATTCACCCCAACTCAGGGGTATTCAAAAATCCACCCCGGCTTGGGGGGCATACAAAGGAAGAGACTCATCCCCGCTCTAGGGGCACAAGAAGCAGAAGCTACATCCCACCCTAGGCTTGGGGACATATGAAGAGAAGTGTACCCCGCTCCGGGGCACGAGAAGCAAAACACACACCTCGCTTGGGAGCACAGGAGAAAAGCCACACCCCGTTCCAGGGGCACATTAATAGAAACATATCCCAATCCGGGGGCACTAATGAGAGAAGAAGAGAAGAAGGAAAAGAACAGTCATGAGGAAAACGTGGTCTTTGCACCTGCCTCTCCACACAAAAAAGAAGAGTAGAAGAAAAAGGGAACAACCACGAGGCAAACATGGTCTTCGCACCTGCCTATGCACAAAAAGAAGAAGAGAAAGAAGAGTCACGAGGCAAACTTTTGCCTCCAACCGTCAGCCATCCAACAAATAGAAACTGACGGAATCCTCGGCCATCGGGGCTTCAGGCCGACAGATTTTCAGCCATCGGGGCTTCAAGCTGACAGATATTCAGCCATCGGGGCTTCAAGCCGACAGATATTCAGCCATTGGGGCTTCAATCCGATAGATGTTCAGCCATCGGGGCTTCAAGCCGACAGATATTCAGCCATCAGGGCTTCAATCCAACAGATGTTCAGCCATCGGGGCTTCAAGCCGACAGATGTTCAGCCATCGGGGCTTCAATCCGACAGATGTTCAACCATCGGGGCTTCAATCCGACAGATATTCAGTCATCGGGGCTTCAATCCAACAGATGTTCAGCCATCGCGGCTTCAAGCCGACAGATGTTCAGCCATCGGGGCTTCAAGCCGACAGACACTCAGCCATCAGGACTTGAATCCGATAAATATCCAGCCATCGGGGCTTCAAGCCGATAGATATTCAGCTATCGCGGCTTCAATCCGATAGATATTTAGCCATCGGGGCTTCAAGCCGACAGATATTTTGTCGACGGGGCGTTAAACCGACCGAACCTTTCGCCGACGGGGCGTTAAACCGACTAAACCTTCCACCGACTGAGCGTTAAACCGACTAAACCTTCCGCCAACGGGGCATTAAACCGACTGAACCTTCTGCCGATGGGGCGTTAAACCGACTGAACCTTCCGCCGACGGGGTGTTAAACCGACAAAACCTTCCGCCGATGGGGCGTTAAACTGACTAAACCTTCCGCCGACAGGGCGTTAAACCGACTGAACCTTCCGCCGACGGGGCGTTAAACCAAAAAATATCCAGCCATCAGAGCTTCAACCAAAAGATATTTCACTTATCGGCCTCCGGGTCGGCAACTGCCCCATCATTGGCATCCCAGCCGACAGCTTCCCAATTAAAGAATCAACATGAATTAAAGAGTCAACCTTTCACTTTGGGTCGGATCCTTTTTCCAGCCAGATAATTAAAGAATCAACCTTTTACTCTGGTTCAGATCCTTTTCCCGGCCAGAGAATTAAAGAATCAACCTTTCACTCTAGTTCGGATCCTTTTCCCGACCAGAGAATTAAAGAATCAACCTTTCACTCTAGTTCAGATCCTTTTCCCGGCCAGAGAATCCAAGAACCAACCTTTTACTCTGGTTCGGACCCTTCCCCGGTCAGAGAATCAAAGAATAAACCTTCCATTTTGGTCTAGACCCTTCCCCGGCCAGAGAACAAAAGAGATCCCTCTCTTCGACTCTCACGTCCCTGTTGACACCCATTTTTAGCCCACAAGTCGCGTTATTTCTCTTATTCATCATTTTGATGCCCCGAATTAGCCATTATTTTGGAGCTTTTCTCGGATGGATTTCAAGCCCATTTTTACCATTCCCTATCCTTTGAGTCTTGGAGATCATGATTTCCTAGAGTCATGGAGCTTATTTTATCAACTTCTGGCTTCTAAGTCGACTTACGACCCATTTAGGCCGGCTTCCCTCAAGTAATCGGCTCTCTCTCGCTGCGCAGTCCTGAAAGTGGTTCTTTTTCACCCTCTTTTAGTCCTCTATGCAAAAAGTTGTCTTCATCAAAGTTGTTCATCTTTCAAAGATCTACAATTTCTTTTTCTACGCCATTGGCCAGTTCTGCCTCGATTGTGAGTTATTTGCATTTTTCCGGCATGTTGTGATGTTCACCTATGTCTCAGAATTTTCCTCTCTCTTCCAGCCCCATTTTCTCCCTCTTCTGATCATTTTCTCATCTTACTTTCTTCATGAAATATGTTTCTCTCTCAGTTATCTACAATTTCTTCTTCTACCACTTTCGCTAGTTCTGTCCCGTTTGAGAGCTACGCTTCAATTTCCAAAGTCACGCGCAGTCTGCCCAGAATCTGCCTTCATCGATGTGAAGGTCTAGTGTAGGTGCGTTACATCAGTGTAACGGTCTATCGTAAGACCGTCAGAACATTGTGACGGTCTACTCTAGATGCGTCACAGTCAAACTTGCCCGAAATCATCACGTTCGACCTCCAGAGTGTGACGGAGCCACCCTAGTCCGTTACATAACTCTGACGGTCGTACGATAGACCGTTACACACACCTGAGAGTCCAATTCGTGCTGGACTCTGCTCCGTTTCTGTGCGCCGTGGCCCCCTTGCAGAGCCCATAACTTCTTGAATTCTACTCCGAATTGAGCGTCGTTTGTTCCTATGGTTTCTCCTTGGTATTATCTTGAATTTAGTCCAAAGAACTCCAAATTCATTGGCTATCTTGCTCAGAATCACGCTCAAAATATTGGGATTTAAGCATCCTGGTTCAACTAAAACTCTGCAGATAAGGCTCCGTGGCTACCTTCCAAGAGCCATATCTTCTAGAATCCTCCTCCGAATTGATCCCCGTTTGTTCCTATCTGTTGTCCTTAGTATTATCTCGAGTTTGATCTAGAGAACTCAATTTATCTTGGACTCTATCTCTGGGAATCGTGATAAGAATATGAGGCTTTCTTACAAAACTCTATAAAAACTGCCCAGTTCGCAGTTGCAAAGGGGGGCTCTTTCCAGACGTGGGGCGAAGCCATGCTGCAACTCCAACTCACAACTTTGACCCTATCTTGGAGAGGGAAGTATTAACTTTCCATTGCATCCTTCTGGGCTTGATTTCATGCTCTACACTCTTAGTTCTAGTCTCCTCAAAATCACAAATCATCACAGTTTTCTGCATTTTCTGCTACACATGCGTTTTTCTCCATTTTGCATCATCGTTTTCTCTCTATTCTCTCAATCAAATCTCATGATTTCAAATCTCATGCATGCACAACACACCCACCTATTATTTTCACCCTTCCATAGGGGTTAAAAACCTCCCCCCGGTGCGTTCTCCCTTAATTTCTACCACTATTTTATCACTTCAGGATTGATACTACACTTCATGTTCTAATGGGTTTTTTATCCTTGTTTCATCTTTGTTTTGCAGGAGAGCATGAATACAACGTGAGGCCCTCTTCATCTAGCTGGCTGTAAGGAGAGGAGGTTTGAATCCACAAATTCCCCACACCCCGTTTCAAGCGTGATCAAGTTTTCTTTCCAAGATACACGGCGCCGTTCCTCTCCTTTCTTCATCCTTTGGCATTGTTGGAACCTTGGTGGCGATCACGGTTAGTGTTTCTCATCCTTTCATCTCCTTTATTTTTGATTCACATGTTTATGCATACATGTATTTAAAGGGGGCGGGATAGGAATCTAATTAAAAAATAAATCAACAGTTTTTTGGCGATCACGGTTAGTATTTCTCATCCTTTCATCCTCTTTGTCTTTGATTCACATGTTTATGCATGTATGTATTTAAAGGGGGTGGGATATGAATCTAATTAAAACAAATCAACAGTTTTTTGGCGATCACGGTGGGACACCAATGCCCATCACGTTTATTTTCATGCTCTTTTATGAGTTGGGTGTGTGCATGTGCATGTTTGGGTGATATTTCATCCATTCTTCCACTGTTTGGGGGGTTTTAAGGGCTCTGGTAGTGTGACGGTCCTATAGTAGACCGTCACATACATGTAACGGTCATTTGGTAGACCGTTACAGCTTCTGACAGTCCTGCGTGCATGCTCACAGGGCCGTGTTCGTCGGGGCATAACTTTTGATCTCGGAGTCCGATTGAGCTGATTCTTCTTCCATTGGATAGCCCTTCGTATTGTCTTTCCATCCATATATCATTTGCATAATTTGGTTAACATTTTCATATTCTAATATTATCCAAATTTTTGAGTTTTATGCATAAGTTCTGCAGGCAGGCTCTGGGACAGGTTCACAGGTACATCTTTACTTAGTGATTTGACTGCCTTCCCGGTGTCTGATTGCACTGATTTTTATTCCATTGGATAGTCATTTGTATTTTCTTTCTATCCATAGCTTATTTGCATCATTTGGGTCTCATTTGCTTAGTTAAAAATTGTCATCATTTTAGCATTTTGTCCATAAAATCTGCATGTGGTCTGCGCATAGGTTCATGGGGGCATCTTTGCTCAGTGATTTGATTGACCTCCCGGGGTCAGATTGATCTGTTCTTGGGCCCGTTGTGTAGATCTTTGTATTGTCTTTACATCCATATACTATTTGTTTTAGTTGGATCATATTTAAATAGTTTAATCTAGTCTTGATTTTCTAGTTTTAAGCTAGAATTTGCATGCACTCCGGTGCACATAGGGCCATACATTACATATCATAGTTGCATTCTCCTACCTTGGTGCGTGGACCTCTCGTCTCCATATTCCTTGGAGCCGACCAAGAAAGCACATTAGGGACCTCCATAAGTCCCCGTGAGCCGGGGATTCCCACACGGACATCGGGCCGGTTGTACCTTCCCACCCCTTAGGCTTGCATTTGCATACGTGTGAGGGAGTTAGCCTTAGTCAACCCAAAGTTTGGACCTTATTCCCATAGGATTCCTATCTTGAGGGAATTATTATTAATTCAAATCATTAAAAGGTCTATTAAAATCTCTAAAATATTTCCCATCATATCAACTTGTTTGACTTGGGTGAAAACTCTCACATTGCATTGTTCGTGTTGATTGGGCTTGTCCAAGCCCATTAGTGATTTTTGTGTTGCATTCTTTCATCATCCATATGTTTTGTTGTTGTTAGGCCCATTTAGCTTAGCCCATTTTGTGTGTCCATTATCCCGTGGTCCGTTGTCCATTCGTCTTTGCATTAGTGGGTGAGCCCTCCTTGTTCTCAAGCCCATTAAGCCATTGCTTCTCCACTTGTATTCTCCTTGATATCCTTGTATTAAGTCTCTATTTGCCCTCATGGAGTATCATTCTAATGTCTTGTATCATTCTTTTTCTCAATCTTCTTCCTATTCCCGCATGGAATCCTCTTCCCACGCGGGCCCATCTTCCCGTGGTCCTTCTGATCCATCCAAGGAACAGGCTAATCTCATGGCCCATCTTTCAAGCCTTGTTCACCAAATGGACCCGGCCCAGGCCCAACGTCTTATTGCATCTCATCTTCATGGGCCTTCTTCACATAATGGGCCATCTTCTATTCATGGGCCTCCTCCTTCTCCATCATATGTTGCTGGCCCAATTGCTAATGGGCATTATTCTCTTAATGGGCCTCATTATTCTGCCCATGTTGCTGGTGGCCCATTCAACCCATATGCTCATGCCTCTTCCAGGCCCAAATATCATTCCATTCCCGGAATGGGCTCTTCTTCTTCTCAGCCCAGATCCTCTTATCCGGACCATTACCATCATACTGGTCCTAATTCACAACCTCTTGCTCAAGTTGGCCCATATTCTTCTCGATCTCTCCCTACCCAGGAGATGATTGCCCAAACCCAACGCCAGCTTGATGAGCTTCAACGCCGGATCGATCCCAAATCCTCCTTAAGTATTCCATTCGCTTTCCAAGGTCTTCGGCTCCCACCTCCATCACAAATTCCCACATATCACCGTTATAGTGGAGTCGGTGACCCGTATGTGCACTTGAAGGAATTTGTTTATAAGTCGGCCCAATTTCGACATGACCAACACTTGATGGCTTATCTATTTGGTCTGTCATTGGAAGGCCCGGCTCGGGATTGGTTCTTCTATCTTCCGTAAGAGCAAGTTGTAAGTTTTCATGCCGTTCAAGAAAAATTTATACAGCAGTTTCAAGACCAAGTTGGGCCCAAGTATTCTATGGCGGATCTGGCCCATGAGATGATGAAGCCCGACGAGGAGTTTTGCACCTTTGCTGACCGCTGGCGTCGCTTGGCCGCGCAAGTCTCGGGACACATTCCGGAGGGAGAGCAAATCAAGATGCTTATTTCAAATGCAATGCCCGAGTACCGCTTTATCTTAACCCTCAACAACATCACCTCCTGGCAACAACTTTACAGCCGAGCCCGCTTCATTCGCCAACAAATCCAAGATTCCCTTGACCCCGAGTCTCCACCATCCACTTCTACATATCAACCTTCACCCTCCACGTGTCAACCCTACGCTCCTATGAGTCGGCCCGCCATGAGTCAGTCTTCCGCCACATATCTCTCCACGAGCCAACCTCCTGCCTCTACGTACCCATATGCCTCCGCATATCAACCTTCCATGAGTCAGCCTCCCGCATCCACATACCCTTCTCCATCTCCACTTCCGGTCAAGGGAACACCACATCCCGAGCAAGTAGATGCCATCTACATACCCCCTCATCCTGTTCCACACATGCCATCACCAAAGCCCTCCACCACTAGCCACGCACTCTTGCCTACGCAACCTCCACTTCCGTCTCCGCAACCTTCTTCACCATTACATATCCCTCGGCATCCACCTTGCCCGAAGCAGGCTCCTCGCCTTCCATTGACAGAGTGTTTCACCGATATATTTCAGGCTTTGATGGCCACCCATGCGTTGCCGCTCTCTCCGGTTGTGCCCTGCCGACCCGCGGTCGGGGATATGCTTCAATATTGTGATTATCACCGCCAGCAGGGGCATTTAATTGAGGATTGTCCTGAGTTCCGGGATTATGTTTATGATCTGGAAGCTAAGAAAAGGATTGATTGGGTCGCTATTCACAAAGTCATTTTACATCTTCGCAGCCAACAACAGCAGCAAGAAGTGCCGCCGGGGCAGCCGTCTCTGTTACTTCAAGGCTATGGGCACCCTTGTAATTCCTCGTCTAGTGCTACACTCGCTCCGTCACCTACTCCGTTACCTCTGCCATCTCCTACCCCGGCTCCATCACCGCCACAAACCCATGCCTCTGCTCATGCTAGTGCCTCCCCTTCCTCTCCCACCGCCACTACCACTACTTCTATCCCTAACACCGCTCGACGCATTATGTCGACACGTCAACGGTGGACACCACAACCTCCCTCTTCACCCTCTCCACCTCCATGTCCACTACCCCCATCGCCTTCATCACTATCCTCACCATCTCCATTGCCATCACCATCATCTCCATCTCCACCACCAGTGCTTCCATCACCACCTCCATCTCCACCCTCACCTCCATCTCTGCCATCACCTTTACCCGAGCCTGAGCAAGCCACACCTCTACCCTCAGCCACGCCTTCACCTTCGCCTTTGTCGCCACCCGAGCCTATCATCGCCACATCGCCTACGCCTTCACTTTCCATCACCACTCCCGTTGGAGCCTCCATGCCTTACAAACCTTCACGTGTTCCACCCAAACATATTCCCTTTACTTCTCCAACTACTTCCACCCCACGGAGCGGGTGTGCGCTTCCTTTGGTGCCCCTCGGGTCTAATCCCCAGGGAGACAATAAGCCAAGTCAAGATGATTCAGTGCCGGCCGTGCATTTCAAGATTCAAGATTTTATCTGCCGGATGCCGATTCGTTTCCTCGTCCCTGGTTATTTTGGGGATGATGTGCCTCTACTTTCAAAGATGAGAGTTACTAAGAAGAGTTCCCTTGAGTTGATGCCAGTTTCTTCCCAAGCAAGGCCTGTGGCAATCTCCTTGCTCGCCGGAGAGTTCACCGTTGATGCTATTATTTCTCCTCGCTCTATTGCTGTTCAGATGACAGGCCAAGAAGGGTTCTCTACCTGTGTTGTGCTAACGCATACGGTCACCAAGCAGATTATGGATTCTATGTTCAAGGGGCAATTTGTCATATCTTCTACACTTTCCAAGGATATTTTGCACTTGTTATGCAATCTTCCTCGGTTTATTAACAAACCGGCCATGTCAACGCCGTGTATTACTCTCCCTCAGCTTCACCCGTCTCTTTTATCAAGGGAGTTGTGCTTCAAGGCTGAGTTCCGAGTGGAGTTGTCAAATCTCATGCTTCTAGTGCCGAGAGACAAAATGCCGTGGGTTTGTGATATTCATCACTCTGAAGAGTTACTTGTCCAAGAATGCCCACTTACTGTTGTTAGCACGGGGTGTCTAGGGGTAATTACCCCAGCAAAGCTGTATGTTCAAAGCCGGGCCAGGCCATCTGCTAGATGGGCTCGCTATTTGAGAAGATATTGTAAGGCAAGGTGCCCAAAGATTCGAGCCCGCGCCAGGCGAGTCCATGTTCGAGAAGTATCAGCTAAGAAGAGGCGACGGCGTAGGTTTAAGGGCCTTCAGTTATGCACTCAAGGGTCCACTTCTCTTCCTTCTTCTTCATTTCACTCATCATTTCTTCTGCTCGGTTCCCACCCCTGGGTGGTGTATCTTCCCTCTCCTAATTCTCCCTCCACGATTCTCTCCTCCCATCTCGGGTCCGTGAATCCCCGTTCTTCCTTTTCCTATCTGGAACCTCTGGACTTTCCATCTCCTCACCATTCTCGGCCTCAGCCTATGTCCTCCTCTGATTCTTCTCCTCTGGTATCTCCGGGTTCTCCTTCTTATTCTCTGACCTTGTCGGGTGTCTCCCATTCTCCTTCTCTGGCACTGTCGGATGATTCTCGTCCCTCTTCTCCGACCACGTCGGATGATTCTTCTTATTATCTTTCTACTCTCTCCTCTTCACCCTTTCGGGGTCTTCGCCCTTTCTCTTACTATTTTCGAGGCTTTAGTCCGCCTTGATCTTGGCTAATCTGGTTTCTTCTGTAATTGGTTCCTTGTTATCAAGGTCTCTACGCCTTAACGAGAAAGTTCTAGCCCTCGTCTCTCTTCCTTTTTATCCTTATTCATCTAGTTTAATGTCTGCCGCTCCTCCGTGTAGAGGAATCTTTGATCCTTTGCTATCCTCTCCCTTTCGTCCTATCAAGCAAGGAATACAAAGCTACTCGCACTCCTCAAAGCTCGATGATCGAGATCGCTTCAGAATGCCGGTTTTCACGCCATGGATTTACAAAGGTATTTTTATTTTGAGCAAAGAAACATGCTTTCATTTTCATTATTTCTATTATTTCTACACATGGTTATAATGCTATTCCTCAACATGGTTAAGTGGCTTTTAGAAATTTGCTTAGTTAAGCTTAGTCAAATGAGTTTGCTTCTGCAGCATCCTTAGGCTAGTGTTAGCTCCGCGCTGGGAGTCCAGTTCTTTCCCCGATCGTTAAGGGTGACCTTTGAGTATGGGTTTTTTCACACACTACACGGCAAGCCATAGCCGATCTCTCTGAGGCACACCGTTGCTGCTTTGGCCATACTTTGGGTATGCACGAAGGCCTTTTTCTCTTCTCTACTCGGCCAAGTGTAGGGGCAAGAGATTGATAGATGAGATGACCAACCTAGGTGCTCCCTAATACGAGAGAGGTCTCAAATAGGGGCAGTCTTGACCCTCGAAAGAAAGCTTTCATGCAATATCTAGCCAATAAGGGCTTTCAAAATCAATGATGAATCAAAAAGTAAGATTATGGATCAAAGGCATGGCAAGAGTGACAGTACAGTTCCCCACGGGACGCCATGAGCCCGGTCGCATGTATGCCTAATAAATATGGGTCTAAAAATCAAAGACACAAAGCCCCGGCGTAACAGACCTATCTCTTTGAGGGGTGGTGCCTTGGAAGGAAGTCGAATCTTGATACCTCCCATCCTGCATAAAGCTTGTCTCCAATTTTCTTCTGCTCCTCCCTCTTAGGCTGGGTTGTATCCCGGGTATGGCCTTAGTAGGGGCACCGTTCTTTAGAGGCGGTTAGTTGTGGTAAGCCTCCCTCACGTGCACGCTCTGCTTAAGGGAAGTCTTTAATGTGAGGGGTAGGAGCGACGATCCCTAGCCAGTAGTTCGAACTTGTCTTTGGGTGCTACAGGTTGATATTTCAAAATCTAAAAAAAATGAAATATGGTTCAAAAAATCTAAAAAAATGAGATATTGTCAAAATTCCAAAAAAATGAAATATGTCAAAAATCCAAAAAAATCAAATGTGGTTCAAAATTCCAAAAAAATGAAATATTGTCAAAATTCTAAAAAAATCAAATATGTCAAAATTCCAAAAAAAATCAAATATGTCAACAAATAACAAAAATTTGAATATGGCAAAAAAAATCAGAAATACAAAAATCCAAAAATACTTCTCTTTTGTTCCTTTTATTTTTTATCTTGAGGACTGATACGTAATCTATTTGCTAAGTGTGCAGGCTGCAGGTTGCAGGTTCAAGCTTTCCTTGCGTAATCTATTTGCTAAGTGTACAGGCTGCAGGTTGTAGGTTCAAGCTTTCCTTGCTCTATCATTCGCTCTGTCTCCTGCTCATATTCTTCGATCTATTCTCATCTCTTCAATATCTATTCTGAAGCTCATGGCCTTCTCAGCTTTCGCTTATTTGCTTAATCATGTTTCCATGAGAGGCATTGTCCTACGATTTTGAACTTGGCGGTTCCGCTTCATCTGATCTTGGGCTTTGATTGAAGAATGTGTTTGTTGTCTTTATCATGTCTATGGTCCTCCATGTCTTTTGTCCCATTGTGTCCTTGTCATATGTGTCTATGTCCTCTCATGTTGGTCGTATCTTTTGTCCCGCCGTGTCATTCGTCACACGTGTCCCTATCCTGCCATATCATTCATCACACGTGTCTTTGTCCTCCGTGGTATTATCATCCCACGTGTCTTTGTCCCACCATGTCCTTATACCACCACGTGCGCTATCCCACCGCTTGCATATTTTCTTGTCCCACCGTGCCTTTAGTCGCATGCTTGCTTGCCATTTGTTTGTGTGTTATGTTTCATCCATCTTCGTTATGTTATGATGTGCCATGTTTCATTCATATTTATCTTATTATGTTATGTTCATGTCATGCTCGTTCATATTCACATCATGTCATGTGGTTGTTATCTTATTTGAAAATCCATAAAAATTAGAAATCAAAAATTCCAAAAAAATGCCGTTTCGCTTGGCAGGTAAGTCAGGTATGGCTCTCTATCCCTGCTCATTGTTGCATTACTATATGGTATCTACCTTATTATAGACTCTCAAGGACCGACTGGTTGCCCGTGTGTTCAGGGATCTGATGTTACCCTTTAACAAAAACGATGATGATCTAGGAGCATACGGTTAATCATTGGATAGGCCGCTCGGTTGAGTCGGGTGGGGGACGATAGACTCTGTCTCGCACACCGTGGTTGCAGGAAGACTCTTGACCCCGTCTTGCTCAGTCTAGCAATATTATCCTTGAGTACTTTCTATTTTATCTTTCTTTGCATTCGTTTTAATGATTTCTTTATTTTAGCCCAGCATGCATCATGTCATTTTGAGCATTCACGTCTCGTGATCCGTTCAAGGATTTCTCCTCAGTAAATGATTAATTACACCTCAGTTCTCTTGGATAAGAGATTCTTCATTACACTCTGAATTCAAACGATTTCTCTGATCTTCCTACTTGGTCTGGTTGGCCAGCGTGATTTCTGTCTGGATTTTATCTCAGTTTTCTTTCTCCTTTTCCAGCTCTTATGTTGTGTTCCTTCCAACCCACTCATTGTCCGTGGATTGTGTCCCCAATGAGGCTGATCGTGTTCCCTTTCCTTTAGTTTAGTTCTCCAGACATGTCTCATCCTTGTCAATCATTCCTTGTGGTTAGTTTGGTGTTTTCGGGAGAATTCCTATCGCTTGTTGGTTGTGACGGGTGTCTTTTAGCCTTGATGCCCGCTTATCAATTCTCTCCGCTTCATCCCCGCTTCATCTCCATTTCACGTCGCTATTGCTCTCGCTCCATCTCCTTTCCATTTCGCATCCGCGCCACTTTCGCTCGTACCCTTGCAAAGCGGACATCAAGGAGGGGCATCTATTGACACCCATTTTTAGCCCACAAGTCGCGTTATTTCTCTTATTCATCATTTTGATGCCCTGAATTAGCCATTATTTTGGAGCTTTTCTCGGATCGATTTCAAGCCCATTTTTACCATTCCCTATCCTTTGAGTCTTGGAGATCATGATTTCCTAGAGTCATGGAGCTTATTTTATCAACTTCCGGCTTCTAAGTCGACTTACGGCCCATTTAGGCCGGCTTCCCTCAAGTAATCGGCTCTCTCTCGCTGCGCAGTCCTGAAAGTGGTTCTTTTTCACCCTCTTTTAGTCCTCTATGCAAAAAGTTGTCTTCATCAAAGTTGTTCATCTTTCAAAGATCTTCAACGCCATTGGCCAGTTCTGCCTCGATTGTGAGTTATTTGCATTTTTCCGGCATGTTGTGATGTTCACCTATGTCTCAGAATTTTCCTCTCTCTTCCAGCCCCATTTTCTCCCTCTTCTGATCATTTTCTCATCTTACTTTCTTCATGAAATATGTTTCTCTCTCAGTTATCTACAATTTCTTCTTCTACCACTTTCGCTAGTTCTGCCCCGTTTGAGAGCTACGCTTCAATTTCCAAAGTCACGTGCAGTCTGCCCAGAATCTACCTTCATCGATGTGAAGGTCTAGTGTAGGTGCGTTACATCAATGTAACGGTCTATCGTAAGATCGTCAGAACATTGTGACGGTCTACTGTAGATGCGTCACAGTCAAACTTGCCCGAAATCATCACGTTCGACCTCCAGAGTGTGACGGACCCACCCTAGTCCGTTACATAACTCTGACGGTCGTACGATAGACCGTTACACACACCTGAGAGTCCAATTCGTGCTGGACTCTGCTCCGTTTCTGTGCGCCGTGGCCCCCTTGCAGAGCCCATAACTTCTTGAATTCTACTCCGAATTGAGCGCCGTTTGTTCCTATGGTTTCTCCTTGGTATTATCTTGAATTTAGTCTAAAGAACTCCAAATTCATTGGCTATCTTGCTCAGAATCACGCTCAAAAGATTAGGATTTAAGCATCCTGGTTCAACTAAAACTCTGCAGATAAGGCTCCGTGGCTACCTTCCAAGAGCCATATCTTCTAGAATCCTCCTCCTAATTGATCCCCGTTTGTTCCTATCTCTTGTCCTTAGTATTATCTCGAGTTTGATCTAGAGAACTCAATTTATCTTGGACTCTATCTCTGGGAATCGTGATAAGAAGATGAGGATTTCTTACAAAACTCTATAAAAACTGCCCAGTTCGCAGTTGTAAAGGGGGGCTCTTTCCAGACGTGGGGCGAAGCCATGCTGCAACTCCAACTCACAACTTTGACCCTATCTTGGAGAGGGAAGTATTAGCTTTCCATTGCATCCTTCTGGGCTTGATTTCATGGTCTACACTCTTAGTTCTAGTCTCCTCGAAATCACAAATCATCACAGTTTTCTGCATTTTCTGCTGCACATGCGTTTTTCTCCATTTTGCATCATCGTTTTCTCTCTATTCTCTCAATCAAATCTCATGATTTCAAATCTCATGCATGCACAACACACCCACCTATTATTTTCACCCTTCCATAGGGGTTAAAAACCTCCCCCCGGTGCGTTCTCCCTTAATTTCTACCACTATTTTATCACTTCGGGATTGATACTACAGTTCATGTTCTAATGGGTTTTTATCCTTGTTTCATCTTTGTTTTGCAGGAGAGCATGAATACAACGTGAGGCCCTCTTCATCTAGCCAGCTGGAAGGAGAGGAGGTTTGAATCCACAAATTCCCCGCACCCTGTTTCAAGCGTGATCAAGTTTTCTTTCCAAGATACACGGCGATGTTCCTCTCATTTCTTCATCCTTTGGCGTTGTTGGAACCTTGGTGGCGATCACGGTTAGTGTTTCTCATCCTTTCATCTCCCTTGTTTTTGATTCACATGTTTATGCATACATGTATTTAAAGGGGGCGGGATAGGAATCTAATTAAAAAACAAATCAACAGTTTTTTGGCGATCACGGTTAGTATTTATCATCCTTTCATCCCCCTTGTCTTTGATTCACATGTTTATGCATGTATGTATTTAAAGAGGGCAGGATATGAATCTAATTAAAACAAATCAACAGTCCCGCCACCCGACGCCCCTCGGCTCAGCCATTTCGGCCGAGGCCTACTATCAGGATTAATCCACCTATCCCACCGCGCTCTCCGATATTTTTCAGCTTTATAGCCTACTTCTAACATCTCTTGGCTTGTCAGCCTGCTCCCAATATCCCTTGACTTTTTAGCCTACTTTTCAGTATCCTTCGGCTTTCACAGCCCACTTTCCCAATTCTGGCTCTCGTAGCCTGCCTCCCAACTTTGGCTCTTGCAGCCTGCTTACCGTTGGCTTTTATAGCCTACTTCCCAACTTTGGCTCTTGCAGCCTGCTTCCCATTGGCTTTTATGGCCTGCTTCCCAACTTTGGCTCTTGCAGCCTGCTTCCCTTTGGCTTTTTTAGCATGCTTCCCAACTTTGGCTCTTGCAGCCTGCTTACCTTTGGCCTTCGTGGCCTGCTTCCCAACTTTGGCTCTTGCAGCCTGCTTACCTTTGGCCTTCGTGGCCTGCTTCCCAATTTTGGCTCTCGTAGCCTGCTTGCCTTTGGCTTCTGTAGCATGCTTCCCATAACTTCGGCTTTTGCAGCCCGCTTCCCAATATCTTTGGCTCCTGCAGCCTGCTTCCCAGAATTTGGCCTTTACGGCCTGCTTCCCAGAATTTGGCCTTCACGGCCCGCTTCCCGTAACTTTGGCTCCTGCAGCCTGCTTCCCAACTTCGGCTCCTGTAGCCTGCTTCCCATAATTTGGCTCTCGCAGCCCGCTCTCCTTGATTTTTGGCTATTTTGGTCTACTTCCAATATCAACTTCGGCTTTTATGGCCTGCTTCCCCAATTTCCTTTCGGCCCTTCGCGGTCTCCTTCCTCGGCACCTTGGCCGCTGCTTTAATTCTATATGCACATACAAGATACATATACGTAACGACAGTATGTTCTTACGTAAAAAAAAAGAAAGAGAAGAAAAAAAAAGAATTGCTTGGCTACCCTGCTTGCATGTTTGCTTAATATAGAATAATGCACCTCCTTGAAATTTTCTAGGACCTTGTTTCCTTGCTAAATAATAATGCCCCGATTCCGGATGCACGTGCGTCACGGCATACGCTCGAAGGGAACCCAATTATGGCGGATGCACACGTCAAGGGGAGGAGTCATGGCTGAATTGCTAAGCCCAACTCATAAAATAAACCTGAGGCAACGCTCCCACACTTAGCACTTAATGTTTTCAATAGCTTTCAACCATAGGGATTGCCTGAATTTCTTTTTAGCACTCTACGGAGACTTGAATTCCTGCACTCGCATGAAGGGTAATCGTGAGAAAAAAGCTGCCTACCCCCACTGTAAAAAAGAGAGAGAAAAAAAAAGAGAGAAAAAAATAGAGAGAAACGTGAATCTGAGTAGCCGGGAATCCCCACTGAAACAAATGAGGAGACTCGCGTGAAATGGTGAAGTGAATCACAATAAGGACGAGCCCTAGTAGCCGGGAATCCCCATTGAGACACATGAGGAGACTCACGTCGAACGGTGAAATCCGCTAGCAAAATAAACAGATGGGGGCTGTGTGAAGCTACCGAAAGTCGAAAGCATGAAACCTATGTTTAGGCGCTAGAGTGATCCTCGAGTGTCACTAGGAAAACCTACATATCCCTATGGTTAGGGCCATTTGTACACACTTTTGCACTGCCATGTCACAGAGAATTGCCTCGGGTGAAATGCGTGAATTTAAGCTGTGCATGCAAGGCATGCGATATCCTCTTGACGGATGCACCACCCCTCAGCTATGCCTTCTGGCCCGCACCGTGTCTGCGAATTATGGGCGATGTCCCTATCCCATCCCCTATAGAAGGAGCTACCTTACATATATTTATGTTATGCCTGCTAATGAATGCCTGCATGCTTGAATAAAAAAATATAATAATAAAATAATAATAATAAAATATGTGCATACAATAAACTCAAGTTCGGCTATCGCTGCCTACTTCCCCAGCTCTGGCTCGTAGAGCCCAATCTTGGCCCTCACGGCCTACCTCCCACCCTCACGACTCGCCAATCTCTTAACTTTGGCTTCTATAGTCTACTTCTCAAAGTTTGGCGTTCGCAGCCCGTTTTCTCGATTTTGACTTTTATAGCCTGCTTCCCTTTGGTCTCTACGACCTGCTTCCCAATTTTGGCTTTTACAGCCTGCTTCCCTTGGCCCTCGTGGCCTGCTTCCCAATTTCGGCTCACATAGCCTACTTTCCATCGGCTCTCGTAGCCCGCCTTTCAGCACCCTTTCACCCCGACCCGAGCCTGCCGTTCGGGTGAGGAATCAACCTTCTCTCTTTGCACTGACACTACCCCGTGTCAATGAGCAAACTCTTCTCTCCGTCCCCTTCGGGCGGTGAATATTCCTTTTGACTTGGGCCCCCTATCCAGGTCATTGATTAAACAGACTCTTCTTTCTGCCCCTTTGGGCGGTAAATACCCCTTTGACTTGGACCTTCCGTCCGGGTCATTGAATCAACAAACTCTTCTCTCCGGCCCTTTGGGCGGTGAATATCCCTTTGACTTGGACCTTCCGCCCGGGTCACAGAATCAACAAACTCTTCTCTCCGTCCCTTTGGGTGATGAATATCCCTTTGACTTGGACCTTACGTCCGGGTCATTGAATCAACATACTCTTCTCTCCGTCCCTTCGGGTGACGAATACCCCTTTTGATTTGGACCTGTCGTCCAGACCATTAAAGGAACAAATTCTTCTCTCTGCCCCTGTGGCTCACCTTGCCCAATTTCGGCTCTCATAGCCTACTTCCCTTCGACCTTATAGCCAGCTTCCCGATTGCGGCTTCCGTAATCCGCTTCCTCATTTTGGGCTCTCATAGCCTGCTCTCCAATTTCGGCTTTTGTAGCCAACTTCCCGATTGCGACTCTTGTAGCCCGCTTCCCCGATTTCGGCCTTCACGGCCTACTTCCACAACACCAATTCTGGCCCTTGAGGCCCACTTTCCCGGGTTCGGATTTCACACCTAGTACTCCTGTCACATTGAAGAACAAAAAGGGTCCTTTTACTTTGGTCCGGGCCTGTCGCCCAGTTAGAAGAACAAAAAATTCTCTCCACTCTAGATCAAACCTTCTGTCCGGTTAGAGAATAAAATACTCCTTTCACTCTGGTTTGGACCTTTCGTCTAGCCAGAGAACAAAAAGACCCTTGCTTGGACATTCACCCCGTGTCCATGAATGAACCACGTCAGCTACAGGTAGTCCGTCGGCGTTGATGAATAAATTTGTAACTCTTTTCACTCTGGTTCGGACCTTTCGTCTAGCCAGAGAACAAAAAGACCCTTGCTTGGACACTCACCCCGTGTCCATGAATGAACCACGTCAGCTCCCGACAGCCCGCCGGTGTTGATGAATAAATTTGTAACTCTTTCACTCTGGTTCAGATCTTTCGTCTAGCCAGAGAACAAAAAGACCCTTGCTTGAATACTCACCCCGTGTCCATGAATGAACCGCGTCAGCTCCCGATAGCCCGTCGGTGTTGATAAATAGATTGGTAACTCTCCCCTCTGGATCAGACCTTCCATCCAATTAGAGAACAAAAGATTCTTCCCACTCTAGATCGGACCTGCCGTCCGGCTAGAGAACTAAAAGATTCTCTCCACTCTGGTTCAGACCTTCTGTCCAGCCAAAAGATTAAGGAACCTTTCATACATCCGGTACCCCAAACGCATTAAAGAACGAGATACCCTTTCACCCTTGCCCGAGCCTGCCGTTCGGGTGATGAATCAACCCCCTTTCCTTGCGCTGGCACTAACATGTGTCAACGACTTGACCATCTCTCCATCCCTTCGGGTGACGAATACCCCTTTGATTTGGACCTCCCGTCCATATCATTGAATAAACAAACTCTTCTCTCCGTCCCTTCCGGCGACGAATACCCCTTTGATTCGGACCTCCTGTCCGGGTCATTGAATAAATGAACTCTTCTCTCCGTCCCTTCGAGTGACGAATATCCCTTTTGATTGGGACCTCCCGTCTAGATCATTGAATAAACAAACTCTTCTCTTCGTCCCCCTCAGGTGGCAGATACCCCTTTTGATTTGGACCTCCGTCCAGGTCATTGAATCAACAAAATCTTCTCTCCGTCCCCTCGGGTGACGAATATCCCTATTGAATAAATGAACTCTTCTCTTCGTCCCTTCGAGTGACGAATATCCCTTTTGATTTGGACCTCCCATCCAGATCATTAAATAAATAAACTCTTCTCTCCGCCCCCCTCAGGTGGCAGATACCCCTTTTGATTTGGACCTCCGTCCAGGTCATTGAATCAACAAAATCTTCTCTCCGTCCCCTCGGGTGACGAATATCCCTATTGAATCAACAAACTCTCATCTCCGTCCCTCCGGGGTCACGAATGATCCGTTTGGTTTGGACCTCCCGTCCAGATCATTGAATAAACAAACACTTCTCCCCGCCCACGTGGCTCGCCTTCCAACATCCTTCAGCTCGACAGCCTCCTCCCCAACCTTTGGCTTTCATAGCCAGCATCCCTGGTGCTGGCCCACGTGGCATGGGTTCTTGACCTTAACTTCGGTCCGCGGATCCGCTCTTCTCATCATGTTGATGAATCTCTTAGTCGGTCTGCACCCACAGGCCCCGCTCTCTCGTCCTTCTCTCGCGCCGTCTGCGGCTGGGGGGCATTTGTGGACACTAAAAATTCTCACCCCATGTTTACGTGCAGGGGAATAAAAAGGAGGAGAGAAGAGAAGAGAAGATGAGAAGAGGAAAAGAAGAAAAGGAAGCCCCTTTGGTGCCTCCCAATGGCACACCCGTTGGTGTCTCCCAGCGGCACACATGTTGGTGCCTCCCAGCGGCACACCCTGCTAAAGCCCCCAGCGGCACACCCCTCAACGCCTTCAACGGCACACCCTGTTGAACCCCCAGCGGTACACCCCTACAAGCCTCTTCAGCGGCACATCTTTACAGGTTCCCAGCGGCACAACCTTGGCCCCTCCCAACGGCACACCTGCAAGGCTCTTCAGCGGCACGGTGTTCCAAGTCTCCAGTGGCACAGCGCTACTTCTTCTTCACCTGTTGCAGCGTTCCACACTTTGAATCGGTGCAACCGGCGGCAAACACAACGGTCACTGCGTGGGGCCCTTGGCACGCAACACAGTCACCTCAGGCCAGCTGGGGTTTGTTCAGCCATCGAAGCCTCATCCAGACACGCAGGCACTCCCTGCCAAAAGACAAGACTGGGGTCAATCCACCATTAACCACCGTCGTCAACGGATGTCAACGCCGCCGGGTATACATATACCCTCTCACGGCAAAAAGAAAGAGAAGGGAGCGATAGAAGAAAAAAAAGGGACAGAGATAGGAGGAAGGGAGAGACCCATGGCTGGTTCTGAGGGGCATCCCGTGCGAAGAAGAAAAAAGAAGAAGAAGAGAAGGAGAGAAGAAGAAGAGGGGAGAGGCTCTCGCCTCCCCCGTACTGCTCCGCCACCAGCGTCTGAGGATAGAGAGAAGAGAGAAAAGAGAAGAAAAGAGAGAGGGAAGTGAGCCATGGGAGGGGAGGAGCCCATGCTCCGTTCTCCTTCCCACCTTGTATTTTCATTTCTTTTTTTTTCTTTTGTCCCCCTTCTCTTTCTCTCTGCGATGTATTGGCCCTTTGTGGCCTCCCTTTCTTTATGAATGAAAAGCCTTGCTCTTTGGGTTTCCCCCACTGTCTCCATTTGTTTTCCTCGCCTTGGGACAAGTCAAGCTAAGGCCCCTCCCTTCCAGTCAAGGTGCTCTTAGCCTGCATTAGTCCAGTGTCTCTCGTCTGTTGTTTTCCCCGGGTTTCCGAAGTTTTCTCAAAGGTGTTGTCGCCCTAGGCACACACACCTCAGTTGTTGGGTCATGCCACTCCTTGTGGGCATGTCCCTTGTTATCCCCTTCCATCTTTGGTCAAGGGGAGATGCTGCCAGATTTTCGTCAGAATTAACTTAATAATAACAATAACAAAAAATAAAATAAAATAATAATAAACAAAGAAGGAGACAACAAATAAAAAGAATAAAACACTAACAAACGGCCTTGCCAAAGTAACAAGAAAGCTCCCCACCTGCATAGACCTCAACCCCCAGCAGTACACTCCTCAAGCCTCAAATGGTACACCCCCAGTCCCAACGGCACACTACCCAGGCAGACCCCGGCTCAACCTTGCACTGACCTCGTGCTAGCCCAACCTTGCACTGACCTCCCCCTTTGGCCCAACCAGTGCGTGCACCGACTTGCCTCTTAGCCCACACATTGCACAGGCCAAACGTGCACCAACTCTGCCCATTGACCCAATAAAACCTGCACAGACCCATCCCACGCTCGGACCTGCACGGACCTTGTTCCCCAAACCTTGCACCGACTTGCCTTGAGCCCCAGCCAGAAGCTGCACCAATACAGCCTAGCACTGCATGAACTTTCCCCTTTTCCCAACACACATTGCACCGAGGTAAACTGGCACTGCACCGACACAGCCTAGCATGGCATTGGACTCCCCCTTTTCTATCCAGAGCCTGCACCGACTTCATCTCTTGCATGAACAAACACTGCATCGACTTCATCCCCCTAGCCAACCAGATTTGTACCGACCTTCCCATTGCACAGACTCTGGCCAGCTTGCACAGACCCCTTCCCCTTACATGAACATGCATTGCGCCGACCTCCTCAGCCCTTCACAGCCATTGCACTGGTCTGGCCCCTTGCATAAACACACCCTGCACGGACCTCTCCCCAGCTTGCACAGACTTTGCCTGAACCCTGCACGGACCTCGGCTGCAGCTGCACCGACCTTGCCCTCCCCTCCTTCGCAATTCAGGGCTGCACCGACGTCAATCCGCAGGCTGCACCGGCCTTCAGTCTTCCTAGGTGCTCATTGCACCGACCTCGTCTGCACCGACCGCCCCTTGCGCGCACGAAACCTGCACCGACCTCGGTCCAAACATTGCACAGACCTTGGCCCAGCACATGCACAGACCTTGGCCAACATGCACAGACTTTGCCCCATGCATGCTTAAACTTTGGCCTCAAACCTGCACAAACCTTAACTCTTAGCCTGCACTGACCTTGTCTCTGCCTAGCATTGCATTGACCTTCACCTCACCCAGCTGAAGCTTGCACCGACGCTGCCTAGCATTGCACTGAGCTCGTCCCTCTGCCGACCAGACCTGCACCGAGTCAGTCTGGATCTGCACCGACCTTGTCCCTGTGCATGCACTGACTTCACCCCACATTGAACCGAGGCAACCCCTCCTTGCACCGACCTTGTCCCTGAGCATGCACTGACTTCATCACACATTGCATCGATGCCATCCAGATCTGCACCGACCCCAGACCCCAGGCCAAAACCTGCACAGACCTTGTCCTTCACTTGTCCCCTCACTTGCACTGACATTGCCCTAGCTAGGGCAAACGTTGCACGGACCTTTCCACACACGCCCCAGATGCGACTCCAAATAATAATAATAATAATAATAATAATAATAACAATAAACTCACAGAAAGGGGATAAATAATAATGATACTAATAAAAATGAATAAATAATGACAATGGTGACAGATTCAAATAAATAAATAAATGAATGATAAAGAAATAAGTAACAATAACAATAAATTCAACAAAAAATAATAATAATCAACAAATAAATAAAAAAATAAAAATAAATAAACAATAATAACAAACTCAACAAAAATAATAATAAATAAACAAATAATGATAAAAATAAATAAATAATAATAACAAACTCAACAAAACAATAAATAAACAAATAATGATAATAAATAAATAAATAATAATAACAAACTCACCCAAATATATATATACATAAATAATAATAATAATTAAAATAATTAAAATTCAAATACTAATAAAAATGATGAAATCTACTTCGCAGCCCTACTTCTCCTTGAGACCTGATGTAAAGGGAATATTGATGCCGCCCCTCCAAGTCGGGTTCGGACCTTGGGAACTATCCCGATATGGCCATAATCCGACATTGCTCTGGGCCAATAGTTTGTCAAATCGGACTCGTTCCCATTGGGATTTATTTCCGCTCTTTCATTGAGATTGTCGTAAACTCGGCGTTCATTTGTATGAGTTTATTTCCGCTTACGTCGTGCCTTTGATACGGACCTTTGTCTGAACATAGAATGGTCCATGAATGATCGACAAAATCTGAATGGAACGAGAAGGCTCTCGTCATCCCCGGACCCTTTGCATGGGAATATTGATAAGACCTTCCTGGGTCATGCTTAGACCATGGGTTCGCCCTAATCATGGTCATTGCGCGACCCATATCCTAGGACTACAGCCCACTATCTTTGAATACGTTTTTGTTTTGGGATCTAGTCCCGAAACACCTTACCGTTGCCCTTCAGCACCGGAAATATTAACGACGCCCACGCAAGCCTCGTTTGGACCGCGGGAGGCACCCCTGGAGTGGTCCTGACTCGATCTTGCACCGGGCTGACAAACTTACTGGTTTCTGACCGCTCTAGCCGGGATTTAGCCAAACGTTCTCCGTTCCCCTGAACAATAAATTTGTCGTACCCCGGCATACATATGCTCCGGTTTTCTCCGTGACGATTACGATTCCCTGAAGTCGGACGCTCGTCCGAATATCAAAATGGTCCCTTGAGTGACCGACATATTTCGAATGCTTGCTTCCCTAGACATATGGCTTTCTGACTGATTCGAGACCGCTATCGTCTTGCCTCTCTTGATATAATTTCATGGCCATGAGGCACTGATTCCCGACGATTAATGAAGGGTGTTCCCCTCTCCGAGGGGATGTAAATGACGCTGTGACCTTTATGGCGCGTCGGGTTTTGGTCCCGACACGAACTACACAATCATCTGATTAGTCAGATCGAGCGCACAATAAATCGTCACTTTGTGACTGGTACGCCCACGCACTTAATAAAACCAACAAACGAACAACAACAACTTAAGTGAACGAAAAGTGCGTCCACAGCGCCCGCGGGCAACAGCCAATCTTCAGAAGCAACTCTACAAGCTGCGACCTCCCCAGCGACTCCCAGCTTCCCTAGGAGCATGCCCCCGCAACAAGCACAGTGCACAACACCGGCCCCGCTGCAGGCCCCGCCTTCCCAAGGGTCCCCCATGGCCCCTCAGGCGACTGTGCTGGCTACCCCGAGTGCGCAGCCCGCCCATTTCTATCCAAATCCGGTCAACCCAGCAGCAGTCAGTCGGTTGATGCTTGAACAAATGATAGACATGAAGCTGGCGGAAAGGAGCGACGGGGACCAGACGCCATTCGACGTCTACCGGGTGCCCTACCCGGCTCATTATGCCACAAAGAAGCTACCGGTTGGTGTCACCAAGCCACCGAAGTTTGAAATGTTTAATGGGCAAGGGTCTCCCAGGGAGCACGTTGCCTATTATGTTGTGTAGTGGACAGCGGATCTAGAGGGGAGGGGTGAATAGATCTGCCCCTTTTTGCAATGCAACCCTCTATAAGCTAGATAAAATAAATTGCAGCGGAGTGTAACTAGCTAATTGAAGAACACTGTGATTCACTTGGCACGATGAGCAATCCAATATATCGATTCGAACCTAAGCATGCATCTAGAATGAGCAATCACATAAACAAATCACAACACCAAAGATTTTAAGGTGGTTCGGACTGAATCCCCAGTCCTACGTCCACCCCTCACCAAATCCGATGAGGCTTCACTAGTGCAGCACACCAAACCGCAAATCGGAGAACCACTGACTGCCTTCCTACTAACCACCGGTAGGGACGTCAACACTGCAGATCGGACAACTTCCGATTGCCTTCCTACTAACCACCGGTAGGGATGATCTTCAATTTTGATTGTTTGAATGAAATGAAAAAGAGAACAAATATCAAGCTATTCAAACAAGATATGAAATAAGCTCAAGAAGAAAAATCTTGTCTGAGATTGCTGGAGCTTGAATCGAATGCTTTGAAGGTGTCTTCTTCCTTGCGAGATGATCTTCCTTGAATCTCGTCTAGTTGACGAAGAAGACGATGGATGTAGATTCGATCTTCCTTTTGATCTTCCTGGGTTGATGAAGAGGAAGAAGAATGCAATTTAGATCACCCTTGAGAGCCTTGATTGCTTCTTCTTCCTTAGAGGTTAAGATGGCTTCAGATCTGGACTTGAATGCCTTGGAATGGATAAAGATCTCTTCCCGGAGTACTGTTCACGGCTACAGTACTCGAACTCCTCTCATTTGAACACACTCTTGCAGCCTCCTTTGATTTCCCTTGAAGCATTAGGGTTTCTAACCCTTCATGTGTTGGTTTTAAAGACTTGAATGGTCTATAGACACCCCCTAGACCAGATCCACATTTTATGGCAGGTTTGGTGCCTTTTGGATTAAAGAAATCCATGGAGAATGGCCCTTCTCGAAGTGGAAAAATAAAGTCAACAATGAAGGCTTGGGCTGGCGGTCGACCTACAGCTTATGGCAGTCGACCGCTATTGATAAACTTGCAGAAAGATGGTCCCTAGAATTTTTGGTCGACCGCTACTGGCTGGCGGTCGACCACCACTGCCAGAACTATAGTTGGTGGTCTGCTGGCTGGGGCGGTCGACCGCCCCTGTGCTGGCGGTCGACCGCCAGCTGGGCAGACCTCGGGCTTGCCCGGGTCGGTCCGTTAACTTTCTTAGCTCCGTCACTTGACTTCTTTAGCAGCCCGTTCATGTCTGTGGCATCACCCTTGATAGTCTAGAAGGTGTCAACTGAGTCTTTGACCTTGGGTTCTCTTGGCTTTGATTCTTTGTGCATTGACCTTGAATATGTGACGAGCCGAATATGAAGTGTCGACTTTTGCTTGTATTCACATCCTTGCTTGGGCGCGATCAATGAACTTTCAGTTTTGCCAACTCCACTGAATTCCTTGTCCATTTAATGGCGTATATGTCATGAACAAACCATCACGTATGTCAGTCACATGAGAGTGGGAAATACCAATGACTAATAGTGTTTAGCCATTATCAAAACCAAGAATACCACAGAACTCATATGACCATAGGATGATGTCGAATGACCCAAGTGACCACATGATGACTCAAATGACTACAGGGGCACAACATTCTCCCCCTTTTTGATGATGGCAACACTGTGGGTCATTGTGTGGCAGTGTGAACCAAGTTGGTAAAGTTTATGACATATGTGACATGTGCAACTCAAGATCCATGAATTAAAGCGTGTGAATACACATATGAATGTGGATATGAATGCTATGCAATTATGCAAACCCCATCTCATATGAAGACACCAAAGCTCTTACAAAGGTTCTCTCCCTTGGACTCTCCCCCAAACACAAACACAAACACAATTCAATTCTCCCCCTTTGGCGAGTTATAAAGGCCGCACAAAGGATGGACTCATAAAAGAAATTCTCCCCCTTTGACAATAGCAAAAGGGAGGGATAAGGTAGAGATGGTGACTGATGGCAGTGAGACCAGAGCTGAAAGGAGTGAAGAGCAAGCCATTATATGCAAAACTGAAACATGCTGTGAGCAACATATATGGTCCAAAGCTAATGAAATCCGAGATCATCAACATAGTTTGAAAAGTAGCTACATTCAAGATTTAATAGAAATGAACAAAAAATACATATCATGGCAGTGCTTAACCTTCTCTTGTCTTATATATCCATATTCAATAACTACAAAGGGAATAACACAAAAACTAGTATTGAGGCTAAACAATCATGAGTAGAGCATGGAATTGTATGATTGTAGCATATTTTGATTTTCAATATCTTTAGTATTTGAAGACACATTACTCATATTTTATGAGCAATCAAGTCTAGTACATGCCTCCTAGCCGTAAGAATACACGTTGTTTAGACGCTAGTATTCCTAGGTATTTGGTAAGACTGACTGTTATGCTTCAAAATGAACAGAGATAGCAAAGTCACGTCATGACATACCCAATCTAATTTCTTTGATGAGAGGATATATTTCTCAGCAATTATGCCATTGCTCTGCCTAGAGTCCAAATGAATTAAGACAGAGATAACACTGGCACATCATGACATGTCATTCGTCACTTGATTTGATGACGTGACATATTTCTCCGTGCAACAATATCATTGCTCTGTCAAATTGATTTTTCAGGAATTCCAGCTCATCAAGATGTTTAAAAATAATACTAAGCCTTAGTGTATCACCAAGATGGTCATGAATTTTGAATTTTCAGATATCATGATAGTCATTCCAAGCATAATATGCAATCTCTAGTTAAGGTCTATTAAAATCACAGAACATAGATGGTTTCAGAATAAATATTTCAGAACTTCAAAGAAATCATTAAATCTGAACCATTTTTGTTGGATGGACAATCATCAGGGCATATAATAGAAAGCTCTTACTCCATATGTCCGTCTGTCTCATGAACTTTATTTTCAAACTGGAAGCCAGTGAAGTTCAGATTGCAAGAGATAAGAAAAACAACAAAACTCCCCCTAAGGATATGCAGTGAATGCACTCAAGGAGTTATGTTTGCAAGCGAGTTGAATGACAAATGAGGTTGACCTAGTCACTCATGAAGGTGGCAGAAATGAAATATATGACCCAACCCATGGTTGTACACTTATTAAATGCAACAGAATGAATATGAAATATATGCATGAATGCTGCAAAGAGACAACTCCCCCTTACTATATGGCCTATATGCGACAGTGACGCATGGTACTTGGCGGAGGTGAATCTTCACGCATATTGAGTGCTTTTAGGCAAGCATAACCTATCTTTTCATACATCAACATTTGATATACCATGGCCAAGCAAGAATGATGCTACACAAACCATGCAATGCATCGTGAACATGAATTCAATTTTTATTATGCATTATGACTACATGCAATGCGACACCATATGCAAAATGACATATATATATATATATAAATATAAACAATGCATGGACACCAATCTGCAAAAACACACAACCAAGTTGAATAAGATCATCATATCAAGTTTTATTGGCCTGAGGTCGGCAAAGACCAAGCTCCCTTCCGAGTGTTGAAAACCTGTCATTACACAAGGGTTTGGTAAAGATATCAGCAATCTGATTCAATGTATCAACAAAATGCAGTTCAAAGTTTTTCTTAACGACCTCATCTCTAATGAAGTGATGCCGAATTTCAATGTGCTTGGTCCTAGAGTGCTGGACTGGATTTTTTGCAAGGTTGATAGCACTGGTGTTATCACACAGAATCGGGACACAACCAAGATCCACTAAGTAGTCTTGGAGTTGGTGTTTAATCTACAACACTTTGGTGCCACAGCTCCCCGCAGCAACATATTCTGCCTCTGCGGTTGAGAGGGCGACCGAGTGTTATTTTTTGGAGGCCCAAGAAAATAACACCCTCCTAGAAACTGGCAATACCCACTAGTACTTTTGTGATCCAGCTTACATCCAGCATAGTCCGCATCAGAATAAGATATGAGAGATAAATCACATGATGACGGATACCATAATCCCAAATCTTGAGTACCGGCAAGATATCTAAGGATACGTTTGACGGTAATCAAGTGGGATTCTCTAGGACTAGCTTGAAATCTAGCACAGAGGCAAACACTAAACTGGATATCTGGTCGGAATGCAGTCAAATAAAGCAAAGAGCCGATCATACCTCTATACATTCTTGCATCCACTAATTTACCATTTTCATCCGAATCCAGTGATGTTGTGGTGCTCATAGGAGTTGCAATGATTTTGCTGTTCGTCATGTCAAATCTTTTAAGTAACTCCTTGATGAATTTGGCTTGACTTATGAAGCACCCATCTTCTCCTTGGTTGACCTGCAAACTGAGAAAGAATTGGAGTTCTCTCATTATGCTCATCTCAAATTCACTAGTCATAAGGTTAGCAAATTCCTCACACATTTCAGATTTTGTAGAATCAAACACAATATCATCAACATAAATTTGAACAATCAAAATGTTCTTACCTTGCTTCTTAGTGAAAAGTGTTTGATCTACCTTACCTCGGGTGTACCCTTTTTCAATGAGAAACGAGCTTAGCCTTTCATACCAAGCTCTTGGTGCTTGCTTTAGTCCATAAAGCGCCCTGTCTAGTCTGTATACAAAATCTGTATGGTTAGAGTTTTCAAAGCTAGGGGGCTGCTCAACATAGACTTCTTCTTTGATCAAGCCATTCAAGAAAGCACTTTTTACATCCATTTGGTACAGCTTTATTCTAAGGGAGCATGCAAAGGCAAGTAGAATTCTGATGGCTTCGAGTCTAGCAACTAGGGCATAAGATTCATCAAAGTCTACCCCAAACTCTTGATTATACCCTTGAGCCACCAATCTAGCCTTGTTTCTTATTATCTTGCCATCCTCACTTAGTTTGTTCCTAAAAACCCACTTAGTGCCTATGACAGATTGTGATGATGGTTTAGGAACAAGATGCCAAACATTATTTCTTTCAAACTGGTTTAACTCGTCTTGCATTGAATTTATCCAATTTTCATCTTTTAGAGCTTCATCAATATTTTTAGGTTCATGCTGAGAGACAAGAGCAAGTTGATCTAATTCTTCCACAATTTTAAAATGTGACCTTGTTCTAGGTGGGTCATTCAAGCTACTAATGATATTTTCTAAAGGATGATCCTTAAGAATTCTAATATTTGTAGAATCATTACCTTCTCCTAGAGCTTGATTTCTTGTGTTGCTTGATTCAGCTCGATCACCCTCTTCTTTTGTTTCTTCTTGTGGAGGATCACTCTTGTCCTTCATGCTTAGGAATTCCCCATCTTCATCATTTTTCCTGCAAGAGTTATCATTGTTAGAATCATCATGATATTCATCAAAGGAAACATAGGGTGATTCTTCCACAGTTTGACTCTTGATATTGTAAATTCTATAAGCCCTAGATCTATCAGAATATCCAAGGAATATACTATCATCGCTCTTGGGCTCGAATTTATCTAAGTCTCTTTTGTCATTGTTATGGATGAAGTATTTTGACCCAAACACTTTCATTTGTGAGAGAGAGGGCTTTTTACCTTTCAGCAACTCATAAGGAGTCTTTTTGGTGTGTGGCCTTACCATAGAGCGGTTGATAATGTAACATGCCGAGTTTACCGCTTCAGCCCAAAACCTCCTTGGAAGTTGCCGTTCGGCAAGCATTGTTCTTGCCATCTCTACAAGTGTTCGGTTCCTCCTTTCAACTACACCATTTTGCTCTGGAGTTCTTGGTGAAGAAAATCGATATGAAATGCCTTCAGCCTTGTAAAGATTATAGAAGTCAGCATTTTCAAATTCACCACCATGATCAGATTGAATTTTGGAAATTTTAAACTCACCGTCCTGCTTTATATCCATATTTTCTACCACTTAAGCTAGCAGTTCTGGTTGGGCCAAATAGGTCCATATGAATTAGCTCGAGTGGTTTGGATGATGTATTTTCAGATCTTCCCTTGAAAGATTTTCTAGTTTGTTTACCTAGGGCATATGCATCACACAACTTGTTTTCTTGTTTAAATGATAATTCAGACAACCCTTTCACCATTGAATGCTTTAACAATTTATGTAAGACATTGTAGCTAGCATATCCTAGTCTACGATGCCATAACTATGTAATTTCAGATTTTGGTGCAGCTAGACAAAGGTTTAAATAAGCAGGATCATCTAAGTCAATCATGTAAACATTCACTACCAAAAAAAGCGGGAGTTCAGACGGAATTTTCAGACGGAATCTAGTCCGTCTGAATATCCGTCATAAATTACGACGATCTTCTGTATTTCAGACGAATTAGAATCCATCGGAATATCTGTCATAATTTCAGATGGCTATTCCGATGGAAATTAATCCGTCTGAAATACAGACTACATTTCCGACGGAAAATAATTCCGTCTGAATCCGTCAGAAATTTCCCCCAAATAACCCGATACGGAACCCTCTCCCTCCCACTCAGTCACACTCTCACTCTCTCTTTCCACTCTCTCCCTGCCGACGAGACCCCATCGGAGCTCACCTTCGTCGCCATCCCCGCTGGAGTCGTGGTAGCTCGTCGTCCCCGTCGGGTGCCCCTCCTCCCCCATTCCGGTAGCATCCTTGCCGTCGCCGCCAGTACATCACCGTCGTAGCGGGTACATCGCCGTCCTGGACACGGTCTTCACCATCGCCACCCTCGCTGGTCTTCGCCGTCCCTCACCATCTTCTCCGATCCGGTAAGCCCCCTCCCTCTCCCTCTCCCTCTCCCTCTCCCCATTCCCCACCGGTGCCATTGTCTTTTTGTTTTTGTTTTTGTTTTTGGAGGTTGGGAATCATCCGAGAGGGGTTCCGAAGGGGGGGTTCCGGTGGGTTGGGGGGCGGGGGAGGTTGGACTGGGAGGGACGGGCTAGCAGGGGGGAAGGGGGAGGTCGTCGACGGTGGGAGGGGAGGTGGGTTTCAGGGACGGTGAGGGGGGGGAGGGGGAGGAAGAATCAGATCGGTGGGAGGGGAGGGGTGTTTCAGGGACGGTGGGGGGGAGGGATGTTGGGACGCTAAAGGTGATCTAGAGGGGGGTGAATAGATCAATCACCCGATAAAAACAACTACAGCAGATTCAGGTGCGGAATGAGAACATTTGCTAAACAGATAGAGCGCACAAAGCAAAGACCAACCAGAATAGATGAAGAGCCATCCTAAACAATCATCTACTATGCAAAGAACAAGATAAAGAGGCAATGCAAACCATAAAGCAATCACACAGTAGACAGGAGTTTTTACGTGGTTCGGTCCTCCAGACCTACGTCCACCCCACACTCAACCAAGTGTGGCTTACTGCTGCGCAACACAGCTTGCGTCCGCTGGGCCTTACAGCTTAGCCTACAACTGCTGGGGACTACAGCTTAACCCGTCCAGAGGAATCCTCCTCTGCCCGCCGAGCAAAACAGCTTGCTGTCTGAGACCAAGTCTCGCCCGCTGAGGAATTACAGCTTGACCTGTCCAGTTGAATCCTCCACTGCAACCGCTGGGGGTTACAGCTTACCCGTCCAGTGGAATCCACCACTGCAAACCCGCTGACACACAGCTTGATGAAACATTTCAGAAATTAAAACAAAAACAAACGAAAAGCAAAATGTATCCCTGCAGGGAATAAAGCTCAAACAGCTCAGCAAACTTAGATCTAGTTTTGAACCAAAGATCTGAGGAACAAATCTCTCTCAACTCTTCTCTCTCTCAACTCTCTTTCTTTTCTCTTCTTCTGGATCGAATGGGCTCTCTGCTCTTCTGCTTTTACTTCAAGTCTTATGTATGTTCGATCAGTCTTCTCCTGAGGAAGAAGTCCTCTTTATATAGCAGTTCCAGCAAGAGCAACACTGGGCGCGTGTCTTCCATAGTTCCCGCCCAAATGCTTTGGCCACGTGTCATCATCCTGTCAGCCCTTCCAGCCTCGGATCACGTGCCATTCTTAAGCTTCACGAACAGTACCTGTCAGACAGAGAGAATTATCAGTTTAAGACTATAGAACCTTGTACAGACTTTGTAGTGTGTAATGTAGTGTGTAGACTTTGCAATGTATAGACTTTGCAATGCGAAGACAAAGCATGTACAGACTTCACGTATGCAAGGTTATGGCATGTACAGACTTTGTGAATGCAAAGCTAAAGCATGTGCAGACTTGGAAATGCTTGAAGCACAGAATGCACTGGCTAAAGTTATGAGTGTATAGACTCTGCATGCGTGCTACATCAATGTATAAACTTGCTGACAATGAGTGTGCAGACTCTGCGTGCAATGTATAAACAATGTATAGACTTTGCGTTATGAAGCACACATGCTATACAGACTTGTGCTAATGCAGCAAGTGGACAATGTACAGACTTCAAGTGCATGCAACAAGACAATGTGTAGACTTCAGCTCGTGCAAGCAAAGCCAATGTATAGACTTGGCGTTTGTGCAAGCAGAACGATGTACAGACTTTGTGTTGCGAACTCAGGCTGTACAGACTTTGAATGATGCATACACAAGACGCAACGAATGTACAGACTTAGAGTTCGTGCATGCTACAGTGCAATGTATAGACTTAGTGTTCTGCAGCCAGACAAATGAATGTACAGTCAATGTATAGACTTGGGTGTGTGTGTGCATGCTAGAAGCAATGTATAGACTTTATGTGCAATGCAAAGGCTGTATAGACTTAGCGTGCCTGAAGCAGGGCAATGTACAGACTTTAGTTGATGCCATCCGAAGAATGTATAGACTTGCAACAGTGAACGTAGGTAAAGATGACAATGTATAGACTTGCTCAGTTCAGCTGCATGAAGCAAGGCAATGTATGGACTTGCCGATGTACAGACTTAGTGCATGAAGCAAGGCAATGTATGGACTTCGAACGTGTGTAATGCAGTGATGTATAGACTTTGCATGAAGCAAGGCAAACGGATGTATAGACTTAGCATGAGACGCTAAGTGAGACAGTGCACAATGTATAGACTTAGCATGATGCACACACATAGACTGTACTGACTTCTATGAATGTAAAGACTTTGTGTAGACTGACTTCGATGAATGTATAGACTTGCTGAGATGCAACATAAGACGGTGCACACGAACAGACTGCAATGTGTAGACTTGTGCAAATGTGCAGACTTGCTAGTGCATGATGTGCAAACGTTGTACAGACTTGCTAAGCATGCATTGTATAGACTTATGTGATGTGCACGCGTGCAACTGATGAATGCACCTATACAGTGAACAAATGCAATGTATGCTAAACACAAAGACTGGCTCACTGTGATACTCTCACTGTGTTGCTATCATCAAAACAAAATAGCATATGCTTGTGCCTAAGGGGCACAACATTCTCCCCCTTTTTGATGATGGCAACAAAGTGACAGTGAGTCACCAAATTTTCTCCCCCTTTGACGTAATCAAAAAGAAAGAAACACATGAGTGAAACATGCAGATTACATTGTAGATTTCCCTTAGAACAGCTCAAACTCCCCCTGAATGAATAACTCCCCCTGAATTATTTCTCCCCTTTTGAGAAGGAATATGGATGGATGAAATAGATAATCAAAAGTTAGGAGGGAAGGAGCATGAATAAGGAAGGGGTCACTATACAACAGCTGAAGCATTGGTTCAGAAGGTGAGCATGATTATAAACAACTGTTAAAGCATAAGAATCAGCAATATATAGTCTTGAAAAAAATTCAGGTTTAATAGTGATAAATATAGAGTAATCCAGTTGACCACTGAAAAAGAGTTATAGACTCCATTTATAGCAATGAATCTAGGGCACATGGTTTTAATAGATAAGTCAGAAACAATACCCTTTGTGATTAAACATGGAAGTTCAAGAAAGGCAACTTGAATATGTATTGAGAAAAAATAATTTTCACTCAATGACTTTTGATTTCAAAGGGTTACAGTAGTTTGTTTTTCACTTTTTAATTTTTCAGAAACTGAGCTAAGTGAATAGACCAGTGGCATTTATGCTGTTGACATTAGGTGTACACCTTGATCAGAGGCAGGTACCCCCAGTTACTAGGCATAAACTACTAGATCTACTTCAGATCAAGACCTATAAAGAACAATTTTCACCTTTGACATTAAGGGTACACCTTGATTAGAGGCAAGTACCCCCAGTTACTTGGTGAAGACTCCCCCTATAGATTTGACCCTATGAACAGAGATAGTCTGAAGCACTTCTTGACTTATGAATTCTCCTGCTTCTTTGGAGGAGATCACAATTTCTCAGTGTAATTCAGCCATTACTCTGTCACTGTGTTTAGCTCTTTACATTTATGATCTTATTTACTGCTGCCCTGATTTCTTTTAGAGTGATTGTTTAAAAACAGTATACACTCTTATTCACATTTTCTAGACATATCCAGTTTAACACATTTAGGCATTAAAAAAACTTTTTATATTCTACCCATGAGACAGAGATTAAGAGCTATAAAAGTTTTCTTTTATCTCAAGTTCTGAACTGCAGACACTTAACTCTTCAATTTATAAAAGTTAAACCTTTAGTTCCTTTCAATTTGCAAGTGTGATTCTTATAAATGAACAATTGCAATAACCACAGCTCAATGTACTAAACCAGAAGCAAAACTGTTGTTCAGTGAAGGTGATAGGGAAACGATAGCAATAGACATTAAGATCCAAGAGCATCTGATGTCAAAGAATATGAATGAATTGAGTGGGGACTATGAGGAGTGAAAAAGATTCAATGTCCTGAACTTAACTCTCAGCTCCCCCTGACACCATGATGCAACAATATGCTATGCAACGCTTTCAACTAACTAAATGCAGACTATGCAACAATGATACATAAGGCAAGTATGCAATCAATTCAAGTTTATGCACCCAAGACATGAACATTTTATCCTTTTTTAGATTTTTCAAATTTAATGATATGCAGTACACTGCTCTATATGAAGACTTGACCCTTGGTACTTGGCGGAGAACCTGGTCTCAAGGACCATCTCACACATAGTAAGAACCTCCAGACAGATTTCCCTATCTTTTAGTAGCTTACCATTTAATATACCAGGGTTATGCAAAGAGATGCAGTGCAAAGCAGTCCTATATGCAATAACTGGCAAGAGAAGAGCATTAAATTCATGCAAAATTAAATTCAGTAGCTGAGTCTGGAATGCAGACTGATCAGCTAGACCAGAAGAAGACATCAGAAATCAAGCAAACAAATCAATAATTTTAGATGATGAAATTTAAACAAGGTGTTTAGAACTAACCTGAAAGGTAGGATCCTGGGGTTTCTCATACTTGAGTGCCTTAGTTTATTAACCCTTGTTTATTCCTTAACCCAAGGCACACCTGCAGATCATCAAACTATTTTGCACAAATAGGCACCCAAGATGTCTTGGGTCCTGACATGACAGTTACACCTTTGGATGGTGCTCTCCTCATGTTCAACACTTTAGAGTCATCTACCCTCTTCAAATAGCAGTTAGCCTTGGAATGTCCTAACTGTCCACAGTAATAACAAGAGATAATAGATTTCATATTCTCCTTGTAGACATTAGCATTGGCATGAACTTGGTGTGAGTGAACATGATTAATTCAGTTATTAACATGGAAATTTTTCTTTTCATAACCAGCCAGCCAACAATTAAGAGCTCTGTGCCCTGGCTTTCCACAGTTAAAGCATGCAATATGCTGAACTTTTGAAACAAGAATATTTCCATGAGAAGCATTGTTTACAAGAAATTTATTGTAACCAAAATCATTTCCGTTTACAGGGAATTTAACAAATTCTGAGTTAGATTTCTTTCCCTGAGCATGGCAACAGTCCTTGACTGTATGGCCATGTTTTCCACATTCAAAACATGAAGAATTCATTCTGTCAAAATTCTTATAAAATGCATGTCTTTTTACAGGGATTTTAACAGGTTTGGAGTTAAGTGTTCTTCCCTTAGCATGCCAACAATTTGCAACAATATGGCCCAATTTGCCACAATGAAAACATTGAAGCTTCTTTTTATGAGATGCATGATTTTTAGCATGGAACAATTTATTATGCATTCTAACAGCAGACAGGTCATCTATTTCCATTAGCCTACATTCACGCATGAGATGACCTATTTTATGACAATAAAAGCATTGAGGTCTTTTGGTTTGAACAGAAGAGGGTTTCTTCATATTAGAATTCCTAGCATGAATTCTATCAGATTTCAATTCATCCTTCTTCATGATAAAACAATCAACCATCTCATGACCAAACTTTCCACAGTAAAAACATTTGACATTCTTGACAGTAGATTTGATGGCCTGAACTTTCTTAGCATGCTGATTGTTATCATTCTTTTTCAATACTTTCCTTTTGTGTTTTATTTTCTTATTCTCTTGATTAGCAGGCATATTTGAAGAAGAAGCTGAAGTGCTAGCTAACTCAGAGCTACGCACAAAGGTTGTGTACAATCTTTTTCTCTCTTCCTGCTTACTGCCTCCATCAGAGACTTTCTTCTTAGATGCAGCCTTCAGATTTTCTTTATTCTTAAAAGACTCATATAGAGATTTGTTCAGTTCAGTGATTTCATTTTTGAGAGAAGAAATGAGCATTTTAGAGTTTGTGATCTTTTCATTGAGTATTACATTAATAGCTTTGCAGCTATCAATCTCTTCTATTAATGTACTCACTCTCTCACACTCATTTTCAAAAGAACTCTTCCCTTTTTCTAACATTAAGAGTCTCTCAGACATTTCAGTATTTAGAAACTTCAGCTCTTCATTCTCCTTTCTTATCTGCTCATTCTGAACCCGTTCATTAGTTAGGATTTGATCATTTCCTAATGAATTCAGCTTATCTTCTAGTTCAGAAATCTTGGCAGTAAGTTCATCATTTTCAATTTTCATTAAATTATTCAGCTCCTTATGTTTGTAAACATCCATCAAACATGCATCAAAAGATTCTTTCAGTTTAGAACAATTTTCATAGGGAGCTTTCAAATTTATCTGATCACATTTCTTTTTCAACCTTTTATTCTGAGATTTTAATTTTTCACATCTATTAGAAAGTTCCTCATTTATATCCCATAAATCATCAATTGAGATTTCTTCGGATTCAGATTCAGAATTTACCTTGGATGAGGCTTCCTCATCATCATTTCCCCGATTTGCCATCATGCAGCTATCCTCATGTTCGTTATGAGCAGAAATGACTCTGTCATATATCTCCTTTCCAGAAGTGCACCTGAGAGCAAAAGGATATATATCAGAATTAATCGCAGCTCTCAAGATATTAAGAATTATGACATTGTCACGGTTCTTTATTCTATCCTCTCTAGACCACTTGGTCTCATCATGAGGTAATTGATGTGGGCCTTTAGATAGTAGACTCCATAGTTTGGGATCAATGGAGTCTACGTACACACATAGGCCTCCTAGCCAACTATTGAGGTTAGAACCATCATAAACTGGAGGACGAGCCATTTGGACAGATGACAAACAGATTCAGCGCACAGAACAATTGACAAGAAATGTACTAGAAGCGAAAAAAGCACCGAATACAGAAAGATCGGATCTACAGGTCGTTGGACCCTCTGTGCAGACACCCGCTCTGATACCAATTGTTGGGACGCTAAAGGTGATCTAGAGGGGGGTGAATAGATCAGTCACCCGATAAAAATAACTACAGCAGATTCAGGTGCGGAATGAGAACTTCTGCTAAACAGATAGAGCGCACAAAGCAAAGACCAACCAGAATAGATGAAGAGCCGTCCTAAACAATCATCTACTGCGCAAAGAACAAGATAAAGAGGCAATGCAAACCATAAAGCAATCACACAGTAGACAGGAGTTTTTAGGTGGTTCGATCCTCCAGACCTACGTCCACCCCACACTCAACCAAGTGTGGCTTACTGCTGCGCAACACAGCTTGTGTCAGCTGGGCCTTACAGCTTAGCCTACAACCGCTGGGGACTACAGCTTAACCCGTCCAGAGGAATCCTCCTCTGCCCGCTGAGCAACACAGCTTGCTGTCCGAGACCAAGTCTCGCCCGCTGAGGAATTACAGCTTGACCTATCCAGTGGAATCCTCCACTGCAACCGCTGGGGATTACAGCTTACCCGTCCAGTGGAATCCTCCACTGCAAACCCGCTGACACACAGCTTGATGAAACATTTCAGAAATCAAAACAAAAACAAACGAAAAGCAAAATGTATCCTTGTAGGGAATAAAGCTCAAACAGTTGAGTAAACTCAGATCTGGTTTTGAACCAAAGATCTGAGGAACAAATCTCTCTCAACTCTTCTCTCTCTCAACTCTCTCAACTCTCTCTCTCAACTCTCTTTCTTTTCTCTTCTTCTGGATCGAACGGGCTCTCTGCTCTTCTGCTTTTACTTCAAGTCTTCTGTATGTTCGATCAGTCTTCTCCTGAGGAAGAAGTCCTCTTTATATAGCAGTTCCAGCAAGAGCAGCACTGGGCGCGTGTCTTCCACAGTTCCCGCCCAAATGCTTTGGCCACGTGTCATCATCCTGTCAGCCCTTCCAGCCTCGGATCACGTGCCATTCTTAAGCTTCACGAACAGTACCTGTCAGACAGAGAGAATTATCAGTTTAAGACTATAGAACCTTGTACAGACTTTGTAGTGTGTAATGTAGTGTGTAGACTTTGCAATGTATAGACTTTGCAATGCGAAGACAAAGCATGTACAGACTTCACGTATGCAAGGTTATGGCATGTACAGACTTTGTGAATGCAAAGCTAAAGCATGTACAGACTTGGAAATGCTTGAAGCACAGAATGCACTGGCTAAAGTTATGAGTGTATAGACTCTGCATGCGTGCTACATCAATGTACCAACTTGCTGACAATGAGTGTGCAGACTCTGCGTGCAATGTATAAACAATGTATAGACTTTGCGTTATGAAGCACACAGGCTGTACAGACTTGTGCTAATGCAGCAAGTGGACAATGTATAGACTTCAAGTGCATGCAACAAGACAATGTGTAGACTTCAGCTCGTGCAAGCAAAGCCAATGTATAGACTTGGCGTTTGTGCAAGCAGAACGATGTACAGACTTTGGGTTGCGAACTCAGGCTGTACAGACTTTGAATGATGCATGCACAAGATGCAACGAATGTACAGACTTAGAGTTCGTGCATGCTACAGTGCAATGTATAGACTTAGTGTTCTGCAGCCAGATAAATGAATGCACAGTCAATGTATAGACTTGGGTGTGTGTGTGCATGCTAGAAGCAATGTATAGACTTTATGTGCAATGCAAAGGCTGTATAGACTTTATGTGCAATGCAAAGGCTGTATAGACTTAACGTGGCTGAAACAGGGCAATGTACAGACTTTAGTTGATGCCATCCGAAGAATGTATAGACTTGCAACAGTGAACGTAGGTAAAGATGACAATGTATAGACTTGCTCAGTTCAGCTGCATGAAGCAAGGCAATGTATGGACTTGCCAATGTACAGACTTAGTGCATGAAGCAAGGCAATGTATGGACTTCGAACGTGTGTAATGCAGTGATGTATAGACTTTGCATGAAGCAAGGCAAACGGATGTATAGACTTAGCATGAGACGCTAAGTGAGACAGTGCACAATGTATAGACTTAGCATGATGCACACACATAGACTGTACTGACTTCTATGAATGTAAAGACTTTGTGCAGACTGACTTCGATGAATGTATAGACTTGCTGAGACGCAACATGAGACGATGCACACGAACAGACTGCAATGTGTAGACTTGTGCAAATGTGCAGACTTGCTAGTGCATGATGTGCAAATGTTGTACAGACTTGCTAAGCATGCATTGTATAGACTTATGTGATGTGCACGCATGCAACTGATGAATTCACCTATACAGTGAACAAATGCAATGTATGCTAAACACAAAGACTGGCTCACTGTGATACTCTCACTTTGTTGCTATCATCAAAACAAAATAGCATATGCTTGTGCCTAAGGGGCACAATAAGGGAGAGCTCGTCGGTGGGAGGGGGTTCAGGGAGGGTGGGGGGGATGTCGGAGATGGGATGGGGGTTCAGGGAGGTCGGAGGGGGAGGGGGAGCTCGGAGGTGGGAGGGGGGTTCACAGAGGGTGGGGAGGAGGGGGGGTCGCCGGTGGGAGGGGGGTTCAGGGATGTCGTCAGAGGGTCCGGGGGTGGGGGGGAGGGGGGGAGCAGCAAGAGGTGGTCGCTGGGGGGAGGGGGGTGCGGTGGGTGGTGGGGAGGGGAGAGAGGGAGGTGCCAGCAGGAGGGGGGCTCTGGTGGGGGGGAGGGGCCAGTAGGAGGTCTGGGAGGGATTAATTAATTATTTTTTATTTTATTTAATATATTTTGTATTCATTGAAGGATAATCAGTCGAGAGGAAGGGAACGAGAGATTCGAAGATTATTTTACAAATAAACAGTAAGTAAAAATTTAATTTCAGACAGATATGTGTTGTTTCATTTTTTTAATTTCTGTAATCTTATTTAGATTTATTGGTAGGATGTCTTATTTTTTTTGGATGAATACTTTTTTTAAAGCAAAACAGCCCTTGTGGATTTAAAATAACCAGTTGTCCTTCAGCAGAGACTCCTCATCACACCAATCTCCATTGTGAGTTTTGATTTTGTCAATGGTCATTCTAGCTCTCCTTTGTTTCACTTGAAGATGATAGAACTTTATGTTTCGATCCCCTAACTGCAGCCAGTGAGCTTTGGCTTTCTGCCCCCAGAAAATTTCTTCAAGGTGAAGGCATCTTCTAAGTGCAGCTTGTGCAATTTGGAGAGATACCCTGTTTCCTTCATTAGGATCTTCATCAAAATCTTTTTCAGCCTGCTTCACCTCATCCTCTGCAGTAGCTTTCTTATCAAAAATGTTGCCAAAATGTTCCTTATTCCACTGCTTTATCACAAATTTGATAGCCTTCAATTTGTGCTGGAGGACTAAAAAAGGATTGTAGTGGTCGAGAGAAGCAGCATCCCAGGCCTTCCTCACTGTTGTTTTAAATTTATCATCCTCCAGCCACATGTGCTGGAAAACAAATCTGCTAGGCTTGGACTTTGGATGAGGTTGCTGGATAAGAAGCGAGGATTGATCCGAGGGTTCTCTCATCAAGTGCTTAATAGTAAGGACATGGGCTTTTTCAGCCCAACAATCATTAAACAATACTCTGTACAGCCTGGCCTTAATGTTCCTGACCCCAATCTGATTATTAGACCAAGTGAAAGAGTTGCCCACATAACCAGCATCCATAAGACCTGGGAGAGCAACGAAGCCCTGGAGGTCAGTCATGGAATTGATATAGCCCATAGTGCCCCCCTTCTTCTCCTCGGGAGATAAAACAACATTAAAGTCACCCCCCTTCTTCTGGTCAACTAGATATCCTAGGAATCAAACACTTTGTAAATTACTCAGGAGACTTTATACATCCTGACTTTGACATATTTGTCTAAGTTGCACACACAAGATTAGATTGTTATTTTATTAGTCATAATTAGACATCATCCAAATACTGAACTCAACACATTGGTGTAGTTCTAAACAGCCCCCCTCCCCTGGGGCTTGTTCTTTATAAGAGAACCCACCCACCTCATTTGAACCTTGTCTTATGATGATAAGAAGATATAGAGAAATGGAATGACCACATATCTTAAGTAATACATATATACAAAGATGTGGATAAATACAAAGAAATCAAAATTCTCTATAGCAATAGGTAAATACCCAAAAACTTCGTTTTGTGATTTAAAACTTTGTGGATTTTAATTGCATGTAAATATATTTTTAAATCTGATTTTAATAGAAATTTGATGTTATTTTGACTCAAAAATGTAGATTGTTTAGCTTCGATGTTCTTCATTTGAAAAATTTTGTAATTTGGGTGTTATTTAATTTGATATATGCATAATGATAATTGCATTGTTATTTAATTTTTTGTTATGTAAATGCATGTGGTATTCCCTGTAAGCTGAGGTGTGTGTGTGCGACCAAACATTACACGCACCTTAGGAGAGCGCGTTAAAACCGTGTCAAGACTTTGGGATTGATGTGTATGTTCTCATTTGTTTATGAGAATGTATATATCTACCTCAAAGTTTTGAATTGTCCCGTTTGGACAGTCTGTGAATGTTTGATCGCACTTAGGCAGTCATTTACTATATGTGTTTGGATGGTTTGTTGAGAATTTTGGTTACGTCTCCTCACTCTTCTCTGATATACCATTATTGATTTTGAGTGTTTTCTTAACCACTTACTTGTAAGTGTTTAGGAAAATTTCAAAATCAATAAATATTTTTGGTATATCGGAGAAGTGTGGGGAGATGATGCTGAAATTTTCAGCAAATCGTGCAGCACATATAGTAAGTGATTGTGCGATCAAACCTTCATGGATGGGTTAAAAAGTGATAATCTAATTAATGTTCCTCTTCCAACTGTAAATGGTCTATGATGAACGATGTGAGGAAAGGGTCGGGTGTAATATCATGAGTAATGATTTGAAAGTTAGGATGTGTATTGTCATTTATTGGGTGCAGGCAAAATGTCGACAGATCGTTCATGGATGTATCGTAGAATAGTTGATCGGGTGGTGTCAGATGACTTTAACCTTGGGGTTGAGAGTTTCATTCAATTTGCATTGGGGAATCCAAATGCAGCAATAGATCGCGACGGTCACATTCGATGCCCTTGTTCAAGTTGTAGAAACTTGAGGTGGTGTTCAACATGGGATGTGCAACATCATTTGTACATGAAAGGGTTCGTGGATGGTTATACGAATTGGACGTGTCATGGTGAGCAATTCTTGAGGTATGAGCCCGACAATATTGCAGGCACAAGTGGGTACGTGGATATGGTTGTAGATGCTGCTGGTCCTAGTTTTAATGTTCATGAGGAAGCGCCGAATAAGATAGCCGAAAGATCTTATGAACTACTTAGGGATGCTGATGAGCCGCTGTGGGATGGTTGTGAAAAGCACACTCGATTGTCTGCAGTGTCACAGTTGTTGAACTTGAAATCTGAATTTCACATCAGTGAGACTTGTTTTGACCATCTCCTCCTCTTGATCAAGAGTATGTTGCCTCGAGACGAGAAGTTGCTAGAAACTTTTTACCGTGCAAAAAAGATGGTCAATGACTTAGGACTTGGATATGTGAAAATAGATGCATGTCCGAATCATTGTATGTTATATTACAAAGATGATGCAGATAAGATATCATGTTCCATTTGTGGCCATGACAGATTCAAACCTAAGGGGGGGTCAATTCAAAGGCAAAAGATGTACCTTACAAGGCGTTGCGATACTTCCCTCTTATGCCTAGGCTGCAGCGGCTGTATATGTCCTCAAAGACGGCTCGACATATGACATGGCACACCGAAAGAGTACGTCGTACCGATGATATAATCAGTCATCCTGCCGATGGTGAAGCTTGGACTCACTTTAGTTGTACTCATCATGCCTTTTCAAGGGAGTGCGGTATTGTTCGATTGGGTTTATGCACAAATGGTTTTAATCCATTCGGTGGTTCAGTGGCATCTTATTCTTGTTGGCCAATGTTCATGACACCGTACAACCTTCCGCCGCACATGTGCATGAAGCGAGAAAATCTATTTTTATCCTTAGTAATTCCTGGTCCAAAAAGTCCCGGAAAAAATTTGGACATATATCTCAGGCCGTTGATTGATGAGCTCAAATTTTTATGGACTGATGGAGTTGTTACTTATGATGCATATAGGAAGCAAAATTTTATTATGAAGGCTGCACTGATCTGGACAATAAGTGACTTCCCTACATATGGAATGCTATCTGGTTGGAGCACACATGGGAGGTTAGCATGTCCTTACTGTATGAAAGATACCAAATCATTTGTATTGAAACATGGTGGGAAAGCATGCTGGTTTGATTGCCATCGGCGGTTGCTACCAAGTGACCATCCTTTTCGAAGGCAAAAAGACTCGTTTAAAAAAAATACTGTTGAAATGGATGAAGCTGACTTGCAACGGGTGTCGGGTCTACATATGGCGTCACGGGTGCATAATTTACCAAATGTAGTTCAATTGTCTGGTAGCACACGGCAACTCCCTAGTTTTGGAAAGGATCACAACTGGAACAAGAAAAGTATTTTTTGAGAATTACCTTATTGGTCAACTCTTCTTGTACGACACAATCTGGATGTCATGCATACCGAGAAGAATTTTTTTGATAATGTGTTCAATACGATCATGAATGTTAAAGGGAAAACAAAGGACAACGTCAAAGCACGTATGGATTTAAAGATGCTTTGTAAACGTCCAGAACTGGAACTACAGAACGTAAATGGCAAAACTGTGCAGCCTAAAGCAACTTACGTGCTTCATGATACATAGATCAAGGAAGTATGCCAGTGGTTGAAACAGTTGAGATTCCCAGATGGATATGCATCCAACATAGCCCGTTGTGTGAATGTTAATGAGGGGAAAATATATGATATGAAAAGTCACGACTGTCATGTGTTCATGGAGAGGCTACTGCCCATTGCATTTCGTGATTTGTTGCCAAAGCAGATATGGGGAGCACTAGCTGAGGTGAGTCAATTTTTCAAGATTTTATGTGCATCTGAACTCAGACTTCGGGATGTACAAACTATCGAAGAAAAAGTTGTCACAACCATTTGCAAGCAAGAGAAGATATTTCCTCCGGCATTCTTTGATTCGATGGAGCACCTAGTCATTCATTTGCCATATGAGGCTATCGTCGGAGGGCCAGTACAATTTCGATAGATGTATCCATTTGAGAGGTATGTGACAATTTTGTTAACTTACAAGTCGTCCATAGCCGGTACATATCGTTGCCATCTGACTTGTTGTTGTAGGTGCATGCATGAATTAAAAATGAAAGTTCACAACAAGGCACAGGTGGAGGGTTAGATTGTTGAGGCATACATTCTTGAAGAAATTTCGAACTTCTGTTCTATGTACTTTGAGCCAGAGATTCAATGTCACGCCCCGACGTGGAATATCGGGACGTACAGTCGGGAACAAGCTGACAAGAGAGAGATCTATCTAAAATAATACACAAGTGCTACAAGATGGAAATACTAAATGATCAAAACAACCACAATTGATACAATAACCTCAAATTCAACTTGTTACAATTGGAATAACAACCACTAAACTCAATAACATAACTGAAACTAAATGCTCTCCAAAACACAACTGAAAGCAAGATAACACACTGCTAACACACTAGAACTGACACACTCATGACATCACTCCTGCCCTTCCCCATCGGTAAGCGCGTCACCTGAAAAGCCTGGAAAGGGGGGAAAACACAACTATGAGCTGACGCTCAGTAGGAAATAACAGACAGGTATAAGTGATTAACAGTTTAAATTACATTTTTAAAATGTCATGCTATAAAGGATAATGCAATAAAAGGATAATGACGATATAATGAAACAAAACTAAAGATCTTGTAAGGTCAAGAAATATACAATTGATAATGATTAACAAGGATAATAGATACAAGAATTTACAACAGGAGATATAACAAGAGACAATAGTAAGGAATTGGCCACAAGCAAGTGATAAAAGTTCATTCGCGATCAAGTAACAAGTAACAAGTAACAAGTGATGTTTGTCATAGACGCAACAAGCAAGCAAGTATTTCGGTGTAATGCCCCACCATGTCATTAGCATCCCATGGGCTCAGTAATTTTTCGGGCGCTCTCCCCAGGACCAGACCGGGCCCTTATGATGCGATGGCATTTATTTTTATGGGTCCAAAGTCCCACCCGTCCAGACATTCAGTCAATTTTAATGGCCAATCAATCAGAGGAATTTCTGTCAAGAGTATGAGATTTAAGGACTAACATGTCCTTGGATTCCAAACAAAAACTCGGTTGATACGGTCACTCCGGTGCCGTATTACAAGAACTGGACCAAAGCTTGGTCCGTGGGGTCAAGAAAGAACGGCTGACAGCATACCATTCAAGTGTGTAAGTAATACATTCTACTGGAGTAATAGTGACTAAAACAGCAACTTAACAATCCATTTAATCCTAATCACCAAGTTAATATATCAAAGATTATCCATTATCATTTGCATTTAAGACAATTGCCAAAAAGCTAATTCAAGGTGATAAGGTAAAGGAACAAGATTGTACAGGAAGGAAATAGCATGTATTAACAGAGATTTAGTTACACCATTAACCACTGATTATGTGGGTTTCTATTTAACCATTGTATATATTGCAATTAAGATGATGAATGGCATGTTTTTACATCATGATAGAACATAGGAACCAAAGTAATTGGAAATCATAAGGTTCATGAATAGGTCACTGGTTCTTCCAGAATATACTTTTCAATAGGTCTAAGCTAATTAGGTCGATCCCCTAAGGATCCGGATCGATCCACGGGTCGCAAAAGGAAGAAGACCGAGTTTCTGGTGCATGGGTCGACCCCTGCAAAACCGGGGTCTGCCTGCTGGATGGGTCGACCCCTGGGGTCGACCCCCACAATTCTGCAGGAAGGGTCGACCCTTGGGGTCGACCCCCATGCAGGGCCTGGATGGGTCGACCACAGGGGTCGACCCTCGCGCCTGGGCCGAATGGGTCGACCCTCGGGCCTACCAGGGTTCCCAGAAAACGGGTCGACCCCCGGGGTCGACCACAGCAAGAACAGCAACGTAAGTTGCTTCAGGAAAATACATAAACCCACCCAATTGAGGTCCAATTGAGTTGAAATCAAAACCACATGATCTAGGAATCCTAATAGACATTCTAGGGTCATGATACATGAGTTTAAAAACATGAATTTTTACAGAAATCGATTAAATCACAACTTATACATGATAAATACATGAAAACCCTAGTTCCTGACCTACTTCTACTAAATCATGCAATTCTCTCAACATAAGTAATGAATTTTGGGGCTTCTTGCGTCAAAAGAAAGCTAACTCGATTATGAATCCAACCATGTATAATATGCTACATGAAGATCAGGTTACATGACTCAAAATTACCCCGAAATCAAGCTCTGACTTAAAGGAACACTATATGAATCATGTTTTAGGTATGCTCTTACAAAAATTCAAAATTCACGAGGCATGCTCAATGGAATTTGGGCCTTTCTATGTTAAATGAAAGATAACAGGATGCTGATTACTTCATATAAGTTAATTAGAGTTTGGTTGTTAGATCCTACCTCAAATCGGAGAAAGAATTCGAAACCCTAGAATGAAGAACAAGCTTGACAGCAGCTCACAAAAAGCTCGATATCTCCACGGATACCTAATGAAATTTGGGGCTTTCAGTCCCATTGGATAGATCTCGCCGAGCTGATCAAGATACTATATTTACAAGTCTCATTTGGTTAAGGGTACCTACCTTAATCGACGGATTAAAGGGCTGGAGATGAAGAACGACGAACTACCAACACCCTCCACCAAAACGACGAATGCTCCCAGATCTGGACTCCTCGTCGGCTGACCCAGCTACCAAATGAAACTAGAGTCGAAAAATTACATTTCTATAGGTCATGGGGCTTCTGGATCCTTCGGAGTTGGGAGTATTTGGCGCTACAAGGTACGTGTTAGAAACGGCGCCGGAATCCTTGACTCGACCAAAACTATGTCGGCAGCACGTTTTGGGGCTAGGTTTACCTCAAATTGATTGAGGGTAAATGTTCCTTACCTCGTGGCCTTCCATTTGCCCTTGATTTCAGATCATTTGGTTGAGTATTGAGGTCGAATTTCACGTTTTAATCCAAGGTTAGGTAAGGGTCAAAAAGTGTGTACTTTTGGGCTTAATCTCTAAGTAGATCTTACCAAGGATTTACAATGGCTTAATGCCAGAAGGAAAAGTTATTATCTACATCGACCTTAACCTGTTTACTATTTTTATGGATTTTTATAAGGTAGTCGAATTTTCACTTATACTATTTCTAACGAATTAAATATTAATAAATCTAAAATTCAATTATTAATTCAATAAAATTCTATTCTCAATTAATAAAAGCTTAATAAGAAATATTGGGCTCAATTAAATAATTTGGGGTCTTACATTCAAACTCATCGTACTCGACCTCCACGTAATGATGATGGGGGAGTGGATGAATGGTCCGATCATCTCTTCATATTTAAACATCCTGGACGTGCGTTCGGACGTTGCTTGACTCGCACGCTCGAAGATAGAGAGTTGCACGCCGTTGAGATATATATTTTCTGAATTTCCTCGAGATTGAATCTTATGTTGAGTAAGTTCTTAATTCACATTTCCAGCAAGTCCATAAGTTGTTCATCCTTCTTCTGCAGTTCATTTAAAGTAGTAGTGCATTTATATTGCAGGCAATTTGATTCAGAATTAGCTGAAAAATGCCCAAATATCCAGGACGTGGAGATTGAAAAAGAACGCGAGAAGTTTTTTTCCAAATGGCTGAGAAACCGAGTTAGTGTCAACTATGAATATATATGTTTGTATTTACGTATGTTGAAGTAATTGTTATTATTTTAACTACTCTAATTTGAATATAGGTTGAACAAGATCTCATTACTGATCAAAGAGTACAACATATAAGTTATGGCCCCTCGAACCAGACACGTGCCTATCCAGGATATATTGTGAATGGATACAAATTTCATACAAGGGATTATGGGCGAAATTAATCTACGATGAACAGCGGCGTATCTGTGAAGGGAAGTTTATATAATGAAGTGGAATTGGACTACTATGGTATTCTTGAAGAAGTCATAGAACTTCAGTATTTGGGACAAGACAATCATGTATACATATTTAAGTGTCAATGGTTTGATCATAATTCTGTTCGACATGACACAAATTATGGGATTGTCAATGTCAAGCATAGGTCAAAACTTTAGACCTATGAACCGTTCATTTTAGCCGCACAAGCTCAGCAAGTGTACTATTCAAGCTATCCATCATCCAAGAATAGAGATTGGTGGGCAGTTTGCAGGGTTAATTCAAAACTCTTTCCCACTTATGAGTTAACTATGAGTGGAGATGTCTCAGAGGTTGCTAGTGCTGAATATTATCAATCAGACGAAGTTGGCGTTGTCAGTTCCTCTAGGTTTAATCTGGACGAATCTGATGAGCCACTGTCATTACGTACGCGAGATGAAGTGGAAGAAGTCGATCCGATGGAGCTAAATGTTGATGTTAGAGGGGAGGAAGAATCAGATGAAGATGAAGAGTTTGAATCTGATGAGGCTACTATGGATGACGAAGATGATGATGATGAGCTAGATATATCAACATGAGGGAGGCATGTTTTGATAATTTAGTAAGCTGATTCTTACTTTTTAAGCATAATTTTAAATAACATTTGTCTAGCCTTATATAATTGTGGATTAATATGTATTAATTGTTTTGTTATTAATAAGGAAATAGTGCGAGGAGGTCGTACTAGGAGTAGGAGGAGACAAGGCAGTGAGAGGGGCGCTACTCCCTCCTCGCTAGCATCTTCTTCAGACACAGGTATATTTTCATCAATAAGTTAGCTATATAAATATTTTAATTATTTACTAACTTAAAAGAATTTTTTTATAGGTCTAAGTGTCGGCTCACCACCACTTGTACAGACGCCACCACCACTACTTACAGGTCTTAGTGCCCTCCCACCACCTCCCGCTACAGATATATCTATTTTAATTTTTAGTAACATGTTGCATTTACTTATGAAAATTAAATCTTGCAGGTGTCAGTGGCCTCCCACCTATTGTGCAGATGTCACCCCGACCACCTCCCGCTGCAGGTATGTATATTTTAATTATATGTTCGCAATATTTGTATCACTCCACATGAAAATTAATTCTTGCAGGTCTCAGTGGCCTCCCACCTGTAGTGCAGACGCCATCCCCACCACCTCCCGCTACAGGTATGCATATTTTAATTTAAAGTTCCCAATATTTGTTTTACTTATGAAAATTAATTCTTGCAGGTGTCAGTGGCCTCCCACCTATTGTGCAGATGTCACCCCGACCACCTCCCCCTGCATGTATGTATATTTTATTTATAAGTTCGCAATATTTGTATCACTCCACATGAAAATTAATTCTTGCAGGTTTCAGTGGCCTCCCACCTATTGTGCAGATGTCACCCCGACCACCTCCCGCTGCAGGTATGTATATTTTAATTATATGTTCGCAATATTTGTATCACTCCACATGAAAATTAATTCTTGCAAGTCTCAGTGGCCTCCCACCTGTTGTGCAGACGCCACCCCCACCACCTCCCACTGCAGGTATGCATATTTTAATTTAAATTCTCCAATATTTGTTCTACTTATGAAAATTAATTCTTGCAGGTCTCAGTGGCCTCCCACTTGTTGTGTAGACGTCACCCCCACCACCTCCCGATGCATGTATGTATATTTTAATTTAAATTCTCCAATATTTGTTCTACTTATGAAAATTAATTCTTGCAGGTCTCAGTGGCCTCCCACCTATTGTGCACTTATGAAAATTAATTATGTTATTTCAAAGATCTGTAATGTAATACACTTAGTTTTACTTGTGAAGATCTATTCTTACAGATCCCAGTGCCCTCCCACCACCTCCCACTTGTACAGGGCACACCCCCACCAGTCAGCCACTTGACGATGCCAGCAGTCGTCACGAGCGAGGCACGGCCCATGATAGACGTCGCCCGTGTTGGATCTCCGGGTAAATCTATAAGGTTATATTACATTAATTAGCCTTCAACTGTCTAATATGAATAATTTGACATTTGCAATTGCAGTAAGAAATTTGAACCCCACAAAGCTGTCCATCATTCCACCGAACTCATGTTGGCACATGTGCCCGGGGCAGCATCCACTTTCAGAGAATTTCCGATGGCCGTCCGCGATTCATTGTACAACATGTTCTTAGTAAGTAATTACGTCATTTAATTCAAGTATTTCCCAAACTCAATTTACAACAGTATACTAAGTGTGAAAAGTAATTGATTTACAACGGTCTTTTCAATTCACATGTGGACATGACGCGGCGAGATGTCGTCGTGCCTGGGAGTCTACTATGCAGTCAAGTTACAAGAGGAAAATACATGAGGTCCGAGCACACGCTAAAAAATTGAGTGGGGGGAGTGAAGGCCGACAATTGTGGAAGGTGCACCGCCCTCTATGGATGAGGCAAGAGGATTGGGAGATATCTTGTGACCATTTTGCCGACCCCAAGTGGATAGAAAAGTCCGAAAAAGCCAAAGCAAACAGGGCGTCGAAACCAGGTTCAAATTTACATACGAGTGGGTCCATCTCTTATGCGGCTCATAAACAAAAATTGGTAAGTAATATAACAATTTATCTTCTTACAATTTATCCCAATATTTGACTTTTTTTTACTATGAATTGTATAACAGGCTGTGGAGCTTAATCGACCTCCGTCGTTCCTCGAGGTGTTCGACAGAACATACAAAAAGAAGGGAACTAATCATTTTGTGAGTGAGACAGCTAAGTCAGCAGCGGTAAGTTTATCTACATATGTAACTTGTACCGTTCATTTAAATCGGCATGTAATTCATATGAAATTGACTAGTTATTTTATTCAATTTGTAGGAAACATATAGCAAAGCAGTGACAGAAAAGTACGGGGAGGGAGACACGCAGCAGCCGGAGTTCGATCCTGTAGAGTGGGTGGCAACAGCTGGCATACCGAAGAAAGGCCGGCTATATGGTTTTGGGGAGAGCCAAGACGCTAGCGCGGTGATATCATCGTGTGCGAGTTCTAGATATGACCAAACCAGTAGCAGTGCCTTCACTATACCTTCCGTTGCCCCCAGCGCTTCTGCCAGCGACATGATGGACATGGTCCGATCGCAGATTTCTGATATGCAGCGGCAGCAGCAGCGGCATTTCCGACATGAGATCTCTAGCCAGCAGGCAATCATTTTACAGGTAATCAGTGGCCTCCTCTCCCAGGGGGGAATGGTCCCTCAGCAATCAACCACCACCACAGCACAGGCCGCACATGTGAGTGTTTACTATGTTTTTATTTTGATGGAATTACTCAATTATGTTCATTTGAAATTTTAAAACTCATTTACTTTAGAAGAAGTGAGAAAATCTGGGGTTCGGGGGTCGGATGGCCGTGCTAATCATTCCAACATGACTGGGGAGATGAAAGTGACTTGTCAGAACTGACAGAATCCAAATCGGATGCCCGGTTTGAGCTCGGCGCTCAAAGTTCATTTTTAAAATACACTTAGTTTAAATGAACTGCTAGGTCGGGTCTGGGGGTCTAAAACTTGAAATACCGATCGGATGGTCGTGCCGATCATTCCAACACAACCTAGGAGATGGAAGTGACTTGCAAGAACTGACGGAATCCAAATCGGATGCTCGGTTTGAGCTCGACGCTCAAAGTTCATTTTTAAAATACACTTAGTTTAAATGAACTGCCAGGTCGGGTCTGGGGGTCTAAAACTTGAAATACCGGTCAGATGGCCGTGCCGATCATTCCAACATGACCTGAGAGATGGAAGTGACTTGTCAGAACTGACGGAATCCAAATCGGATGCCCGGTTTGAGCTCGGCGCTCAAAGTTCATTTTTAAAGTACACTTAGTTTAAGTGAACTGCCAGGTCGGGTCCGGGGGTCTAAAACTTGAAATACCGGTTGGATGGCCGTGCCGAACATTCCAACATGACCTGGGAGATGAAAGTGACTTGTCAGAACTGACACAATCCAAATCGGATGCCCGGTTTGAGCTCGGCGCTCAAAAGTGCATTCTCCAAATACACTTAGTTTAAATGAACTGCCAGGTAGGGTCCGGGGGTCTAAAACTTGAAATACCAGTCGGACGGCTGTGCCGATCATTCCAACACGGCCGGGGAGATGAAAGTGACTTGTCAGAACTGACATAATCCAAATCAGATACCCGGTTTGAGTTCGGCGCTCAAAGTTCAGTTTTAAAATATACTTAGTTTAAATGAACTGCCAGGTCGGGTCCGGGGATCAAGAACTTGAAATACCGGTCGGATGGCCATGCCGATCATTCCAACACGACTTGGGAGATGAAAGTGACTTGTCAGAACTGACGGAATCAAAATCGGATGCCCGTTTTGAGCTCGGCGCTCAAAGTTCATTTTTAAAATACACTTAGTTTAAATGAACTGCCAGGTTGGGGCCGGGGGTCTAAAAATTGAAAAACCAGTCGGATGGCCGTGCCGATCATTCTAACACAACCGGGGAGATGAAAGTGACTTGTCAGAACTGACGCAATCCAAATCGGATGCCCGGTTTGAGCTCGGCGCTCAAAGTGCATTCTCCAAATACACTTAGTTTAAATGAACTGCCAGGTCGGGTCCGGGGGTTTAAACCTTGAAATACCAGTCGGATGGCTGTGCCGATCATTCCAACAAAATCGGGGAGACGAAAGTGACTTGTCAGAACTGACGGAATCCAAATCGGATGCCCGGTTTGAGCTCGACGCTCAAAGTGCATTCTCCAAATACACTTAGTTTAAATGAACTGCCAGGTCAGGTCCGGGGGGCTAAAACTTGAAATACCAATCGGATGGCCATGCCGATCATTCCAACACGACCTGGGAGATGAAAGTGACTTGTCAGAACTGACGGAATCCAAATCGGATGCCCGATTTGAGCTCGGCGCTCAAAGTTCATTTTGAAAATACACTTAATTTAAATACTGTTTCAAGCTAGTAGTTGTTCTATAAAATCTACAGTTATCAATTTGATATGTTTGATTTCAATTTATGTTAATTTCTTTGCACTAATTTTTTTATCTATGAATGAATGCTATTATTTTTTTAATGTAGGGGTATCCTTCTACGGGCGGCGACAGAGGAGATGAGCAGGGTAGGGAGGATATGGATGATGTACCGGATATTTCTTGATGTTTGATGATATTCAGACGGATCAGCAGGGTTAATGTGTTTTTTTTGTGGTATTTATTTGATCAGCATGGTGTTGAATTTTTTTTTTCGGTGGTGTTTATTTGATTAGCATGGTGTTGAGTTTTTTTTTCGGTGGTGTTTATTTATTTGATCAGCATGGTACGTTGATGTTGGGTTTTTTTTTCGGTGGTGTTTATTTGATCAGCAGGTTCCCAATATTTTGTTTTAAACATGTTGAATTTGTTGATGTTTATGTGTGTGATCCAACATGTTTTTTAGAATAATTTAAGATTTTAAAAAAAACCTACATTTCAGACGGATTTTTAGACGGTATTTGCGATGAATAAATTCCGTCTAAAATTTCAGACGAAGAGTTGGGCTTAACCGTCGGCCATCCGTCTCAATTTTAGACGGTATTTGAGACTGCAAATATACGTCAAATCCATCGTAATATCCGTCTGAAATACCGACGGATTTCCGACTACTTTTCGGACGGCATCTAAAATTTCAGACGAAGAGTTGGGCTTAACTGTCAGCCATCCGTCTCAATTTCAGACGGTATTTGAGACGACAAATATCCGTCTGACAAATCCGTCTGAAATACCGACGGATTTCCGACTACTTTTCGGACGGCATCTTTGCCGTTTGAAATTCAAACGGACTTATGTACAGGCGGTATTTTAGACGGAAAATTTCTCGTATGATACTCAGACGGAATATGTGACTGATTTAATTCTGTCTGAAATTTTATTTTCAAACGGAATTTCAGACTGAAAAATGAAATGTCACAAATTTGTGACTAAGAATATCAGATGGTCGTGTTCCGTCTGAAATCTGTCAGAAATCCGTCACAAACGTGATTTGTGACGGATTTTCAGACGGATCTGAGACAGATAATGGCCGTCTGAAATCCCGCTTTTTTTGGTAGTGATTGTTGACTCTCTTACCAGAAAATTTTACCTTGTCAGATTTTGGTTCAAAGATTTTACATTCATGAGAATCAAACAACACTTTGTGACCTTTATCACACAATTGACTTATGCTGAGCAAGTTATATTTCAACCCTTCAACTAGCAACACATTTCCAATGGAGTTGGAGACATTCCTATCTACATTACCTGTTCCAATGATTTTTCCTTTGTTGTTCCCTCCAAATGTGACGTGTCCTCCTTCCTTTTCCTCCAAGAGACAAACTTTTGATTTGTCTCCAGTCATGTGTCTTGAACAGTCGCTATCAAGGTACCACCTGTTATGCATGGCTGCAAGACACTCCTGCACAAGTAATTAAACAATTGTGTTTGGAACCCAACCAAATTTGGGTCCCATCAAACTCTTCAAATTTTTAAAACATGAAACCATTTCTTTTGGAATCCAAACCTTCCTAGCATTCATGTTTTGTTTGCTTAGAGCAGGGATTTGGTTTTTCTTTTCAACCTTGACATTCATTTTCTGTTTGGAGGCTCTTTGTTGGAATTTGTGAAAGTTTGATGAAGTTGGCTTCTTAACCCATTGTGGCCATTGGTTGTTCTTGGGTTGAAAATAATTATTTTGCCACCTATGGGATTGATGAACACAGAAATCACAATTGTCCCAAAAATATGGTGATGCTGGCCTATATGAGTGTGCAATCCAATTGTGGTGAAATCTGGAAGGTTGAGCGGGTGATTGCCAAGGAGTTGTTGACCTATGCTGCGGGGAAGGTCGACCTTTCTTAGGCTTTTGGACCGTCTTTTTGGGAAGTTCAGTGGATGCCTCTTCAACCTTTTCTTTCCCTTTCTCCTTTTGTTTTTGCTGATTTTATGTGGGAGTTGTGTTTGAGGTGGAAGCTTTGGAAGATGAAATAAATGTGATAGTTTTTAACCCAATTGGCCTTTTGTTAGTTGGTTCAAAGCCCAACCCTTCCTTGTTGAAATTCATCCTAGTACCTAGCAATACATCTAGGTTTTCTTTTCCATCCACAAATTTTTCCAAAGATTATTGTTTATCCTTCAACTCTTTTTGTAAGTTTTCAATGTTTTGCAGGAGTTGAATATTGACTTGTTTGACAGCTTCATACTTTTCATTGCTCAATTTGCTGTCTTTTTCATAGCTTTACATTTTGAGCTTCATGTTATCAATGTCATTTCTCAATTCTTGATTTTCAGTTTCCAAGTCAGCCATTTCTTTTCTTCCTTCCTCCAAGTTCTCAATCATTTTATTAAGATCTTCAATTTCAGTTTCAAGTGAAGCATTGATGCGGGACGAGACCACGGACACAACTCGAATGAGGAATGCAGTCCTCGGACTCTAGGTGAGCTCGTGATTGTCCCTTAACGAGGGAAGCGTCGGACGTGCGCGATTGAGAAACCGGCAGTGAACTAGGGTGGTCAACTCTCTCTTGTGCCCGGATCGGGTCACGGGACGGTATCGCTCTCTCTCGCAGCAGCGGTGATATAAATATTACAAGCTAACGGCCCTACACATCCTCTCTAGCAGCGGCATAAACAAGCATATATGGAAATAAGCGAAATGCCAAGCAAGGAGCGAATACGATACCTCCACGCTCCCGGCGTGGGGAAGACGGACCCGGCCGAAAACCGTGCTCCCGGAACAATTAATACACAATAATGACAGCAATGACTCACTACCCACTCCACGCAGGGAGGTAAAGGGCTACACAAATGGGCCCGGGAGGACCGAATTCGGGTTGACGGGCGGCTTCTCGCGTCTCTTCGGCAGCACCTGAACTTGTGACTGTGGGGCCCACGTGCTGTCCGGAGGGGCCGAGTGGGGCCCGGTGGCACCACTGTGGTGGGGACACTTGGGAAGCATTCCCCGGGCTGGCGGCACGCTGGAACGTCGATCGGAGGCCGGGCGGCTCCGTTCGGCACCGGTCGGAATAACCAGCCACGGATCTGCCGGTTCTATTTTCCGGTGCTCACTCCGGCGAGAACGGACGCTGCGATCAGCCCCGATGTCGGATCGACACGAAACTGGCACCGTTGGAAAGCTCTCTGGAAGTACTTCACCCTAGGCTTGGAGATCGGACCTGAATCTGCACGGATATGGGCTTTATTGAAATTTTGAGTTCCTGTTGTACAGTAGCCGAACTCTCAGATTAGCGGGGAACTTGTCTGAGAACTACCGTTGACCACGAGGTAGATGTCCGATTCAGCTCCTGAGATCTTCACAAAAGTTATAGGATTTTGAACAAGGAAGATGGATATATTTTTTGTGGACTGATTGGAGGTGGCTAGGAAGTGATATGATTTTTGCACTGGACAGAGGTCGGATCTGGAAACAGGTAGACAGCACTGTAGATGGCTCTGGAAACGATTTTGATAAAATAGGTGGAAGGCTGATCAAAAATCAGGAAAATTCATGGAGTGAGGGGACGGTGGAAAGAACTCCCAGTAAAATTGGGAGGGTTTGGAGAAATCAACAAGATGGTCGGAGGGGGGATTACAGGGGTGCTGTCACACAGATCTGAAACTGGACAGAATTGGGAAACAGAAACACACGGAATTTGAAAAATAGTAAATGATGGAATTTGGACGGATTTTTTTTTGTGGTGGTGGGGATTGAAGATAGAAACACACCATAAAATATTCAGATCAAGAAGAACTCGGGGCTGACTGCAGAATTTCGTGGAAGGGGCTGCTGTTGGCTGAAGATAGAACTTCGACGGTGGCTCGGTGGCGGTCCGATGGCGGCACGAACGGCGGCGGCGGCAGTACATATCACAACCAGAGATTGAGGGGAGGGGATAGAGATGAAATCACTCTAGAATTGGGGGTTGGAGGAGATGAACACCAGGGGAGAGGGGAGGGGCACAAGAAGCACTCTTGATTTTCCAACAATTTTCTCATCATTAATGCCAACAAATGGAAAATACAACCTTTTATATGCTATGTATCTAATCAAATGTAGACCCTTGGATCTAGGGATGGGGAATGGAGGGCTGGGATGAAGTGTGAATAACACACACAAAAATAATAAAATAATAAGGGGAGGGGCTCCCCCTTGACCAAGAGGGGACAAGTTGGAAGGGTAGGTAGCCTACCTTGGAAATTTTACCCCCTTTGTCTCCCATGTGGTCAATTGGCATTCAACCCTTCTAGATGGCCACCTAGGATGGTTGACCAGCCCCACATGAATGACATGGACCAATGGGAAAGGGCTGAGGGCCCCCTTGCTGGTCCTACTGGTAAATTACATAGAAACCCATACAATCCGTGGGAATGACGCATTGGCTTACAAAGCCGTACAATTGCGCATATACTTTCCCATGGATATACAAATAAACTAAAGGACATAAATCTAAAATAAAATGTACATGCTCGGCGTCGATTCCCATCAACTCTCCCCGGGTGGGAGGAACTCGACCCCGTTGAGTAGGGGTATGGATGCGCGAGTACTCCGGCGGATCCGTCACCGTGCCAAGTAGCGCGGGTATGCTCCACTCCAAGTGACCGTCACCTGCTCATTCCATATATACTCGATATGCACAAGCTGCTATAGGCTAGAGGTGGACACTCCGGGTGGGGCACTCTCAAAGGGGAAGTGGCGGCTCAAAGACTCACTAGGAATCACCGCTGAGTCCCTGTAGGTGACTAGATCCGGGTGTAGATATAGAACCGATCCCATACTCATCGAGCGAGTCCACTCGCCTCTTACTCATAAGAGATCGACAACGAGCTTACACAAGACACATGCAGACTCACCATGCAAACCACACAAATAAGAAACAGACTCATGCATGACTCTAGACAAATCTATGGTTAGTCCGACCCGTACATGGATGACGGCGGACCAGGACACCCGAACGTATGCCATGCATGCATCTGACGTAACCGGTGGTTGACATCATGCGGAAATCCTAGACCTCCTAAGGTGGGCCATGCATGCATATGGGATGTGGATGTGGGAGGACCAGGAGTATTACCCCTAGATGATGGTGTATCTTGTAGGTGTACGGGCTTGGTGGGCGTAGATGACCCGGCCCGTGGGGTAGGAGTGTGATAGTGGACTCCCTCTAAGAAGTGAAGTATATATGGAGGGTCTAAGGATCCACTAGGGAGTGGGTCAAAGGGATCAAAGAAGGTATGACCCCTTGTGGTGGGTTCCCACAAGTCACGGTCCAACGCGTAGAAGTTTTGAAGGTGTGGATAGTCACCTTCTTGAATTGTGACGGGTGGGACGGGGATCGTAGGCAAGAAGTATGATTCCTCCCTCGGACAAAAGGGTATGAATTCGGGCTCGTCCGGTAGCGGGAGAAGTAGAAGAACCTCCATGGTGACACAACCCACGGTGCACTCGGAGATAATGGACCCGAAGGCCGGATGGGTGAAGCTAAGACTAGCGGGTTGGTCAAAGCCTCGGGCCAAAAGATGCGTCAACTCCCATTGTGAATCTAATCCCATGACAAGATCGTCCAACGTATCAACATGGTGACGAGATCGAAATGTGGTATGGAATGAGTTGACCGGCACTAGAGGTAGGATGGGGTCCATGGATGGAAAGGGAGGTGGGACCAAGCCATCCTTGAGCCAACTAAAAAGCGGCTCGGTGATGTATAGTGTACCCGTTAGAAATACGGGTGGCTCGGGCCTTGGTGGCTCCAAATGAGATGGTTCCGAATCACGTTCGGACGCAGAGGGTGGTGGCATTGGAGCTCTTGAGGGTGAAGAAGCTCTTATCCTTTCCAACAAATCCGAAATCATTTTCTCGAATTCCTCAAAGGAGCGGGTTGGAGTAGGGACCTTGGGGTGGACTCGCTCCTCGTCCCTCGGCCTAGGTGTGGTCCTAGGCTTGGCTATAAGCGGGGCTTCCACTCGGTTGGTGGTACTTGAGTGGGTTGGGATAGGGGTGCCAAGGGGAGGCTGGTTGGAGGTGACTGGGCGGGCCACTAGATTGGGGTCGCCTTGGTGGGCTTGGACGGCGGTGAAGGGGTGGGATTGGGTAGAGGTGCGGCCCACTTGATTGTGGGTGAGTTGGTGGGGTTGGTGAGTGGTATGACCTCCGTGGTTGGAGGTAGGTGGGCAGGGAAAGTAGACCCTCCTAAGCGCTCTCTTCATTTCCCACCATGACTCGATGGGCCTTAGATTCCTATCCTCCCTCCAATATTTGATGTCCCTCCATGTTTCGGCGGCTTCACCAAAAAGTCACCTTTTGGCAACATCGACTTGCATGGGCCCGTACATATTGTACACCTCGAAGTAGTCGTCCATAATGGCTTCCCACTCTAGGTAGTCACCTGGGTCATCGGACCAGTAGAAGTCCCGGGTTTCGGGCCTAGTGGGGTGGTTCGGGTGGTCCTTCCATTTGAGATAGTATCGCCACCATGGATAAGATCCGGGTGTTTGGTAATCCATGGGACACGGGGAAGCTAGAGGATGGCCATGCCGAAACAAGTAGACAAACCAACTAGACAATGGACTACAACCCTAGACATGACGACCAAGACTCGGTACGTGGCAGAGCTAACCAATCCGAAGATCACTCGCACAAGTGTGCGGCCTTCCCGATAGGTGTAGCCTAACGTTCGGACAACACCTTTTGATATACCGACTAATGGTATGTAAATGCAACTCCTAAGACCGACTTAGACACTTAGACTTAAATGACACTCTTTTTTTTTTGATTTTAGACACCCTAGACTCAAACTCGCTCTGATACCAAATTGATGCGGGACGAGACCACGGACACAACTCGAATGAGGAATGCAGTCCTCGGACTCTAGGTGAGCTCGTGATTGTCCCTTAACGAGGGAAGCGTCGGACGTGCGCGGTTGAGAAACTGGCAGTGAGCTAGGGTTGTCAACTCTCTCTTGTGCCCGGATCGGGTCACGGGACGGTATCGCTCTCTCTCGCAGCAGCGGTGATATAAATATTATGAGCTAACAGCCCTACACATGCTCTCTAGCAGCGGCATAAATAAGCATATATGGAAATAAGCGAAATGCCAAGCAAGGAGCGAATACGATACCTCCACGCTCCCGACGTGGGGAAGACGGACCCGGTCGAAAACCGTGCTCCCAGAACAATTAATACACAATAATGACAGCAATGACTCACTACCCACTCCACGCAGGGAGGTAAAGGGCTACACAAATGGGCCCGGGAGGACCGAATTTGGGTTGACGGGCAGCTTCTCGCGTCTCTTCGACAGCACCCGAACTTGTGACTGTGGGGCCCACGTGCTGTCCGGAGGGCCCGAGTGGGGCCCGGTGGCACCACTATGGTGGGGACACTTGGGAAGCGTTCCCTAGGCTGGCGGCATGCTGGAACGTCGATCGGAGGCCGGGAGGCTCCGTTCGGCACCGGTCGGAATAACCGGCCACGGATCTGCCGGTTCTGTTTTCCGACGCTCACTCCGGCGAGAACAGACACTGCGATCAGCCCCGATGTCGGATCGACACGAAACTGGCGCCGTTGGAAAGCTCTCTGGAAGTACTTCACCCTAGGCTTAGAGATCGGACCTAGATCTGCACATATTTGGGCTTTATTGAATTTTTGAGTTCCTGTTGTATAGTAGCTGAACTCTCAAATTAGCAGGGAACTTGTCTGAGAACTGCCGTTGACCACGAGGTAGATGTCCGATTCAGCTCCTGAGATCTTCACAAAAGTTATAGGATTTTGAACAAGGAAGATGGCAATATTTTTTGTGGACTGATTGGAGGTGGCTAGGAAGTGATATGATTTCTGCACTGGACAGAGGTCGGATCTGAAAACAGGTAGACAGCACTGTAGATGGCTCTGGAAACGATTTTGATAAAATAAGTGGAAGGCTGATAAAAAATCAAGAAAGATCATGGAGTGAGGGGACGGTGGACAGAACTCTCAGTAAAATTGGGAGGGTTAGGAGAAATCAACAAGATGGTCGGAGGGGGGGATTACAGGGGTGCTGTCACACAGATCTGAAACTGGACAGAATTGGGAAATAGAAACACACGGAATTTGAAAAATAGTAAATGATGGAATTTGGACGGGTTTTTTTTATGGTGGTGGGGATTGAAGATAGAAACACACCATAAAATTTTTAGATCAAGAAGAACTCGGGGCTGACTGCAGAATTTCGTGGAAGGGGCTGTTGTTGGCTGAAGATAGAACTTCGACGGTGGCTCGGTGGCAGTCCGATGGCGGCACGAACGGCGGCGGCGGCGGCACAGATCACAACCAGAGATTGAGGGGAGGGGATAGAGATGAAACCACTCTAGAATTGGGGGTTGGAGGAGATGAACACCAGGGGAGAGGGGAGGGGCACAAGAAGCACTCTTGATTTTCCAACAATTTTCTCTTCATTAATGCCAACAAATGGAAAATACAACCTTTTATATGCTATGTATCTAATCAAATGTAGACCCTTGGATCTAGGGATGGGGAATGGAGGGCTGGGATGAAGTGTGAATAACACACACAAAAACAATAAAATAATAAGGGGAGGGGCGCCCCCTTGACCAAGAGGGGACAAGTTGGAAGGGTAGGTAGCCTACCTTGGAAAATTTACCCCCTTTGTCTCCCATGTGGTCAATTAGCATTCAACCCTTCTAGATGGCCACCTATGATGGTTGACCAGCCCCACATGAATGACATGGACCAATGGGAAAGGGCTGAGGGCCCCCTTACTAGTCCTACTGGTAAATTACATAGAAACCCATACAATCCGTGGGAATGAAGCATTGGCTTACAAAGCCGTATAATTGCGCATATACTTTCCCATGGATATACAAATAAACTAAAGGACATAAATGTAAAATAAAATGTACATGCTCGGCGTCGATTCCCATCAAGCATTCTTGGCATTTACTTCATGATCATGCACAAATGAGTTAATTTTCCTTTTTAATGATTGATTCTCCTTTTTGTACATTTCATATTTTTCCATGAGTTGTATATATGCTTCCTCCCAATCATCAGTTGTATAATCTTCAAATGGAGAATTTACCTCAGTTTCTTCGTCACCTTTGGCCATGAGGCAAAGATCTTATTTTTCTTTGTCCGAAGAGCTTGTTCCGTCATCACTTTCCTCTTCATCGCTCCATGTGGACACCATGGCCTTGTTCTTCTTCTTGCCCTTCCATTTGTCAGCTTTTCTAAATCTGTCGGGACAATCATTCTTGAAATGACCTGGTTTATTGCAAGAATAGCAAATGATTTTATCAAATTTCTTAGAGTTTTCAGAATTAGATTTGAAAACATTTCTTACCTTTGACCTTTCTCTCATGAGGCTCTTACCTTCTTTTCTCAGGAATTTCTTGAACTTACGTGTGAGCATGGCTACATCATCCTCATCTCACTCACTTCCCGAATCCTCACCTTCATCCAAAGAGCCTTGATGGCTGGGTCCTGCTTTAAGAGCTAGGGACTTCTTCTTATGTGCCTCAGCCTCTTTGTTCTTGAGATTGATCTCATAGGTCATCAATGACCCAATGAGTTCATCTACCTTGGTAGTTGCGAGATCTCTTGATTCTTCAACCACGGTAGCCTCTATGTGCCATGCTGGATTTAACGATCTGAGAATTTTTCTTACAATTTCTTGCTCTGAATATTTCTTTCCCAAATCAGTTAAACTATTAGTAAGCACAGTTAATCGAGCATACATATCTTGAATTGACTCATCAGACTTCATGCGGAACATTTCATATTCAGAAACTAAAATGTTGGCTTTTGTTTCTCGTACCTGAGAGGTTCCTTCGTAGATTACCTCTAGCTTGTCCCACATTAGTTTTGCAGATGCGCATGTAGCCACTCTTGAGAATACAACTGGATGGAGTGAGCATTGCATGATGTGTTTAGCACTCCAGTTGACAGTGGATTGCCTTATATGTTCTTTGGTCCACAAGTCCTCATCATCCGGCAGCTCATACGGACCTTTGCTGATCACTCGCCAAAGTTCGTAGTCTTGGGCGCGAATGAATACCTGCATACGATGTTTCCAATAGGGATAATTAGCTCCAGTAAAATAAGGAGGCCTATTCATAGAATGTCCTTCAGGTATATAACCCTTAGATGCTGATCCACCAATTCCCTCAAGGTCGTTGGACCCCATAATGAGAGATTAGGCTCTGATACCACTTGTTGTGTAGTGGACAGCGGATCTAGAGGGGAGGGGTGAATAGATCTACCCCCTTTTGCAATGCAACCCTCTATAAGCTAGATAAAATAAATTGCAGCAGAGTGTAACTAGCTAATCGAAGAACACTGTGATTCACTTGGCACGATGAGCAATCCAATATATCGATTCGAACCTAAGCATGCATCTAGAATGAGCAATCACATAAACAAACCACAACACGAAAGATTTTAAGGTGGTTCGGACTGAATCCCCTATCCTACGTCCACCCCTCACCAAATCCGGTGAGGCTTCACTAGTGCAGCACACCAAACCGCAAATCGGAGAACCACAGACGGCCTTCCTACTAACCACTGGTAGGGACGTCAACAGCGCAGATCAGACAACTTCTGATTGCCTTCCTACTAACCACCAGTAGGGACGATCTTCAGTTTTGATTGTTTGAATGAAATGAAAAAGAGAACAAATATCAAGCTATTCAAACAAGATATGAAATAAGCTCAAGAACAAAAATCTTGTCTGAGATTGCTGGAGCTTGAAACTAATGTTTTGAAGGTGTCTTCTTCGTTGCGAGATGATCTTCCTTGAATCTCGTCTAGTTGATGAAGAAGACGATGGATGTAGATTCGATCTTCCTTTTGATCTTCCTGAGTTGATGAAGAGGAAGAAGGATGCAGTTTAGATCACCCTTGAGAGCCTTGATTACTTCTTCTTCCTTGGAGGTTGAGATGGCTTCAGATCTGGACTTGAATGCCTTGGAATGGATGAAGATCTCTTCCCGAAGTACTGTTCACGGCTACAGTACTCGAACTCCTCTCCCTTGAACACACTCTTGCAGCCTCCTTTGATTTCCCTTGAAGCATTAGGGTTTCTAACCCCTCATGTGTTGGTTTTATAGACTTGAATGGTCTATAGACACCCCCTAGACCAGATCCACATTTTGTGGAAGGTTTGGTGCCTTTTGGATTAAAGAAATCCATGGAGAATGGCCCTTCTCGAAGTGCAAAAACAAAGTCAACAATGAAGGACGGGGCTGGCGGTCGACCTACAGCTTATGGCGGTCGACCGCTATTGATAAACTTGCAGACGGATGGTCCCTAGAATTTTCATTCAACCGCTACTGGCTGGCGGTCGACCGCCACTGACAGAACTGTAGTTGGTGGCCTACTGGCTAGGGCGGTCGACCGCCCCTGTGCTGGCGGTCGACCGCCAGCTGGGCAGACCCCGGGCTTGCCCGAGTCGGTCCATTAACCTTCGTAGCTCCGTCGCTTGACTTCTTTAGCAGCCCGTGTTGCACATATATCTCGGTGATTTTGATGATAACAAAACCAAGGACTTTTGGTGGCTCACATGTTTGGAATCCTTGACCTCAGTATCTTTCACACGTTTTCAAGTTCAGATTTCTTCATGCCTTTGCTTAAGGTTTTAGCCTTCCGAATGGTTTTTTTAAGATCTCAAATGAACTTGAAAGTACCTATAAGCTTGCATCCAATTCATGTCTCGATCTTATGGATATGGTTCTCTGGGCTAAACTCTATGGTTCTCTGGGCTAAACTCTTTATTTTTCAGGTTTTTTGACAGTCCTGTTGGGTCCCGTGAGGTGTAAACGGATCTAGAAGGGGGGGTTGAATAGATCCTATCAGAAACTTTGGCCTATTTAAAAACTCTTGGCTAGCGGAAGCTTAAACCACTCTTATAAAGTGAATGAATCACTTAGGCACAATGCACAGTGGAATTAAGTAGAGTGGCTCAAATGAAAAGACTTGAATTACAAGCTATGAAACGTCCACACTTCTTTAAGTGAATTACAAAGCATAACACATAGATGAACATGCAATAGCTTGCAACAACCGTGTGTGTGTGTGTATGCTATGTTGATCACTCAAAGTGAATATGTGTGTGAGCAATATAACCAAGTGTGGAAGCACACGAACCTGCGAATGGGGTTAGAAGATATAGATCAATCACACATAATAAACAACCCACAACACAGGGATTTTAAGGTGGTTCGGTTGCAACCCCGCAACCTACGTCCACCCCTCACCAAAACCCGGTGAGGCTTCCTTGCTGACTCACAGCTTGATCTGGGGACACGCCCCAAACCACAGAACAGAGAAAACTCTCTTTCTATCTTCCTACACACAAAGCCGGCAGGGACGGCTACACCGCAGATCGGAGAACTCCCGATTGCCTTCCTACTAACCACCTGGTAGGGACGTCAACACCGCAAATCGAACAACCTCCGATTGCCTTCCTACTAACCACCGGTAGGGACGAATCACAACTTCAATGTTTAACAATATTGAAAGGAAAACAAATGTGAATGAACTAAGACAAGAGATTGAGTTATGAGTAGAAATGAATTGGCCCTTGTATGAAATGTTGATCAGCAACAAGGATCTTCTTGGCTTCAACTCAATCTTCTTGATTCACCCTTGATTGGATGAATGTTCTTCACGGAGTACTGTTCACGTGAACAGTACCTCTTCCTTCAATTCTTCTCTCTTGATCTTCTCTTTGATTTTCTTTGAATGAATGAAGGAGATGATGAAGCTACCTTGAATCTTGATTGCTTCTTTAGCTTCTAGGAGTTTGAATGCTTGAAATATCACCTTGAATGAACTTGAAAGAACTTGAATGGATGAAGATGATTTCCCTTGATAGTGAGCTTCAATGGATCCCCTTGAGATGATGAAGAGGATGGAGGATGCAGCTTTCTCTTCTCTTGGCCTTGATCTTGATCTCCACTTGAAGAGCTTGAACACTTGAGGATGAAGACCTTCTTCACGGAGTACTGTTCATGTGAACAGTAACTGTTCTTCCAATCTCCTCTCTTGATCTTCTCTTTGTATCTTCTTGAAGTGGATGAAGAGAGTAATTGATTCTACCTTGAATCTTGTTTCTTCAACAGCTTGTAGGAGATTGATTGCTTCAAAAATCACCTTGGATGAACTTGAAAGGATGAAGAAAATCACTTTGAGAAATGAGCTTCTTGGATCGCCTTGAAAGCTTTGCTTCTTATCCTTCTTGGAAGTTGATTGAAGAGTAGAAGATGATTGCTTCAGGATTGCTTCAGATCTTTACTTGATACTCTTGAGTGGATGAAGAACTCATTCACGAACTACTGTTCATATGAACAGTACTTCGTCTCCTCTCTCTTGAAAACCCCTCTTGCAGCCACTCTTAATCCCAAATGAAGCATCAGGGTTTGCCTCCACCAATGTGTTGGTTTTATAGACCTTGAATGGTCCTTGGACAAGCCCTAGACCAGATCCATAATTTGTGGGTGTTTAGGTGACTTTGGGGTTCTTTGGGATTAAAGAAATCATGAGAGTTAGGCAGCCCACGAGGTGGAATTCGAGTCAAACTTTGCTGCACTCGGGGCTGGCGGTCGACCGGAATTCATGGGGCGGTCGACCGGAATCTGTAAAATCTCCAACTTGTCGGTTCTGGGAAAACCGGTCGACCGGACGCCTGGGGGCGGTCGACCGAAATCTGTAATTCCTGGAGGTTTCGTTTCTGGAAGAACCGGTCGACCGGAAAGGCAGGGGCGGTCGACCGAAAACTGTAAAATGTGGAATTCTTAGGCTCTGGCAAATCTGGTCGACCGGCCAAGGTGTGTAGGTCGACCGGAAACACCTATACCTGTAAAAATGAAGTGTTAGACCAATGAAACATGTTCATAAGTCAAGATATTCATGTCCTCATCAATTTCATGTATTTTGGGATTGAAATCAACTTAGAATATGCTTTGAGCATTTCTAAATTTTGTTCCGGGGGCTCCGCCCCCGGAAACCCCCGCAAGGGGCGCTGCGGCAGGTCGATCCCCGCGACCTGACCGCGCAGGTCGATCCGCGTGCGAGGGCGCAACATTGAGCTTTCACTTGTCCATTCATTTGCATATCTTGATCATCTTGGATGAATGCTCGGTCCTTTGTAGAAGCTTTGCTTCATTGCTTGGGCCTTTTCTTTCTTGCTTGGCCTTGCTTAGCTAGAGCCTTTTCTTCCTTGCTTGGCCTTGCTTGGACGTGTTCATTTCACTTTCATTTCTCCACTTCCATTCCATTGCATCATGCACTTGGCATCATGAGTGACTTTTGATCGTCCTCCAGGGATGGCTTGCTCCTTTGGATTGATCTTGATTTGTGTCTTGCAAGCCATTCTTGATATGTTGAATTGACAATATAATGACCTGAATTGTATGCAAATGGATTTTATCAAATGCATAGCAAATGCATAATGAATAGCAAAATGACTCTAAAGACATACATCATCAAAACACTAGAAATGAGTCATAGTTGAGTCATAGTTGGAATCACATCAAAACAATAGAACCAATCATTAGTTGAGTCATAGTTGGACATCATCAAAACAATAGAAACACTCACGTTCCACACATGCCCAACTTTAGCACAACATTCTCCCCAACATTCTCCCCCTTTTTGATGATGGCAACTATGAGTCATAAAAAGATTCAAGAACCTTCAAGAACACTATGGCTCATTAAAAATATTCATATGGCTCAAAATTAAAAATATTCATATGGCTCAACCAAATCGACTCCACACAAAGAATACCAAAATCTTTGAAATGACTCCATCAAATCTTCTCCCCCTTTGCCATCAGCAAGAAGGGATCAGCAAGAAGGATTCATATTCTGTTCCCCTTTTGCATTTGTGAGACCAAAGAATGAGATGAAGTATGCCAACATGGTCCAATAGAAGAGATAGATAAGACAACCATAAAGCAATTTTGATTTCAGATTTTTTAATATTTAGAGGTTTTCAAGATTTTAGCTTTTTATGGTTTTCAGGATTTTCTATGCAATGCATGAAGGGATAACAGATGTGCATAGATGAAGTAGAGCATGTGAATGCAAAGAGTGTAATGTGTGATATGCTCTAAAATGAATGAAACCATACTATGCAATGGCAATGAATTTTGAAGTTTCAACACATACTTCGTAATGAATTATGAAAACATGCTTTACACATGATATGCAATGACATATGAACATGTTATGCTATGACATGAATCATGAAAACATGCTACCCCTTTGACAATAAAATGCTCACAAGATGACATGGTCTTCTCCCCCTATATGACGCTCACCAAACCACATTGCAAACAGCATCACAATGCAAACACTTACAAGAATATATGCAAACATTCTTCCCTTGTATGATGAATGACTCACCAAGTCACCAAGCCTTTTCCCCCTATAGAAATGAATGCAACCTTTCTCCTCCTATCTAAATGAATGAACAAATTATGTAGGAAGCTGAGGGAAAGAGGAGTATAGAGCAAACCATTATAAGCAACTAGAAACATGCCGTGATGAATATGTATGGTTCAAAGCTAATGAATTCTAAATTTTCAAGAGAATTTGAAAAACAGTTATATCCATGGTTTAATAGAAGTGAACCAAAAGTGCATGCTCTAGCAATGGTAATCCTTCATTGTCTTACACAGCCATATTCATAATCATCATCGGGAAAAGCACAACTTGTATTGAGGTTAAACAACCATGACAATTATAATGAATTCTATGTTGCAGCACTTTTTCCCATATATCCTTTTCAATGACATTCATATCATTAGACCCATATTTTACGAGCAAGCGAGTCTAGTGCATGCCGCCTAGCCGTAAGAATACACGCTGTTTAGGCGCCAGTATTCCTAGGTATTTGGTAAGACTGACTGTTATGCTTCAGATTTGAACAGAGATAGCTGAATCACCTCATGACATATCCGATCTCATATCTTTGATGAGGAGATATATTTCTCAGCAATGTAGCCATTGCTCTGCCTTGAGTCTAAGCAATAGATAACAAAGATAACAAAGGCACTTCATGACATATCTACCCTCATTTCGTTGATGAGAGGACATGTTTCTCAGTGACCTAATGTCATTGCTTTGTCTAAAGTTTTGCCTTTATGAATTCCAATATGTCAAGTTGTTTAAAAACAATACGAGACTGTAGCAACTCAACCAACTTGACTATGACATTTAAATTTTCAGATTTCAGAAAGATCATTCAAATCACAACATGCAACCTCTAGTTAAAGTCTATTAAAGACTACGTGACATAGATGATTTCAAAAACATATTTATCAGAATTTCAAAGAAATCATTAAATCTGAACCATAGTTATTGATTGGATAATCATGAGGGCATATAATAGAAGGCTCTTACACCATATGTTCGTCAGTCCCATGATCTCATATCCAGACTGTAAGCCAAGAAATGCAGATTGCAAGAGGTTAAGAGAATCAACCAAACTCCCCCTAAGGATATGCAATGAATGCACTCAAGGGGTTGTGTAGGCAGTCAAATAGAATGACAAATATCAAGGAGAGGTTTACTTGAACCATGCAGGGGTTGACCTAATCAAACATGAAATGCATGAACCAACATAATGCATGATTTTACACTTATGAAATGCAACATGATGAATATGAAACATATGCACAAATACCTCATGAAGACAAATCCCCCTAGTTATATGGCCTATATGCGACAGTGACACATGGTACTTGGCGGAGGTGAAACCTCACGCATATTGAGTGCTTCCAGATAAGCATTGCCTGCCTTTTCATACATCAACATTTGATATACCATGGCCATACAAGAATGATATGATGTACAATGATTCAAGCTAGATTGATGTTGACTCCCCCTGAATACATGCATGGGTTGGCAATGAATTATGCAACCCAAGACTTATGTGAATACACAATGCAATGAAGATGTTGCAAAATGATTGTGCATTTTTGTGTCTTCTAAACATGATGTGCATTAAGGTATGTGTGATCACAAGATGATGCAAACACACATGAATGCAACTTGATGATGATGCCAATAGATACCCCTTTTGAACAATGCTAACATGAATAACGAGTTAAAAATGCAGCCATGGCATGCATCATCAAAACCAAAATCCAAGAATTGCAAGTGGCTGATATCAGGTAGCAAACAACTCATCATCACATCAACTTCATCAGCATAACAAGTTTTTCATGAGTTAAATAGCTGAAATCAAGTATGGTGTGAGCAAATTATCTAGCTCAAAAGTTTATCTCACACCATGGGAGTTTTGCATTTCAAAGAGCAATTTAGTTTGCAGAATCTAATGACATTGGGCAGACGTATGATGCACTATCTACATGTCAAGACTAAACATGCAAGATGACTGAACATAAAAGGTTTATGTACATACCTGTGCCTTGAGCTTTTATTTACCTGACCATTCATTTCTTAGCTCCAAGGCATCCTGCACCCAAAATTCTTATTTGAAATTTTTAGGTACCCAAGCTTGCTTGGGTCCTTGTGGGTTAGCAACATGTTTGGCATCTTGGCCCATCTTTTTCAGGGCAATCACATCATCCTCCTTCATTGTGAGGCAATCATATATCTCATGCCCATTTTTCTCACAATAGAAACAACACACAAAAGATTGATTTTTCTTTTTATGTTCATGTGCGTGTGCATGTGGACTGTACTTTTGTGGGCGAGCATGATTCTTACCTTTCATGGTATGAGGGTGATGCTTTCCCTTCAAGTGCCAACACTCTTGAAAAGTATGGCCAGACTTACCACAATGAGAGCAGCAAAGAGAAGCATTTCTTTTGAAGGCCATGGGGAGTGTCGACCTGTTTGGATAGGAATGTCGACACTTCTGATTCTTCATGTGGTTCTGTACAGAATTCTGTTGAGCAAGCCCTCTGCCAATGTTGACCTGTTTCTTTCCTTGCTCTTTCACTTGATCTCCTGCTCTAAGCTCATCATTTCTCAAGATAAAACAATCATGCACAGTGTGACCATGTTTACCACAATAATAACAATTGACATTCATTTTGTGGAAGGCATGGTATTTAGCATTGGATATGTTATGGTGCATGTTTGGATGAGCATGCTGAGTTTTACCTTTCTTTCGAGCAATATGCCCTTGTTGGTGACCACATGAAGTGGTGGCTTCCGGTGAGCTAGAATCTTGGATTTGGGCAAACATTGACAGGAAATCATTCAAACCTTGAATTTCATTTTCAAGTGAGGAAATGTGTTGTTTAGATTCAGCAAGGCCCTCTTCGTATGCTGCCAATTGCTCATTGAGCATGGCATTTACTGCTTTAAGATTTTCATTTTGTTGTTCTAAAGCATGCAAAGTTTCAGAGTGATCTTCAATAACAGATTTACCTTTTTCATGTGCAGCCAGTTTTTCATGCAATTCTTCTTCAGCTTTTTCATGTTCAATTTTCTTTTCCAACAACTCTCTATTCTTTTCTTTCAAAGAATCAATCAGTTTTTGTTCCCATTCAAGATCATCATGGAGACCAACATTTATGTTTCTCAAGAATGAACATTTTTCACAAACAAAATTAGCAGAGCATGAAACAGAATTTTTATTTTCTTCAATCAACCTCTCATCATGAATAAGCCCATCGGCCATAGTTTGATCATTAGAGATTGCCTTAGGTTTGTTTTGAAGTTTTATTACAATTTCTTCCAACCTAGTGATTTCATCATGAAGATTTTCATTTTCATCTCTTAGACATGCAATGCTTTGTTTATGTGTGTCTAGATCAAAAGAGAGCTCTTCAAACGCAGAACACTTTTTACAAATAAAGATTTCATGTTGGTTATTTTTCTTAAGATCCTTTTTCAACTTTTTATTTTCTGATATTGCCTTTTTGTATTGTGTAAACAACTCATCATAGGATTCCATAAGTTCTTCAAGAGTGAATTCCTCGGAATCAGAATTTACCTTTGATGATGATGGTTTGCTTGACTCTTCTGCACGGTCGGCCATGAAGCATTCTTGTTCTTGTTCTTTTCCTTCATGAATTTTCACCAACTTGTCCAGTACTTGCTTGGCTGTGCTGCAGGAAGACACAATGTGAGTTAGTCTAATATCAATTGCAGCTGTAATTAAGTTATATGCAAGAAGATTATCATGGTGTTTGGTCTCATGTTCGGCTGATGAATCAATTGAATTTGATGGCAGCTCATGAGGACCATTGTATATAAGAGTCCACAATTGTGGATCTATGGAGCTAACATAGATGAACATTCTTCCAACCCATGTAGAAAAATCTGAACCATCATAAGTGGGCGAAGAAACCATCGAAGCAAGTGTATCATGTGAATCCATCTAAATAATAAACACCGGGATCTTTCCCTGCAGATCGTTGGATCTGGGAATGACAGAGCTTAGCTCTGATACCACTTGTTGGGTCCCGTGAGGTGTAAACGGATCTAGAAGGGGGGGTTGAATAGATCCTATCAGAAACTTTGGCCTATTTAAAAACTCTTGGCTAGCGGAAGCTTAAACCACTCTTATAAAGTGAATGAATCACTTAGGCACAATGCACAGCAGAATTAAGTAGAGTGGCTCAAATGAAAAGACTTGAATTACAAGCTATGAAACGTCCACACTTCTTTAAGTGAATTACAAAGCATAACACATAGATGAACATGCAATAGCTTGCAACAACCGTGTGTGTGTGTGTATGCTATGTTGATCACTCAAAGTGAATATGTGTGTGAGCAATATAACCAAGTGTGGAAGCACACGAACTTGCGAATGGGGTTAGAAGATATAGATCAATCACACATAATAAACAACCCACAACACAGGGATTTTAAGGTGGTTCGGTTGCAACCCCGCAACCTACGTCCACCCCTCACCAAAACCCGGTGAGGCTTCCTTGCTGACTCACAGCTTGATCTGGGGACACGCCCCAAACCACATAACAGAGAAAACTCTCTTTTTATCTTCCTACACACAAAGCCGGCAGGGACGGCTACACCACAGATCGGAGAACTCCCGATTGCCTTCCTACTAACCACCTGGTAGGGACGTCAACACCGCAAATCGAACAACCTCCGATTGCCTTCCTACTAACCACCGGTAGGGACGAATCACAACTTCAATGTTTAACAATATTGAAAGGAAAACAAATGTGAATGAACTAAGACAAGAGATTGAGTTATGAGTAGAAATGAATTGGCCCTTGTATGAAATGTTGATCAGCAACAAGGATCCTCTTGGCTTCAACTCAATCTTCTTGATTCACCCTTGATTAGATGAATGTTCTTCACGGAGTACTGTTCACGTGAACAGTACCTCTTCCTTCAATTCTTCTCTCTTGATCTTCTCTTTGATTTTCTTTGAATGAATGAAGGAGATGATGAAGCTACCTTGAATCTTGATTGCTTCTTTAGCTTCTAGGAGTTTGAATGCTTGAAATATCACCTTGAATGAACTTGAAAGAACTTGAATGGATGAAGATGATTTCCCTTGATAGTGAGCTTCAATGGATCCCCTTGAGATGATGAAGAGGATGGAGGATGCAGCTTTCTCTTCTCTTGGCCTTGATCTTGATCTCCACTTGAAGAGCTTGAACACTTGAGGATGAAGACCTTCTTCACGGAGTACTGTTCATGTGAACAGTAACTGTTCTTCCAATCTCCTCTCTTGATCTTCTCTTTGTATCTTCTTGAAGTGGATGAAGAGAGTAATTGATTCTACCTTGAATCTTGTTTCTTCAACAGCTTGTAGGAGATTGATTGCTTCAAAAATCACCTTGGATGAACTTGAAAGGATGAAGAAAATCACTTTGAGAAATGAGCTTCTTGGATCGCCTTGAAAGCTTTGCTTCTTATCCTTCTTGGAAGTTGATTGAAGAGTAGAAGATGATTGCTTCAGGATTGCTTCAGATCTTTACTTGATACTCTTGAGTGGATGAAGAACTCATTCACGAACTACTGTTCATATGAACAGTACTTCGTCTCCTCTCTCTTGAAAACCCCTCTTGCAGCCACTCTTAATCCCAAATGAAGCATCAGGGTTTGCCTCCACCAATGTGTTGGTTTTATAGACCTTGAATGGTCCTTGGACAAGCCCTAGACCAGATCCACAATTTGTGGGTGTTTAGGTGACTTTGGGGTTCTTTGGGATTAAAGAAATCATGAGAGTTAGGCAGCCCACGAGGTGGAATTCGAGTCAAACTTTGCTGCACTCGGGGCTGGCGGTCGACCGGAATTCATGGGGCGGTCGACCGGAATCTGTAAAATCTCCAACTTGTCGGTTCTGGGAAAACCGGTCGACCGGACGCCTGGGGGCGGTCGACCGAAATCTGTAATTCCTGGAGGTTTCGTTTCTGGAAGAACCGGTCGACCGGAAAGGCAGGGGCGGTCGACCGAAAACTGTAAAATGTGGAATTCTTAGGCTCTGGCAAATCTGGTCGACCGGCCAAGGTGTGTAGGTCGACCGGAAACACCTATACCTGCAAAAATGAAGTGTTAGACCAATGAAAAATGTTCATAAGTCAAGATATTCATGTCCTCATCAATTTCATATATTTTGGGATTGAAATCAACTTAGAATATGCTTTGAGCATTTCTAAATTTTGTTCCGGGGGCTCCGCCCCCGGAAACCCCCGCAAGGGGCGCTGCGGCAGGTCGATCCCCGCGACCTGACCGCGCAGGTCGATCCGCGTGCGAGGGCGCAACATTGAGCTTTCACTTGTCCATTCATTTGCATATCTTGATCATCTTGGATGAATGCTCGGTCCTTTGTAGAAGCTTTGCTTCATTGCTTGGGCCTTTTCTTTCTTGCTTGGCCTTGCTTAGCTAGAGCCTTTTCTTCCTTGCTTGGCCTTGCTTGGACGTGTTCATTTCACTTTCATTTCGCCACTTCCATTCCATTGCATCATGCACTTGGCATCATGAGTGACTTTTGATCGTCCTCCAGGGATGGCTTGCTCCTTTGGATTGATCTTGATTTGTGTGCTGCAAGCCATTCTTGATATGTTGAATTGGCAATATAATGACCTGAATTGTATGCAAATGGATTTTATCAAATGCATAGCAAATGCATAATGAATAGCAAAATGACTCTAAAGACATACATCATCAAAACACTAGAAATGAGTCATAGTTGAGTCATAGTTGGAATCACATCAAAACAATAGAACCAATCATTAGTTGAGTCATAGTTGGACATCATCAAAATAATAGAAACACTCACGTTCCACACATGCCCAACTTTAGCACAACATTCTCCCCAACAAGTCCGGTCGACCTCCAGCATGACCCCGGTCGACCTGAAATAACAGAATGCACTTATCTACAGTCTGTCACAGTGGCGGTCGACCGCCCCTCACATCCCGATCGACCGGATTTCCCAGGGACCGGCCTCCTGTAGGTTTCTCAGTGGCGGTCGACCGCCAGCCCCTGCAGGTCGACCGCCAACCCCGAGCTGCCAACAATTGTTGACTTTTTATCATTTCGAGACAAGCCATTCTCATGGGTATTGTTTAATCCCTAAGCAACCAAACTCTCCAGAAATTGTGGATCTGGTCTGGGAGAGCCCTTGGACCATTCAAGAACCTATAAAACATATACAATAGGGATTGGAAAACCCTAATGCTCAAGGTGGATCAAGGGGGCTGCCTAGAGGAAGAGAAGGGATTCAGCACTGTAGACGTGAACAGTGCTCCGAGAGAAAAGTTCTTCATCCTTCTTCATCCAGTCAAGTGAAAATCAGCCCAAGGATTCAAGCTGCATCCAAAGCATACAATCATCCATTAAGGGGGAGCAAAACAAGATTCTTCTCTTATGTTTTAGATTCATTTTGCTGTCTTAAAGCTTCATCTGCAATACTTGTAATCGTTAAACATTTCAGAGTGTGTGTGGATCCTCCTAGATCCGTGTGTGTGTGTGTTTGTGTGTTCTTCGTTGGAGTGGTGTGTGTATTAAGGTGTTCTTACACCTTCGTGGGAACCCTCCTTCCCAGTGTGTGAGTGTTGTGTGTGGTTGATCTTGTAACTTCCTACAAGATAGTGTGTGGTTCCTCACTGTCCGTGAGGGGTGGACGTAGGTTGCCGTTGTGGCATCCAAACCACCTTAAAATCGCTGTCTCAATGTGGTTTGCTCCTTTTCCTCTATCCTCCTTCTGTGCAAATCGTAAGTGTGCCTTTTAGTTTAGTTTTTATTCTAATTTATCTTGCATAATCCTCTTTCACCTTATAGATTTTGCCTTGTCTGTTGGCTTCTATTAGTTTTGGTTCTCTTTTTAGCTTCCCATCACATATTTTATATAAAGGCGAAAAAGTTTGTTTAATTCTACCAACACCCAATTCACCCCCCTCTTGGGTGCCATTTAATCTCGGGACTTCAATTGGTATCAGTGCTAAGGCTCTTCCTTTCACAGATCTAACGATCTAGAGCAAGATCCGATTAAATGGCAAACAAGGGTATGATACCCGAAGGTCATTCCATCAACCGTCCTCCGTTTTTTGACGGTTCCAACTACTCCTACTGGAAAAATAGAATGCATATGTTTCTGAGGGCTCAAGAGTACGAAGTTTGAAGAGTTGTGGACAAGGGTCCTCATAAACTCAGGGCTGATGAAGAAAAATGGACACCCGAGGAAATTAAGAAATGCACTGCTAATTTTAATGCCATGAATATCATGCAATGTGCAATACACCCTAATGAATTCTCTCGTGTTTCTATGTGCAGCTCAGCCAAAGAAATGTGGGACAAGCTGCGACTCATATACGAGGGAACTTCAGAGGTCAAGGAAACCAAGGCAAATCTCCTAGTCACTGACTATGAGCTATTCAAAATGAAGCCTGAAGAAACCATCTCCGAGATGTTTGCAAGGTTAACAGAGATCACAAATGGTCTCAAAAGTCTCGGGAAGGAATACTCAAATTCTGACCTTGTGAGGAAGGTGTTAAGGTCCCTACCGTCAGCTTGGCACACAAAGGCCACGGTTATTGAAGACTCAAAGAACCTGTCAACTCTTACCTTGTATGAACTCATAGGGTCACTCATGACCTATGAGATAAATATAAAGAGAACAGTTGATGAAGACATCAAAAAGAAAAAGGTCATTGGACTGAAAGCTCATCAATCCGATGACGAATTTCAAGAAGGTGAATCAAGTGACGGAAGCAATGAAGAGGAAGAATTGGCGATGATAACTCGCCAAGTGAGAAAATTTCTAAGGAAGAAGAGAAACTTTCAGGGAAATTTCAGAAAGGGGCAAAGAAGGCCCACGTAGACCAAAGGTGAATCGAGCAAGCCAAGTAGCATCATATGCTACGAATGCAAGAAGCCTGGGCACATGAGAGGTGAATGTCTAGATCTAAAGAAGAAATTCAAGAAGGATAACTTCAATAAACCCAAAGCCATGGTCGCCACTTGGAGCGACGAAGAAGATGAACCATCTGATGAAGAGATTCAAGAACTTGTGGAAAGTTTGTGCCTCATGGCACATGAGGATGAATCGACGAAGGTAAATTCTGACCCTGAATTCATTTCCAATGAACAATGGGAATCTGAATATGAAAAGTTGTACACTAAGTACAAGAAAATCAGATCTGAAAATAAAGCTCTTAAAAAGAAACTTGTTGATTCATCACGTGAAGATATCTTTGCCAAATTTGAGAAACTGGAATAGGAATGGTTTGAGGCTACGGAAGAAAAGGAAAGTCTATGGCAAATAATTTTAGACTGTGATAAAACCAAAAAGGAATTATCATGCAAAATAACTGAAATGGAGGAAGCATGTGAAAGGATCAAAATTGAAGAACAAACTTTGAAATCCACTAATTCAGAACTCGAAAGGAGAAATGGTATTTTAGGTGAAAAAGTTGTTGAACTTCAGTTCACCTTGACTAAGTTTGTTAAGGGGAAACAAAACATGGATAACCTATTGGGGGTTAAAGTCAACTTCCAAAAGGAAGGCCTGGGGTACACACCTCAAAACAAACAATCCTTTGAGCATAAGATCACCACATCCTTTATTCATGGAAAGGACGATAATCATGCTTCATGTTCTAATTCTAAACCCCAACATGTTCAGCCTAAACCACACAGATATCAAAGAGCTTTTTCACATGCTAATTGCTTTCATTGTGGTAGATTTGTCCATGTGATTTCCAATTGCTGGTTTAGACAAAGCACACCTAACCATCATGTTCCATGGACGAAGAGAACACTCGTAAGAAGTTGGGCTAACTCCAATAGACCCAAACTGGTTTGGGTACCAAAAATAATTGCATGAGAATTTCTCTTCTTGCAGATATGTCTTGAAGCCAGGGGGAGCAAATGGTACCTGGACAGCGGCTGCTCAAGGCATATGACAGGGGACAAGAAAGTGTTCTCTACACTACAAGACAAGGATGGAGGGTCAGTAGTCTTTGGAGGTCAAGACAAAGGTAAAATCATTGGGATTGGCAACATTGGTAAGAATTCTGAAATTCTTATTGAAAATGTGCTTTTGGTGAAAGGTCTAAATCATAACTTGCTAAGCATAAGTCAATTGTGCGATAAGGGTTTTAAAATTACTTTTGATGAAACCCACTGCTTTGTCTTGAACAAAAATACAAATGAGATCAAATTTCTTGGAAAAAGGAATAACAATGTTTATACTATTGATATTGATAATGTTTCGTGCGATGATCTATGCCTGATTGTGAATAATCATGAAAATGCTTGGTTATGGCACCGAAGGTTGGGTCATGCTAGTTTTGGAGTAATCTCCAAGTTGTCTAGACATGACTTGGTGAATGGACTGCCAAAATTAAAATTTCAGAGTGATAGAATCTGTGAAGCTTGCACAAAAGGCAAGCAAACACGAATTTCTTTCAAAAACAAGACAATTGTTTCATCCGCTAGGCCATTGGAATTACTGCATCTTGATCTTTTTGGTCCTACTAGAACCTCTAGCCTAGGAGGAAAATCCTATGGTTTTGTGATTGTTGATGACTTCTCAAGATTTATATGGGTGCTCTTCTTAGCAAATAAAAATGATGCCGTGACGGAATTTCAAGTTTTCTGCAGGAAAGTTCAGAATGATAAAGGCTATCTCATCACCACCATTCAAAGTGATCACGGTGGAGAATTTGAGAATCATGATTTCAGCAAGTTTTGTGAAGAGCAAGGATACACACACAACTTCTCATCACCACGGACACCTCAACAGAATGGAGTGGTGGAAAGGAAGAACAGAACGTTGATAGATATGGCCCGGACCATGCTTAGTGAGAATTCCCTACCTAAGTATTTTTGGGCTGAAGCCGTGAGTACAGCATGCTATATCATCAACAGGGCAATGGTAAGGCCTATTCTGAAGAAAACTCCATATGAGCTCTACAAGGGTAAGAAACCGAACATCTCCCATCTTAAACCCTTTGGATGCCCCTGCTACATTTTGAACAATGGTAAGTCCAACCTGGGTAAGTTTGACGAAAAAAGTGACAAAGGAATTTTTCTAGGTTATGCACTCAATTCTAGAGCTTACCGATTATTCAATAAAAGGACCTTGGTTGTTGAAGAAAGTCCTCATGTTATTTTTGATGAATCCGGATCAAAATTGACAAATCAAACTTCTTCTACCTTGGACGCAGATGAAGATCCTAAGAACTCATCAAATGTCCAAGCCAAGGATGAACCATTGAAGGCAATATCAAGCAAAAGTGAGGAAGATGAGGATCCTACAATTGAGACACTACAAGAACCACAAGTGGAGCATCTTGACTTGCCCAATTCTTCCACATTTTTAAAGGATCATCCAGCTATGAACATCATAGGTAACTTGGAGGATAGGGTAAAAACAAGGTCCTCTCTGAGGCAGGCGGAAGAGGAGGACTTGATGGCTCTACTCTCTCAAGAAGAACCCAAAGACATTCATGAAGCTCTTCAAAATGAATCCTGGATTCAGGCTATGCATGAAGAACTGCACCAGTTTGAAAGAAACGAGGTATGGACTCTCGTACCGCGTCCTAAGAACCATCTCACTATTGGAACCCGTTGGGTTTTCAAAAATAAGCTAAATGATGCGGGATTGGTTGTTAGGAATAAGGCTCGGCTTGTTGCCAAGGGATATAGTCAGGAGATGGGTATTGACTTTGATGAGTCTTTTGCACCGGCTGCAAGACTTGAAGCAGTCCGGATCTTGCTGTCCTATGCTTGTTCCTTGAACTTTAAGTTATTTCAAATGGATGTGAAATCTGCTTTCCTTAACGGCTATATCAAGGAGGATGTTTTTGTAGAGCAGCCTCCAGGTTTTGAAGACTCTAAACATCCACAACATGTATACAAGCTCCAAAAGGCCCTGTACGGACTAAAGCAAGCACCAAGGGCGTGGTATGAGCGGCTTACCTCATTTCTAATTGAAAATGGATTTAAGAGAGGTAAGGTTGATCAAACACTCTTCAAGAAGAAATCAGGTAAAGACACTTTAGTAGTTCAAGTGTATGTGGATGACATCATTTTTGGAGCTACCAACAATGCCTTATGCGATGAATTTGCAGAAATTATGCAAGGAGAATTCGAGATGAGTTTAATGGGGGAGCTAAACTTCTTTCTTGGGTTGCAGGTGAAGCAAACTACTGAGGGCATCTTCATAAGTCAAGCAAAATACACGATGGAATTGTTAAAGAAATACGGGATGGCGGAAGCAAAACCTATATCAACTCTCATGGCCACCACCACAAAGCTGGATAAAGATGAAAATGGTAAAACAGTAGATCCTAAAATATTTCGAGGTATGATCGGATCACTACTGTACCTTACAGCATGTCACCCTGACATTCAATTCAGTGTATGTCCTTGTGCCCGTTTTCAGTCATGCCCCAAGGAATCTCATTTATCAGCCGTGAAATGCATTTTTAGATATCTCATTGGATCTATAGACTTTGGCTTGTGGTTTCCTATCGGTGGTTCCTTTGAGTTAATTGCCTATACCGATGCGGATTATGCTGGGTGCATTGTAGATCGTAAAAGTACAAGTGGATACTGTCAGTTTCTCGGTGGTTGCCTAGTCTCATGGGCTTCCAAGAAACAACATTCAGTAGCTCTCTCAACGGCCGAGGCTGAATATGTAGCCGCCAGAAGTTGTGGAGCCCAAGTACTTTGGATCAAAAATCAACTGCTTGATTTAGATGTTGAAATGAAAACTGTTCCAATTCTATGTGATAATACTAGTGCAATTAATTTGTCTAAAAACCCCGTTCAGCACTCCAGCACCAAACATATAGATATTCGTCATCACTTTCTGAGGGATCATGTAGGAAAAGGGGTCCTGGAATTGAACTTCATTGACACACACAATCAGCTAGCTGACATTTTCACCAAACCCCTAAACCAGGATCAGTTTAATAAGATAAGAAGAGAACTTGGGATGTGCAAGGGTGAGAGCATACATGCATAGGTTTGCATCTAAAGTATAGGGTTGCATCTGTAGAAAAAATCATGTGCATCAAGGGTAGAAATCATGCATATTGCATCTTCTTTTTCTTATGTGCTCTTACTCACCCTGTATGCCTGATTGTAACTACTTATATTCAACCCTTCTTGAATTATACTTCTATGGCTAAATATTCCTTGATCACTCACATCTGTGGACTTAGTGTTGCTGGTACTAAAGGCACGTACTAAAGAAAATCAGAACATCTACTCATATATGCACCTTCTTCTCCTTACTTCCCATATCATGTTGGTGCCCCTCTCAGGCGGTCCTTTGCCTATCCCCCAAATAAAAAAAAGAAGAAAATAAAAAAAATAAAATAAAAAAAAGAAAAAGAAAAGAAAAAAGGAAGAAAGAAACAAAAAAAGGAAGAAATTCATTATTTTTGGGGATTTTGGTCCTGGCGGTGGACCGCCAGGCCCGCGCCGGTCGACCGCCGACGGCGGACCGGCCCGACTTAAGGGTCAACCGACTTTTCATATATGGGTCTTTTTCTTTCCTTTCTCTCTCTCCTTCACTTCCACTCACTCTCTACCACCAAACCCCAACCCTAGCACCTCTCATCTCCACCATCCAAGCCTCCACAACCCTTCCTCCTCCACCCGCACATTGATTCAGTCGTCCCGGCATCTCTTCCGGACCTCCTCCATACTGTCGGTTGTGCGTTTGTGGAGATCCCTCTCAACTTCTTTTCTATGGAAAGGTTCCTCCAAGCCCTAGAAGTGTCCCTTGTGCTCCATCCACATTCCCGGGGTTGAGATCGATTGCTCAAGGGTTTCCCAGTGGGTCTTTCAAGTTCGGGATGCCGCCAAGACGGAGTTCTCGGCATTCTGCCCAAGGAGAAGCTAGCCGTCAACGGCAAGCGGCCCCGGCTCCTCCATCTCAGCAAGCTCCTCCTCTGCCTCGAGCACCTTTACCTCCACGGCCTATTATCGACCCTCGCTTAGTTGATTTCGATGAGGTGAATGAGCTCTTCCCGAATTTGTGCGCTCTTTTTGAGGTTCAGGACGGTTGGATGGATTTTGTCACCCGGTACAATAGATACTATCCTCGGTTGGTGCAACAGTTCTACGGATTTTTAGTTGTGAGGAATGACCAGTTATACACCACGGTTGAAGGTGTGGAGCTTCATATCACTCCGGAGTTATTTCAGCAGGCCCTAGGAGTATCCGCCATGGGTGCAGATAGGGCATATGGTTTTGGTGAAGTTCCAGCAACATTTACTGCTATGACCAACTGTGAGTATGTGCACGGTGTGAGCAATTTGATCAAGCTGAATGCCAATCATTTTCCTCCAATACAACGAGTCTTGCATCACATGTTTACATCATTGATTTATCCCAAAGTGGTCGGTCAGGATGAGGTTACAGAGGTTCAGCGATTTCTGTTCTATCATGTTATGAATGGTATTCAAATCAATATGGGTCGGCTCATGACTGATCTGATTGGAACCTGTCATACCTACCTTCGGCGGTCTCTTCCCTATGCTTTGCAGTTGACCGGTGTCTTCATTTATGCCGGGATTAATATGGCAAATGAGCAGTTCATCTATGTTTGGAAGGATGATGTGTACAATAAGCATAAAATTTTCACAGATTTTGGCTACTACTTTGGTCCCGATGGCGAGCTTGTGCGGGACATTCCAGTTTATGGGGAAGATGAGATCAGTGAGGAAGATGATGAGCCAGCGCAGCAGCAAGGCGAAGGGGATGTCCCCCCTCCAGTTCCAGCTGAGGAGCAGCCTCCTCCATCATCCCCGTATCACCCGGATCTTGAGATGCCTCCTCCACCCCAGTTTCACCATGGGGAATCTTCCACTCAGGGGGCCGGACAGCACCCTTCGGTGGACTACGAGGCTCTTGACGGGCGGCTTAACGGCTTGGAGACTCGTGTGGATAACATTGGGGATCGTCTCTCTACCCTTGGAGACACTATGAGCACTGCTTTTGACACCCTATCTGGGCGCATGGACACCTTCTCTACTGCCTTCGAGTCTCTTTCTACTCAGATGGCCACTCTCACCACCCACATGACCTCTTTCCGGGAAGATTTAGCTGAGTCTGGCCAATCTTTTCGCTTCATGCATCTCTCCCTTCTTGGCATGCGGCGCCAGGATGTGGCTCGTGATGAATCCATTGGTCATATTCTTGATCTTCTTCACAGTCATGGCCACCATCTTGGCGACATTCGTCGGCACCTTGGCCTTCCACCTACACCTCCAGCAGATCCGCCACCTCCTGAAGATGCTCCATGAGGATTTGTTTTGTTTTCACCTCTAGCGTGTTCTCTTTTGGTCCAGTGTTGCTTGAGTCCCTCCTTCGTCTATCCTACCCCTTTTTGTTGTTGACAAAGGGGGAGAAGTAGTAGGACAGGTTTATTTTTATTATCTACTTATGTATGTCGTTGTGTGGTTATGTTGCTTGCTTGCATGTCACATGTGAGGGCTATCAGTAGTGTCAGTCTTGTGCTTAGTTTTTAGTTTCAGAGTCGTGCATTCCCTCGCACTAATGTACCTTGTAATGAAACTATGATGAATTGAAAGCACTGGTGTTTGAATTAAATTGTTGGCAATTGTGTTTCATTTCATATTCTTGTTGGCAAACTACTGGTTTGTGATACATCATGTTGATTGGTTTGGTACGGTGAATGGCCTTCTAGCACAACGTTCAATCTGAATTTCCTATAACATAAACCTTGGTTTATAAGCCCTAGCGTTTTGTCATCATCAAAAAGGGGGAGATTGTTGCACAAATATCTCAGTGACTTTGATGATAACAAAACCAAGGACTTTTGGTGGCTCACATGTTTGGAATCCTTGACCTAACTATGGTGCGGACACCCGAGCGCATGCGAGACACGAGCTGGCGAGCCACCGGTACCGCACGAGGAGCACGACTCGAGCTACCTCAGCATCCCTATGGCTCGGAGACAGTCTGGAGGTTCCCCACTGAGTCATAGCATTTATCATATTTTGGGGATTTTTATTTGTGTGTAATGTGTGTGTATTTCATTTTATACGGTTTGCAATTAAGAGTGTACGAGGGGCTTATTTGTAAAATGGGACCCCTGGGCCCCATGGGACCCCCAGGACCCCTCCCATTGGTCCATATCAGCCTTGTGGGGTTGGTCAACATCCAAGGTGGACATCTAGAAGTCTTGACTAGTCAATTGTCCACATGGGGGACAATTAGACTAATTTGTCAAGATTGGCCACCAACCTTCCACCTACCCCCACCCCTAGTCAAGGGGGCGCCCCCCTCTCACCATCAAGGTTTTAATTTTTGAAAAATGTGAGTAGAACTAATTAGTTCTACTCCATTTTTATATTCCCACAAATCCTAGGTCCAAGGGTAGTTTATGTCTTTTGCCAATTCATACATATACCTTGTATTTTCATTTGATGAGATTTAATGCCATTTTGAATCAAAGTATTTCCAAGAGCAAGGGCTGGTGCGCCCCCCTCCTCTCTCCTCCCTCTCCCCCTTGAAGCTGTGAAGGCTTCCATTCTGAGGTGTGACGCCTCGTGTATCAGTTCCGACGATCGCCGCCGCCGCCACGAGTCGCCACCGCACCGCCTTCGCCATCAACGGAGTTCTGCCCGCGCAGTACCACTGAAGCTTCCACGAATTTCTTGTCTCAGCCCCGAGCTCAGATAGATCTGGGGATTTTATTGGGTGTTCCCTAGGTGTCAAGGACATCTCACAAATTTTGGTTTGCCATTCAGATCTCGTTCCATATTTTTTTATTTTCGTCCACTCATCCATTTCGGTTCTGCCAGAGTTCTGTCCAGATTCATCCCCGCCCTGAGTTTCATATCTTAGGTCCACTTTTTGATTTATTTTGGTTCGCCCAATTTTACTGGAGATTCCACCCATCCACACCTTCATCCACAATTTTTCTCAATTTTTGATTCGCCGATCCCATATTTTCTAAAATGCGTTCTCAGACCCATCTACAGTTCTGTCCACCTGTTCCCAGATCCGACCACCAGTCACCCCAAAAATCATCGTAAATCACTACCACCTCCAAATAAAATTTCCAAAATAGTTCCAGTTCCATGGTTTGATACCCTACAACTTTGAAGAAGAGTTCAAGAGCTGAATCGGAGGTTTACTAGGCGGTCAATGGTGGTTCTCAGACAAGTGCCCTGTAGATCTGAGATTTCGGTTACTGTACAACAGGGGCTTGTAAATTCATTAAAGTTCTGATCCGACCAGATCTAGTAGATCTCTTTGGGTCTAGATTGAAGCATTTGAAGAGAGCTTTCCAACGATAGCTCATGCGTCCCGATCCGACGTCGGGATTGATCGCAGCGACCGTTTTCTCCGGAGCGTGCGCCTGAAAACAGCAACTAAAAATCCGTGGGCAGCAACTTCAAAGCTTGGGAATCGGGACCGATCGACCCCCGATCGGTGTTCCCGGCCAACCGCCGTCTGTGGAGGCGCGCCACCAGGGGTCCCCATCATAGTGGGTCCCACCCCCGCAGATCCGGAGGACAGCGCCGTCCGTGGGCCCTGCGGGCCCACAGAACCTGCCGATCGGAAAGCACGAAAATGCGGAGTTCGGCACCGCCGAGCAACATCAAGATGCTGCCCGTCAACCCGAGTTGCGTGATTCCCGGGCTCCACATGTGACCTTTTACCTCCCTTCATGGAGTGGGTCAAATCTTTGTATTGCTGTGATATTGTTTAACCGGGAGTCCGTAATTCGGCCGGGGTTGTCTTCGCCACGCCGGGTGCGTGGAGGTAATGGTCCGAACCTCTTGGCGTTCATTTGCTTAGCTAGTATACGGTCTTTTGCCGCTGCCGAGAGCGTAGGTACTAGCCCGTGTGTCCATGTCACCGCTGTGAGAGTGAGGGTGACCTGTCCCGTGACTCGATCCGAGTCCGGAAGTTGAGTCGGACTACCCTTGACCTCCGTCGGTTCCTTAACCGCGCACGGTCCGTGCTTTCCCTCGCTTGGGATGACGAGTGAGCTTCCACTTCTATTTGCGACGTTTCGCCACTAGGAGCTCGTAGTGTCGGGCTTAGTGTCTCCCTGGTGTGTGCTGCTGGTCGCGTCTTCATCTAGAGTCCGAGGGTGGCACCTAATGGTGTCGTCTCCCGTGTCCGTCCCGCATCAGTTTGGTATCAGAGCCAGGTTGAGTCTAGGGTAGTCATTGCATATGTCTTACATGCATCATGGTATAAGTTGAGTCTAGGATCGTCATCATTATCCAAACAAAAAAAAAGAGTGTTTCAAATTGCATTTCACCCAATAGCTCGGTATATTAAAAGGCGTTGCCCGAACATTAGGTTATGCCTATCGGGAAGGTAGCGTACTTGCGCGAGTGATCTTCGGGTCGCTTATCTCCGCCACGTACCGGATATTGGTTAGGTCTAAGTGCATACTTTAGTGAGTGTTTGCATTAGTCGGTGTCTTCTAGTTCATGTGTAGTCCAATAAGAGTCAGTCAGTCTTGTCCAAGAGTCGGCATGTTCAACATATAGTTCCCCCCAATTTCCCATGGATTCCCAATCACCCGGGCCATATGGCCGTTGGTCTACTCATGGGCTTGGCAACCATCCTCTCCCCTTTCGTAGGCCCGAAGCCTCTGATTTTTATGGCTCTGATGATCCGGGCGACTACCTCAATTGGGAGGCCGCCATGGACAAATATCTTGAATGTTACACCATGTCCGATGCCATGCAAGTTAGTTTTGCCCGAGAGAGGCTTGTCAACAAAGCCGCCTGGAAATGGGATAGCATTGAGCGCATGAGAGAGGTTAGGAAGCAAAGGCCCATTGAGTCGTGGCATGAGATGAAGGACGAACTTAGGAATGTCTACCTACCCGGCCCGGTCACCTCCAACCAACCCCACCCAATCACCTCCACCCAAGTGGGCCATAATCGGAGGCAACGCGCCGCGCATGTAGAAGAGCCTAGGCCCACGACTAAGCCGACTTCATATGGGGGAGTCCATCACATCGCTCCTACTCCAAACCCCACCATTGCCGAACTCTTCCAAATCATTTTGGATAAGGTGGATAGGAAGTGTGATTATATTGAGTCCCTGCTTCCCCCTTGCCTACCTCCTAGCCGAGATAGAACCAATCATGACCCTAAGGAGGTAGCAACCGGTAGTCCCAATCCAGTGTCATCTAGAGTGCCATCCCGAGGTCCTCTCCCCATCTTGGTGGATCCTCTTCCCCCACCCATGAGAGCTCCATTGCCTACACCCCCTGTCCGTCAAGAGGATAAGGGTAAGGGTCCACTTATCAAGGAGCGTAGAGGATCACGATAACAGTTTTATCGCTGCCAGGGGTTTGGCCACTTTACCAGACAGTGTCCCACTCGGACATCTCTAGCCCTAGGGGATAAAGGGGTTGGAGAAACCTCACACTCCGATCTTTATTCGGAGCCACCCCAGCCACAGCTACCCGTGTTTCTAACGAGAAAGCTACTTATAGCCGAGCCACTCCTTAGCTGGCTTAAGAATGTCCTGGCCCCATCTCCCCTCCCATCTATGGACCCTATCCTACCTCTGGTGCCAATCAATTCATTTCACACCACTTTCCGGTCTAGTCACTATGTGGATACATTGGATGACCTTCTTAAAGGGTTAGACAGGCAGTGGACATTTACGCACTTGTTGGCTCCAGGCTTCGACCGACCCACAGGTCGTAGTTTCACTCATCTCGCTTTAGGGTCCATCACCTCCGTGTACACCGTGGGTCATGTTACCACGGAGGTTCTTCTACTCCTCCCTATGCCGGCCGAGCCCGATTTCATTCCCATTTGCCCAAGGGAGGAATCTTACTTTCTACCTATGACTGCCGTCCCACCTCTCACAATGAATGAAGGTGATCATTTACACCTCCAAGATTTCCAAATGTGGGACAGTGAATTGTGTAAGCCTAGTCCGAGGGGTCATACCTTCTATGATCCCTTCGACCCATTCTCTTGTGGACCCCGTGACCCACCATATTTACTCCACCTTTTTGAAAGAGTCCACCATCATACCCCCACCATCTCATCTCCCTTCACGGATGAAGGTGACCATCAACACCTTCTAGAATTCCACACATGGGACCTTGAAATGAGGGAATGCATATCGAGGGGTCACACATTCTTTGATCCCTTCTATCCCTTTCTTCATGGGCCCTTTGGCCCACAACCTCCATTCCACCTCTTTAAGGAAGTCCACTATCACACCCCTCCTACTCGGGCCTGGCAACCTTTACATGGCAATAGGTCCGAACCGTCATTTGGGGGTAATGAAGATTTTGGTTTCCCCGGCCCACCTAAACCACCCAAACCTCCCGGACTTCCCACATCCAAACCCAATGTTCATGATTGGTGCATCGTAGGATGTCTAGGAATCCACCATGCCATTAACCTCCGGTTATGTCAAATGCATGCATGGCATACATTCGGATGTCCTGGACCACCTTGCATATGATTGTGTCGGACTAGCATTAGGTTTGTGTAGGGTCGTGTGTGCATCTGTGTGTTTTTCTTTTTGTTAGGCATGTTAGGAGTCTGCATGAGTGAGGCCAGCAATGCACGGTACAAGGAGTTAGCCGGTGCCCTTAGACACCACCGAGAGTTCCAAGAGGGTGAATATGTCATGATCAGGGCAAGACCTGGACGGTTTCCCTCTGGAACCGTTAAGAAGTTGCAAGCTCGCGGAGCCGGTCCATTCAGAGTGTTGAAACGCGTTGGATCCAATGCGTACGTTGTGGACTTGCCCGAGGAATATGGTATAAGCTCTACCTTCAATGTATCGGATCTTGTTGCATATAGGGACCCAGCGGTGATCCCTAGTGAGCCTTTTGAGCCATCTCCTCCCCTTGAGAGTGATCCCACACCTGAGTGTCCACTTCCACCTCCAGCCCCTTTCACGGCAGCGTGAGCATATAGATCGTATACTGGACGAGCAAGTGACAGTGATGCGGGACGGACACGGGAGACGACACTATTAGGTGCCACCCTCGGACTCTAGATGAAGACGCGACCAGCAGCACACACCAGGGAGACACTAAGCCCGACACTACATGCTCCTAGTGGCAAAACGTCGCTAACAGAAGTGGAAGCTCACTCGTCGTCCCAAGCGAGGGAAAGCGCGGACCGTGCGTGGTTAAGGAACCGGTGGAGGTCAAGGGTAGTCCGACTCAACTTCCGGACTCGGATCGAGTCGCGGGACGGGTCACTATCGCTCTTACAGCGGTGACATGGACACACGGGCTAGTACCTACACTCTCGGCAGCGGAAAAAGACCGTATACTAGCTAAGCAAATGAACGCCAAGAGGTTCGGACCATTACCTCCACGCACCCGGCGTGGCGAAGACAACCCCGGCCGAATTACGGACTCCCGGTTAAACAATATCACAGCAATACAAAGATTTGACCCACTCCACGCAGGGAGGTAAAAGGTCACATGTGGAGCCCGGGAATCACGTAACTCGGGTTGACGGGCAACATCTTGATGTCGCCCGGCGGTGCCGAACTCCGCATTTTCGTGCTTTCCGAACGGCGGGTTCTGCGGGCCCGCGGGGCCCACCGACGGCGCTGTCCTCCGGATGTGAGGGGGTGGGACCCACTATGATGGGGACCCCTGGTGGCGCGCCTCCACGGACGGCGGTCGGCCGGGAACACCGATCGGGGGTCGATCGGTCCCGATTTCCAAGTTTGAAGTTGCTGCCCACGGATTTTTAGTTGCTGTTTTCAGGCGCGGGCTCCGGCGAAAACGGCCGCTGCGACCAATCCCGACGTCGGATCGGGACGCATGAGCTATCGTTGGAAAGCTCTCGTCAAATTCTTCAATGTAGATCTAGATAGATCTGCTGGATCTGGTCAGATCAGAACTTTAATGAATTTACAAGCCCCTGTTGTACAGTAACCGAAATCTCAGAGTTGCAAGGCACTTGTCTGAGAACCACCGTTGACCGCCTAGTAAACCTCCGATTCAGTTCTTAAGCTCTTCTTCAAAGTTGTAGGTTATCAAACCACGGAACGGGGAATATTTTTGGAATTTGATTTGGAGATGGTGGTGATTTACTATGATTTTAGGAGTGACTAGTGGTCGGATCTGGGAACAGGGGAACAGAACTGTAGCTGGGACTAAGAATGATTTTTATAAAATATGAAATGGGCGAACCAGACATTTATAAAAATTATGGATGAAGGGGTGGATGGAAGGAAACCCCAGTAAAATTTATGGGACTAACAAAAATCAAAAGACGGACCTAAGACATGAAACACAGGGCGGATATGAATCTGGACAGAACTCTAGCAGAACTGAAATGGAAGGGTGGACGAAAATCAAAAATTATGAAATGGGATCTGAATGACAAACAAAAATTTATGGGATATCCTTGACACCTATAGAACCTCCAGTAAAATTCCCAGATCGATCTGAGCTCGTGGCTGAGACACAAATTTCATGGAAGTTGCTGTGGTACTGCGCAGGTAGAACTCCGATGAAGACGATGGCGGTGCGGTGGCGACGGCGGCGGCTGCGGCGGCAACCAGAACTGATAGGGTGGAGTCTCACCACCAGAAGGAATCCTTCACAGCTTCAAGGGGAGAGGGAGGGGCGGCCTAAGCCTTGCTCAAGGGATTTTCTTCCAATTCAAATGCATTAATTCTACTAAAATGGAAAATACAAGCTTAAATAGGTTACATCTCACATCCATCCACAACCATTGGATCTAGGGGATGGGAATGGAGGGTTGGGATGGAGTGTGACACACACACACAAAATAATATAAAAAAAATAAAGGGGGGGGCGGCCCTTGGACCAAGGAGAGAGGGTGGACTAGGTGGTGGGGGTAGGTGGCCTCCCATGTGGACTTTTCTAGTCCATTGTCCCCCATGTGTCCAATTCCCATTCAAACTTCTAGATGCTCCCATGTGGCATGTTGACTGGCCCCACGTGGGACCCTAGGCTGAGGTGGCCCAATGGGGTGGGGCCTGTGGGGCCCACGGGGTCCGAATTGCACATAGGCCCTTATTACAATCAAAATGGCAAACCGAATGCAAAGAAATAAACACAAATTACACACACATAAAGTCTAACTAAATATAATAAATGGGGAGGCTCAAGGCGGAGTCTCCAGGCTGTCTCTGAGCCAGATAGACGCTGAGGTGGCTCGAGTCGTGCTCCGTGTGCGGTACCGGTGGCTCGGCGTATCGTGCCGATCAACTGCTCGGGTGTCCGCACCAATTCTCCCCGGGTGGGAGAAACTCGACCCTGTCGAGTAAGGGTCTGCATCGCTCCTGTATCGCTCCAAAAGGTCCAGATCAATCCGCTGCAACTCGCCATGTGTGATCCATGTGTCCTCAGTAGCGGGCCGTCCTCTCCATCGCACTAGGTAGCGCGGGTAAGATCCACTCCTGGTAACTGTCACTTGCTCGTCCAGTATACGATCTATATGCTCACGCTGCCGTGAAAAAGGGGCTGGAGGTGGAAGTGGACACTCAGGTGTGGGATCACTCTCAAGGGGAGGAGATGGCTCAAAAGGCTCACTAGGGATCACCGCTGGGTCCCTATATGCAACAAGATCTGATACATTGAAGGTAGAGCTTATACCATATTCCTCGGGCAAGTCCACAACGTACGCATTGGATCCAACGCGTTTCAACACTCTGAATGGACCGGCTCCGCGAGCTTGCAACTTCTTAACGGTTCCAGAGGGAAACCGTTCAGGTCTTACCCTGATCATGACGTATTCGCCCTCGTGGAACTCTCGGTGGTGTCGGTGGGCATCGGCTAACTCCTTGTACCGTGCATTGCTGGCCTCAATGTGACGACGGATGTCGTCATGCAAACTCCTAACATGCCTAGCAAACGACTCGGCCGACTCCGACACTCTAGCATGGATAGGCATGGGGACAAGGTCAACGGGTTTCCTAGGCCTACGACCTGTGACAATCTCAAATGGACTCATGCCGGTAGACCTATTCACCGAATCATTGTATGCAAACTCAGCCATAGGTAAAATGAGATCCCAATCCCCAATGCGGTCCTTAACTAGACACCTCAAAAGATCTCCCAGACTCCTATTGACCACCTCGGTCTGACCATCTGTCTGGGGATGATATGCAGTGAAAACTTGAGGTGAGTACCCATCATATGCCATAGTGTCTTCCAAAAATAGGAAGTGAATCTAACATCACGGTCAGACACTATAGTGCGAGGCAACCCGAACTTGCACACCACATGCGTAAGAAAAAGGCGGGCTACCCTCGAAGCATCCGAAGTCTTCGAGCAAGGAATAAAGAGGGCCATCTTCGAGAAACGGTCAACCACCACATAGACCGAATCATGCTTCCTGGAGGTACGTGGCAATCCCAAAACAAAGTCCATACTAACATCTGCCACGGGGCATCAGGCACGGGGAGAGGCGTATAAAGGCCCGAGCTTTGCTTCTTCATCTTGGCCGTAGCACATGTACGGCACTGAGCCACGATGTTAGCAACATCGCGCTTCAAGCTCGGCCAATAAAATCGATGCTCCACTGCCTCAATAGTCTTGTTCCGACCAAAGTGGCCGGCTAGACCTCCCGCATGTAATTCCCACACTAAGAAATCTCGAACCGAAGTTCGGGGAACACATAGCCTGCTACCTCGAAAGAGGTAACCCTCCTGAAGCACATACTCATCAAGGTCTCTCGAGGGTCCGGCCTGGAGGGTGGTAAAAATCTGACCGAAGTCAGGACAATCAACATAGGCCTCCTTCATCTTCTCTAACCCTATGACCTCGGCACTCATGGTGGTAAGCAAACATGCTCGCCGACTCAAGGCATCAGCCACCTTGTTCTCCACTCCAGCCTTATGTTTCAGCACAAAGGTGAACTGCTGGAGATACTCGACCCAACGACTATGACGCGAGTTAAGCTTCTTTTGCGAATGGAGGTACCTCAATGCTTCGTGGTCGGAGTATAGGACAAACTCCTGATGTAAAAGATAGTGCCTCCAATGCCTAAGAGCCTGAACAACTGCGTAGAATTCTTTATCATATGTGGAATATCGCAGTTTCGCGTCATTCAGCTTCTCGCTGAAATATGCGATCGGGTGGGACTCCTGACTCAAAACTCCTCCAATTCCCACACCCGACGCATCACAAGAGACCTCAAACACCTTCGAGAAATCAGGCAGTCGAAGGATAGGTGTCTGGGTCATGCGCTCCTTGATGTCCTTGAAGGCGGCAGATGCGGCCTTCGTCCATACAAATGTGCCCTTACGGATGCAATCCGTGATCGGGGCGGTGACGGAGCTAAATCCGCGGATGAAGCGACGATAGAACGTCGCAAGGCCATGAAAGCTGCGGACATCATGAACCGTACGGGGTTCCGGCCACTCAACAATGGCCCGGACCTTCTCCGGATCGGCGGAGACCCCAGTACTAGACACAATGAAACCCAAGAAGGTAAGCTGAGGTGTCATGAAGGCACACTTCTGTGGGTTCGCAAACAACTGCTCTCGCCGAAGAAGTAGACAGACCTGCCGAAGGTGGTCTAAGTGGTCCCCTGTGGTGCGGCTATAGATAAGGATATCATCAAAATACACCACTACAAAGACTCCAATGAAAGGTCGAAGGACCTGAGTCATGAGCCGCATGAAAGTGCTAGGGGCATTGGTCAACCCAAAAGGCATGACCAACCACTCATATAGACCGTCCTTGGTCTTAAATGCGGTCTTCCACTCATCACCTGGCCTAATCCTCACCTGATGGTAGCCACTCTTAAGATCGATCTTCGAAAAGATAGTGGCACCTGCCATCATGTCCAGCATGTCATCAAGGCGGGGAATAGGGAACCTGTACTTCACGGTGATTTTGTTGATAGCACGACTATCAATACACATTCTCCACGTGCCATCCTTCTTCGGGGCGAGTAATGCAGGTACAGCACATGGACTCATGCTGTCCCGAACAGACCCTCTCTGCACTAACTCATCGACCTGCCGTTTAAGCTCGGCATGCTCCGTGGGACTCATGCGATAATGTGGAAGGTTGGGCAAGAAGAGCCCGGAACAAGGTCGATGGCATGCTGAATATCCCGCATAGGTGGGAGTCCCTCGGGAAGCTCATCGGGAAATACATCAGCATACTCCTGCAGAATGGGAACAACCTCGGGTGGGAGCTCACCCTCGGAGTCCCGCTCCACCTCTCGGACCGTAATGGCAAACACCGGACAGCCCTGACTAAGCTCCTGCTCCATTTCCCGGGAGCTAATCATCATCAATCTCCTCGTCGAGGGCTCTCCTGGGCCATAGGTAACGGTCATAGCCCGAGCTGGGGATGGGGTGCTAGGCCCGGGAACGGAAGGCTTCGGAGTGCTAGGGCCAGTAGGACCCCTGACTGATGGGCTCCTGGGCCGAACGGGTTGGAGAGGGACCCGCTGGCCATCGTGGTCGAAGGTACAGGTGTTCGACCGACCATGGAGTGTGGCATCTCGGTCGAATAACCACGGTCTACCAAGAATGATACTTCCCACTTCCATGGGGAGAACATCACACCAGATCTCGTCACGGTAGGAGTGGAGCTGCAGCGGGACCAAGCACCGCAGCCTGACCGAAATGGAAGTGATATCCACCCATGATACCTGATAGGGACAAGGATGGTCTACGGGTGTGAGACCAAGACGAGCGACAGCATTCGTAGAGATTGCATTGATACAACTCCCGCTATCAATGACCACCTTGCAAATTTACTTTCCCAGCCTACAGAATACATGAAGGATAGTGGTCCGACGCCAGTCATCACTGACCTGTGGCTGGGTGAGGATACATCTGACGACCCCCACGTGGGTATCGTCCGACTGCTGGGCATCCTGGGCCTCACTTCCCATCTCATAGTACTCGTCAGCTAACTCTTCATCTGCCTCGTAGCTGACTAACTCGAGGCCCGTAGGGGTGGTATCCTCGGCCTGTGTGTCCCCAATGTGAAGAGATGGGCGGGTGGGACACTGGTTGGCGAAATGGCCAAACCCATTGCAGCGATAACACTGCTGCCGTGATCCACTAGGCTCCCCAATCATAGGTCCTTTACATTTATCCTCCCGACGGATAGGAGGCGTAGGCAACAAAGGACGTGCAGGGGGTGTGGGTGCCGGTGGACGGGCTATGGGTGGGGCCGTGAGATGCTGGGGACGAGGAAGGTCCCTCGGGGGTGGAGGATGAGGCCTAGGAGCAAAGGGCTCGGGGCGAGCGGGCTCCTGAGGTCGAGCCATGGGGGCCCTCGGATACGTGCCAGATGAGCCATGGGGCTCGACACTACGAAGGGGGAAAGAGCCCAACCGATGGGGTGACTCGAACTCGGCCTCGAACTGTTCCAATTCGAGAGCAATCTGATATGCCTGCTCCAAAGTGGTGGCATTGTTGCGAAAGAGTTGATATTGATAATTAGGCCGCAAACCTCTCCGAAAGCGGGATATCGTCATGGTGCTCTCTTCCGTGACCCCGCACCGCAAGTAATACTCATCGAACTCGGCGGTGTACTCGGTCACGGATCGGTTCCCTTGGGAGATGCTTTGCCACTTGTCTATAAGACGTTGGCGATATGAGGCAGGAAGGTACTTCTCCCTCAATTTGAGTTTCATATCATCCCAGGTACCGATTTGGGGTTGACGTCGCTGGTTGAGCAGGCTCTCCACATTGATCCAATAAGTTTGGGCCTGCCCTTGCAGCTTCATCTTCGCATATCGGACTCTTCGGTGGTCCGTCATCTCAAACCACTCGAAGTACCGGTCCATACCGGCCTCCCAATCTAGATACACCCTAGGGTCCAAGGACCCGCTAAAAGTGGGAGGGTCCGCACGCACACCCCTAAGAATGCGGTCGTCATCCTCGTCATCACGATTCCGTCATTGATGACGACGACCGTTACCCCCGTGATCATTGTCGGAGGCATAATCATCCACTATAGGCGCCTGTTGCCTCCCGACATCCTCCACCTGAGCCCTTGGCACAGCGGGTTACTGCACCGGCTCTTGTTGGCCGTTCGTCGGCGCGGGTTGCGCCGCTACTGGGCCCCTCTCTAGGACGGCAATCCTCCCAACAAGGCCTTGAATGGACTGCTCCAAAACCCCGGCCCGATCCTCGAGGACCTTCATCCGCCCCTCTAGACGCGTCCCTATGCCATCCACACGCGTACTAAGACCATCCATACGCTTGTCTAAACGATCCATGATGGCCCGGAACATCTCGGCCGTGGAAGACTCATCAGAACTACGGGCTCGGGACTCCGCCATAGGTGGTGGTGGCGAGTACTGGGTACCTCGACGGGTGGGCATGCAACTGACACACTAAATGATGCACTTAGACCTAAACCAATATCCGGTACGGGGCGGAGTTAATCGATCCAAAGATCACTCCTGCAAGTGTGCGACCTCCCGGTAGGCGTAGCCTAACGTTCGGACAACACCTTTTAAGATATCGAATTATCGGGATGAAATGCAATTTAAAACACACTTTTTTTTTGTTTTGAAAATAATGATGATCCTAGACTTGAATTAGACCATGATGCATGCAAGACTTATGCAATGACTACCCTAGACTTGACTTGCTCTGATACCAAACTGATGCGGGACAGACACGGGAGACGACACTATTAGGTGCCACCCACGGACTCTAGATGAAGACACGACCAGCAACACACACCAGGGAGACACTAAGCCCGACACTACGAGCTCCTAGTGGCAAAACGTCGCTAACAGAAGTGGAAGCTCACTCGTCGTCCCAAGCGAGGGAAAGCGCGGACCGTGCGTGGTTAAGGAACCGGTGGAGGTCAAGGGTAGTCCGACTCAACTTCCGGACTCAGATCGAGTCGCGGGATGGGTCACTCTCGCTCTCACAGCGGTGACATGGACACACGGGCTAGTACCTACACTCTCGGTAGCGGCAAAAGACCGTATACTAGCTAAGCAAATGAACGCCAAGAGGTTCGGACCATTACCTCCACGCACCCGGCGTGGCGAAGACAACCCCGGCCGAATTACGGACTCCCGGTTAAACAATATCACAGCAATACAAAGATTTGACCCACTCCACGCAGGGAGGTAAAAGGTCACATGTGGAGCCCGGGCATCACGCAACTCGGGTTGACGGGTAGCATCTTGATGTCGCCCGGCGGTGCCGAACTCCGCGTTTTCGTGCTTTCAGAACGGCGGGTTCTGCGGGCCCGCGGGGCCCACGGACGACGCTGTCCTCCGGATGTGAGGGGGTGGGACCCACTATGATGGGGACCCCTGGTGGCGCGCCTCCACGGACGGCGGTCGGCCGGGAACACCGATCGGGGGTCGATCGGTCCCGATTTCCAAGCTTGAAGTTGCTGCCCACGGATTTTTAGTTGCTGTTTTCAGGCGCGCACTCCGGCGAAAACGGCCGCTGCGACCAATCCCGACGTCGGATCGGGACGCATGAGCTATCGTTGGAAAGCTCTCTTCAAATGTTTCACTGTAAACCCAGAGAGATCTGCTGGATCTGGTCGGATCAGAACTTTAATGAATTTACAAGCCCCTATTGTACAGTAACTGAAATCTCAGAGTTGCAAGGCACTTGTCTGAGAACCACCGTTGACCGCCTAGTAAACCTCAGATTCAGTTCTTAAGCTCTTCTTCAAAGTTGTAGGGTATTAAACCACGGAACTGGGACTATTTTTGGAATTTGATTTGGAGATGGTGGTGATTTACTATGATTTTAGGGGTGACTGGTGGTCGGATCTGGGAACAGGGGAACAGAACTGTAGCTGGGACTGAGAATGATTTTTATAAAATATGAAATGGGAGAACCAGACATTTATAAAAATTGTGGATGAAGGGGTGGATGGAAGGAAACTCCAGTAAAATTTATGGGACTAACAAAAATCAAAAGACGGACCTAAGACATGAAACACAGGGCGGATATGAATCTGGACAGAACTCTGGCAGAACTGAAATGGAAGGGTGAACGAAAATCAAAAATTATGAAACGGGATCTGAATGACAAACCAAAATTGTGGGATATCCGTGACACCTCTGGAACCTCCAGTAAAATTCCCAGATCGATCTGAGCTCGTGTCTGAGACACAAATTTCATGGAAGTTGCTGTGGTACTGCGCAGGCAGAACTCCGATGAAGACGATGGCGGTGCGGTGGCGGCTCGTGGCGGCGGCGGCGGCGACCGGAACTGATAGGGTGGAGTCTCACCACCATAAGGAAGCCTTCACAGCTTCAAGGGGAGAGTGAGGGGCGGCCTAAGCCTTGCTCAAGGGATTTTCTTCCAATTCAAATGTATTAATTCTACTAAAATGGAAAATACAAGCTTAAATAGGTTACATCTCACATCCATCCACAACCATTGGATCTAGGGGATGGGAATGGAGGGTTGGGATGGAGTGTGACACACACACACAAAATAATATAAAAAAAACAAAGGGGGGGCGGCCCTTGGACCAAGGAGAGAGGGTGGACTAGGTGGTGGGGGTAGGTGGCCTCCCATGTGGACTTTTCTAGTCCATTGTCCCCCATGTGTCCAATTCCCATTCAAACTTCTAGATGCTCCCATGTGGCATGTTGACTGGCCCCACGTGGGACCCTAGGCTGAGGTGGCCCAATGGGGTGGGGCCTATGGGGCCCGTGGGGCCCACGGGGTCCGAATTGCACATAGGCCCTTATTACAATCAAAATGGCAAACCGAATGCAAAGAAATAAACACAAATTGCACACACATAAAGTCTAACTAAATATAATAAATGGGGAGGCTCAAGGCGGAGTCTCCATGCTGTCTCCGAGCCAGATGGACGCTGAGGTGGCTCGAGTCGTTCTCCGTGTGCGGTACCGGTGGCTCGGCGTATCGTGCCGATCAACTGCTCGGGTGTCCGCACCAGACAGTTACCAGGAGTTGATCGGCACGATACGCCGAGCCACCGGTCCCGCACACGGAGCACGACTCGAGCCACCTCAGCGTCTATCTGGCTCGGAGACAGCCCGGATTCATATTCTTGTTGGCAAACTACTAGTTTGTGATACATCGTGTTGATTGGTTTGGTACGGTGAATGGCCTTCTAGCACAACGTTCAATCTGAATTTCCTATAACATAAACCTTGGTTTATAAGCCCTAGCGTTTTGTCACCATCAAAAAGGGGGAGATTGTTGCACATATATCTCGGTGATTTTGATGATAACAAAACCAAGGACTTTTGGTGGCTCACATGTTTGGAATCCTTGACCTAAGTATGGTGCGGACACCCGAGCGCATGCGAGACACGAGCCGGCGAGCCACCGGTACCGCACGAGGAGCACGACTCGAGCTACCTCAGCGTCCCTATGGCTCGGACACAGTCTGGAGGTTCCCCACAGAGTCATAGCATTTATCATATTTTGGGGATTTTTATTTGTGTGTAATGTGTGTGTATTTCATTTTATACGGTTTGCAATTAAGAGTGTACGAGGGGCTTATTTGTAAAATGGGACCCCTCCCATTGGTCCATATCAGCCTTGTGGGGTTGGTCAACATCCAAGGTGGACATCTAGAAGCCTTGACTAGTCAATTGTCCACATGGGGGACAATTAGACTAATTTGTCAAGGTTGGCCACCAACCTTCCACCTACCCCCACCCCTAGTCAAGGGGGTGCCCCCCTCTCACCATCAAGGTTTTATTTTTTGAAAAATGTGAGTAGAACTAATTAGTTCTACTCCATTTTTATATTCCCAAAAATCCTAGGTCCAAGGGTAGTTTATGTCTTTTGCCAATTCATACATATACCTTGTATTTTCATTTGATGAGATTTAATGCCATTTTGAATCAAAGTATTTCCAAGAGCAAGGGCTGGTGCGCCCCCCTCCTCTCTCCTCCCTCTCCCCCTTGAAGCTGTGAAGGCTTCCATTCTAAGGTGTGACGCCTCGTGTATCAGTTCCGACGATCGCCGCCGCCGCCACGAGCCGCCACCGCACCGCCTTCGCCATCAACGGAGTTCTGCCCGCGCAGTACCACCGAAGCTTCCACGAATTTCCTGTCTCAGCCCCAAGCTCAGATAGATCTGGCGATTTTATTGGGTGTTCCAGAGGTGTCAAGGACATCCCACAAATTTTTGTTTGCCATTCAGATCTTGTTTCATATTTTTTGATTTTCGTCCACTCATCCATTACGGTTCTGCCAGAGTTCTGTCCAGATTCATCCCCGCCCTGAGTTTTATATCTTAGGTCCACTTTTTGATTTATTTTGGTTCGGCCACTTTTACTGGAGATTCCACCCATCCACCCCTTCATCCACAATTTTTCTCAATTTTTGATTCGCCCATCCCATATTTTCGAAAATTCGTTCTCAGACCCATCTATAGTTCTGTCCACCTATTCCCAGATCCGACCACTAGTCACCCCAAAAATCATAGTAAATCACCACCACCTCCAAATCAAATTCCCAAAATAGTCCCAGTTCCGTGGTTTGATACCCTAAAACTTTGAAGAAGAGTTCAAGAGCTGAATCGGAGGTTTACTAGGCGGTCAATGGTGGTTCTCAGACAAGTGCCCTGCAGATCTGAGATTTTGGTTACTGTACAACAGGGGCTTGTAAATTCATTAAAGTTCTGATTCGACCAGATCCAGTAGATCTCTCTGGGTCCAGATTGAAGGATTTGAAGGGAGCTTTCCAACGATAGCTCATGCGTCCCGATCCGACGTCGGGATTGATCGCAGCGACCGTTTTCGCCGGAGCGCGCGCCTGAAAACAGCAACTAAAAATTCGTGGGCAGCAACTTCAAAGCTTGGGAATCGGGATCGATCGACCCCCGATCGGTGTTCCCGGCCGACCGCCATCCGTGGAGGCGCGCCACCAGGGGTCCCCATCATAGTGGGTCCCACCCCCGCAGATCCGGAGGAAAGCACCGTCCGTGGGCCTCGCGGGCCCGCAGAACCCGCCGATCGGAGAGCACGAAAACGCGGAGTTCGGCACCGCCGGGCGACATCAAGATGCTGCCCGTCAACCCGAGTTGCGTGATTCCCGGGCTCCACATGTGACCTTTTACCTCCCTGCGTGGAGTGGGTCAAATCTTTGTATTGCTGTGATATTGTTTAACCGGGAGTCCGTAATTCGGCCGGGGTTGTCTTCGCCACGCCTGGTGCGTGGAGGTAATGGTCCGAACCTCTTGGCGTTCATTTGCTTAGCTAGTATACGGTCTTTTGCCGCTGCCGAGAGCGTAGGTACTAGCCCGTGTGTCCATGTCACCGCTGTGAGAGTGAGTGTGACCTGTCCCGTGACTCGATCCGAGTCCGGAAGTTGAGTCGGACTACCCTTGACCTCCGCCGGTTCCTTAACCGCGCACGGTCCGCGCTTTCCCTTGCTTGGGACGATGAGTGAGCTTCCACTTCTGTTAGCGACGTTTCGCCACTAGGAGCTCGTAGTGTCGGGCTTAGTGTCTCCCTGGTGTGTGCTGCTGGTCGCGTCTTCATCTAGAGTCCGAGGGTGGCACCTAATGGTGTCGTCTCCCGTGTCCGTCCCACATCAAAGTATCTTTCACACGTTTTAAAGTTTGGATTTCTTCATGCCTTTGCTTAAGGTTTTAGCTTTCCGAATGGTTTTTTTAAGATCTCAAATGAACTTGAAAGTACCTATAAACTTGCATCCAATTCATGTCTCGATCTTATGGATATGGTTCTCTGGGCTAAACTCCATGGTTCTCTGGGCTAAACTCTTTATTTTTCAGGTTTTTTGACAGTCCGATCGACCTCCAGCATGACCCCGGTCGACCTGAAATAACAGAATGCACTTATCTACAGTCTGTCACAGTGGCGGTCGACCGCCCCTCACATCCCGATCGACCGGATTTCCCAGGGACCGGCCTCCTACAGGTTTCTTAGTGGCGGTCGACCGCCAACCCCGAGCTGCCAACAATTGTAGACTTTTTATCATTTCGAGACAAGCCATTCTCATGGGTATTGTTTAATCCCTAAGCAACCAAACTCTCCAGAAATTGTGGATCTGGTCTGGGAGAGCCCTTGGACCATTCAAGAACCTATAAAACATATACAATAGGGATTGGAAAACCCTAATGCTCAAGGTGGATCAAGGGGGCTGCCAAGAGGAAGAGAAGGGATTCAGCACTGTAGACGTGAACAGTGCTGCGAGAGAAAAGTTCTTCATCCTTCTTCATCCAGTCAAGTGAAAATCAGCCCAAGGATTCAAGCTGCATCCAAAGCATACAATCATCCACTAAGGGGGAGCAAAACAAGATTCTTCTCTTATGTTTTAGATTCATTTTGCTGTCTTAAAGCTTCATCTGCAATACTTGTAATCGTTAAACATTTCAGAGTGTGTGTGGATCCTCCTAGATCCGTGTGTGTGTGTGTGTTTGTGTGTTCTTCGTTAGAGTGGTGTGTGTATTAAGGTGTTCTTACACCTTCGTAGGAACCCTCCTTCCCAGTGTGTGAGTGTTGTGTGTGGTTGATCTTGTAACTTCCTACAAGCTAGTGTGTGGTTCCTCACTGTCCGTGAGGGGTGGACGTAGGTTGCCGTTGTGGCATCCGAACCACCTTAAAATCGCTGTCTCAGTGTGGTTTGCTCCTTTTCCTCTATCCTCCTTCTGTGCAAATCGTAAGTGTGCTTTTTAGTTTAGTTTTTATTCTAATTTATCTTGCATAATCCTCTTTCACCTTATAGATTTTGCCTTGTCTGTTGGCTTCTATTAGTTTTGGTTCTCTTTTTAGCTTCCTATCACATATTTTATATAAAGGCGAAAAAGTTTGTTTAATTCTACCAACACCAAATTCACCCCCCTCTTGGGTGCCATTTAATCTCAGGACTTCAGCCCGTTCATGTCTGTGGCATCACCCTTGATAGTCTAGAAGGTGTCAACTGAGTCTTTGACCTTGGGTTCTCTTGGCTTTACTTCTTTGTGCATTGACCTTGAATATGTGACTAGCCGAATATGAAGTGTCGGCTTTTGCTTGTATTCACATCCTTGCTTGGGCGCGATCAATGAACTTTCACTTTTGCCAACTCCACTGAATTCCTTGTCCATTTAATGGCGTATCTGTCATGAACAAACCATCACGTATGTCAGTCACATGAGAGTGGGAAATACCAATGACTAATAGTGTTTAGCCATTATCAAAACCAAGAATACCACAGAACTCATATGACCATAGGATGATGTCGAATGACCCAAGTGACCACAGGATGACTCAAATGACTACAGGGGCACAACATATTATGTGAATGTCATGGGAGACCTGGCTGTCGATGAGGCCTACCTCCTGAAGTTTTTCGGCTCGACACTCACTTGGCTTGTCTTTGAGTGGTACTCCAGCTTGCCGCCCGGGTTTGTTGCTGATTGGCCCGACATGCAGAAAAAAGTTCAAAGAAAGGTTCTACGTTGCTGAACGGAAAGTCACTGTCGTAGAGCTCTATGCCACAAGGCAGATGAATGACGAGTCGGCCCTTTAATACATCAAAAGGTGGAGGAACCTCAGCATGAGGTGCAGGCGTCCCCCGCATCTGGAGGACGTAGTGCAGATCTGCAAATAGAATTTGAAAAAGGAAATCCTGGAAAGGATGATCGGCGCTGAGGTCAAGACATTTGACCGCCTGAATAATATAGTAGCCGAGATTGAGACATTTCTGGCCCGATATTCCTCCACCCCGGCCGCATCGAGCCAGAGAGCCAGGCAGGCCGAGAAGAAGCCCGCTCCCCCTGAGGTGCATGCACTAGATTTCCAGACCTTTGAGAAACAGAAGGAAAAAGCCAAAGGGGCTGCCAACTCTCCCATGCACAGAATTACAGAACGGTGGGAAGGCCCCTCGCTGAGGGAGAAGATGAGAAACTAGCTATATTCCTTCTCCCGAGACAAGTCCCAGCTCCTGTTCAAGTGGGCAACCAGCTACAACAAAATCACGTTGTCGGAACCAAAGAGGCCCGGTGACCTGAAGAAGAAAGATGACCCGCGCTTCTGCTTGTACCATCGGATGCTCGGGCACACTGTTGAGGACTGCTACGTCTTCAAGCCCCAACCCAAGAGAAGATGCTACAATTTCCCATATGTCCCAACTAGTATAAAAAAGGGGAGAAAGAAAAAAATGGCCCTAGCCAACAATTATATATCACCCGCCCGTACTGCCGGAGCGACTAGAATGTGCTTTCAGCTCGTACGGGCGCCAGGGGGTGTACCGCTGGAGGGCCCAAGAGTGTATTGTTGGCATGCCGGCGTGAGGGCTGATGCTGCCTAGTATTGAGCCCGTATGAAACTCTACCCAATAAAAAAGGGGAGAAAGAAAAAAGAGAGAGACAGGGGGAATGTCGACAGAAAAGAGAGAAAAAAAGGGGGGGAAAGGAGAAAGAAAAAAAAGAAGGAAAAAAAAGAAAGAAGAGAGAAAAGAAAAAAAGAGAGAGAAGAAAATAGATAAAAAGGGGGGGAGAAGAAAAGAGGAAAAAGAAAAAAAGAGAGAGAAAAAAAGGGAAAAAAGGAGAAAACAATGGTAATAATAATACACACACACACATATATATATATATATACATATTTCTTCCATCCGCACGCCCCTATGTATTGACGGGCATCCGCACGGGCAAAGACGGCTCCACCCCTATGTTAGTGTTAGTCCCTTGCCAGCGAATAAATCCCTTTCCGGCGCAAGGCTTCGTGCCCTAGCCACCCGCTCCACACAATATTGCCATTACGGACCTTACGTCCGAATCGGCGGAAATTCCCATGTTGCGTTGGCATTATCTTCTTCCCAACGAATGAACCTTGTCCTTCGGCGCAAGGCTTTGGGCCCTAGCCAACAATTATATATCACCCGCCCGTCAAAAAAAAGAAAGAAGAAAGGGGCTTAAAATAGAGGTGCCTCACCGGACTTGCCCCTACACAGGGACAAGGGCAAAAATGGCAACAACCCAGCTGCGGCGAAAACCCGCAAAGGGCACTGCAGGCAAAATCAGGTACCCCCCACATGAAAACACGAGAGGGCACGTGGGTAAAAGCAAGAGGGGGCTGGTGCTGGCGAAAACCCGAAAGGGCGCTTATACCGGTAATGTGGCGTGTCGCTGGAGAGCCCAAAGTGCGTGCCCCTGAAGGGCTGCCAGGGGTGCACCACTGAAGGGCCCAAGGGGCGTGCCGCTGAAGGGCTGCCAGGGGGTGTACCGCTGAAGGGCCCAAGGGGTGTACCGCTGAAGGGGCGCCAGGGGGTGTACCGCTGGAGGGCCGAAGGGCGTGCCGCTGAAGGGCTGACCAGGGTGAGGTTTCTTGTATCTATTCAGTACCAGGTGCCCGCGAAGGGTGTTGGGCCCTCCATTTTTCTCTTTTGACGCTCAATCCACACCCTCAACCCTCATATGGGCGTCCTGCGGCCTCTTGGGCCCCGTATGTCCCAACTAGTTCAGCATCAACAACAACGTCAACTGAAGAAACTGTGAAGAAGGGAGGGCCATCCGGACCCCCCGAACACGCACACACTGCTGTGAAGCTGCCTCCGGAGTCACAACAGCAAAGCGAAATCAACCCCCAAGATCCCCACAATCCATGGGCCTCGAAGAAAATCAAATGGGCCACAACTCGCGCTCACAACGGGCTTAGAACTGCCCACTTAGCCCTTCAGGGGCACGCCCCTTGGTCCCTTTAGCGGTACACCCCCTGGCAGCCCTTCAGCGGCACGTCCTTGGGCCCTCCAGCAGTACACCCCCTGGCGCCCCTTCAGCGGTACACCGCTTGGGCCCTTCAGCGGTACACCCCCTGGCAGCCCTTCAGCGGCACGCCCCTTTGGCCCTTCAGCGGTACACCCCTGGCAGCCCTTCAGCGGCACGCCCCTTGGGCCCTTCAGCGGTACACCCCTGGCAGCCCTTCAGCAGCACGCACTTTGGGCTCTCTAGCGGCACACTTGTAGTGTCTTTCAGCGGCACGCACTAATGGCCTCCCAACAGCACACCTGTTGTGCCCGCCAGTGGCACGACGTTCAGGCATTTCAACGGCACGTCCGGCAGACCAAATCTCGTGCCCATGCCCTACAGATCTTTGGCGCGCAGTGGGCTGTCCGAGGTGTTGGCCGGAGGTTGGGCCACGCAGGCTACTCCTCTGCCACCAAGGACGGGGGAAGTCAAGCCTCATCATGGCCAGTCACTTCCCGCCTCCGCCGTCCGTGCTCGAATGCTCCCGCCATTGGGATATAAAAAACCCTTCTCCCCCAGCAAAAAAAAGGAGAGAGGGAGAGGAGACAGCCACAGGGAGATACAGAGAGAGGGAGAAGGACGTTGCTACATAGGAAGAAGAAGAGAGAAGAGAAAGAGGAGGGGGGACTCCAACGTGAGGTTCTCCGACGACCACCGGGACAAAGAGAGTAAGGAAGAGAGTGAGAGAGGGAAAGTGAGTTGTGATGTAGAGGAGGGAGTGGGGAAGGGCAGGGAGTAGTCACCCCTGTTCGGCCCCAACTCTCTCCCCATTTCCTTCTTCTTCTTTCATTCTCATGATCTTCTCCCTTCCCTTGTCAATAGTTTCAGCACTAATGTGCTTTGCAATGTATGTGGCCGGCCGTGGTCATCCCTCTTCGTGAATAAAAAAAAAATCACCATGGGCTCTTCGGAGCCTGAATAAATTGTCACTCCGGTGACTGGCATGCCCACACACTTAATAAACGAATAAACCCACCGATTAAACCGACTTGGAAAAAAAACCAAACAACTCAGCGTGTCGAAAAGTGCATCCACAAGTCTGGCACGCCCGGTGGGACGCGATCCACCCTTCATCTCTTTGCCGGAATTAGGGGCCCTGCGGCCCCCTTCTTGTAATACTAATTGCACTACCTTTGTGAATGCAGGAAAATCACATTATGGTGCCAACAATGGCGGTTACCTGCGGCCCTCAGGTCGTCGACAACCATGTTCGGGGCAGCTACCTCGCAGTCCCCCTCAACTTCAGGAGCTTCCCTCCCACGGTGGGCTTCCCCAACTTCTTGGGGGTGGCCTTTGTCAACATACTGGACGTGACAACAACCGATGAGCACCAGCCAACGCTCCCATCTCGGGGGCCACTGAAGCCGCTGCCGGCCAAGCTGTGGCCGAGAACAATAATGGCGTCCCTAGAACGACACTAAGCTGCAACGTGCACCACCTGCACCAAACTGCCGGTCCGTCCCACCAAGGATCGGCATCTCACCGGAGGAGGCTCCGGAGGAACAATACCGGTGTCATCTCGGGGCGCCGCATATCTAACTCCGGGAAATCCATGACCGTCGGGACCCTCCGAGTTCGCTTGGATGGGCAGAGGTCCCAGGTGATACCGGACCGCATCGTCCCAACCATCCCAGGCCGCAACTCCTTCCAAGGGCTGGAGAGGCTAAAAGAGAAGGTGACGCCCGTTGTTCCGATCGCGGCACCGAAGACTGCATCGGCTCACAGGCTGGCCAAATTGAAACAAATATGGGTCCCCAAGGAGGCCTAGCCCACTGCACCTGCCCAGGCGGGACCTAGCACTTTCCGCCCGAGGAGGGCCCGAAAAGATGAGAGGGTCGAGGTGATGACCCCGACTTACCAACCAGCACCTGCCATGCCGACGCAGCCCAAAGGCGCCCGTCACCGGCGCCGTGGACGCCGACACCAGGCTGCCTGCCCGGCACCCAGGGTTTACTCCCGTCCTATCGCTGCCATCGGCACACAACCACCGGCTGCTCTCCCCGACTAGGAGTGGGAAGGGATCAAGCAGGCCATGAGAAACTACCTCCGGGACCCAGGTAGTACTCCTTTGGGTCGCCAGCGGCTGCTAGGGGCAGTGGCCTCTGCTTTCCAAGAGGAAGAAGCCCAACCCGCACCCAGTGCAGAGTCGAGGAATCGGTCGGAGGAGCCACGCCAGTCCCCTTTTCGGGAGGAAGCGCCGCCCCGACGATCGGTCTTCGACAGGTTGGTATTCCCAGGGAGGTCATCCCGGAGGATGACAAAGAGAAATAGAAACCGGAGAGTCTTCACCAGCAATATGGCAGGAGTTTTGGGTCGGTACGGGGCCCTACCCGCCGACCCTGAAGAAGTGGCCAGACTCGCCGCCAGACCGGGGCCTCTCACTAGAATGGGAAGAGCGGCAGGCGAAGTGGCACTGAGAGGCGCCGAAGAAACCTTTCACGAAGAACCTCCTGCGGCTCTCACGGCCAATGTAGTCACCACCGGCGACACGAGCGGCGGGCCCTCCACATCATCCGAGGACACCCCGGTCGAAGAGATAGGGGGCATGCCCAATCTCCCCACAACCGACCCGGCAATGTTGTACATGATGCAACGATTCCAGCAAGAGATTGAGTTGCTGAAAAAGCAACTAAATGAGCGGAACGCACAACCCTCAACGTCCGGACAGACCGAGGTTCTGCTCGAAGCGCCCGTGGGCAACAAACAATCTTCAGAAGCAACTCTGCAAGCTACGACCTCCCCAGCGACTCCCAGCTTCCTGGGGGCATGCCCCCGCAACAAGCACAGTGCACAGCACCGGCCCCGCTGCAGGCCCCGCCTTCCCAAGGGTCCCCCATGGCCCCTCAGGCGACTGTGCTGACTACCCCGAGCGCACAGCCCACCCATTTCTATCCAAATCTGGTCTACCCAGCAGTAGTCAGCCGGTTGATGCTTGAACAAATGATAGACATGAAGCTGGCGGAAAGGAGCGACGGGGACCAGACTCCATTCGACGTCTACCGGGTGCCCTACCCAGCTCATTATGCCGCAAAGAAGCAACCGGTTGGCGTCACCAAGCCACCGAAGTTTGAAAAGTTTAATGGGCAAGGGTCTCCCAGGGAGCACGTTGCCTATTATGTGAATGTCATGGGAGACCTGGCTGTCGATGAGGCCTACCTCCTGAAGTTTTTCGGCTCGACACTCACTGGGCTTGCCTTTGAGTGGTACTCCAGCTTGCCGCCCGGGTCTGTTGCTGATTGGCCCGACATGCAGAAAAAGTTCAAAGAAAGGTTCTACGTTGCTGAACGGGAAGTCACTGTGGCATAGCTCTATGCCACAAGGCAGAGGAATGACGAGTCGGCCCTTGACTACATCAAAAGGTGGAGGAACCTCAGCATGAGGTGCAGGTGTCCCCTGTATCAGGAGGACGCAGTGCAGATCTGCAAACAGAATTTGAAAAAGGAAATCCTGAAAAGGATGATCGGCGCTGAGGTCAAGACATTTGACCGCCTGAATAATATAGTAGCCGAGATTGAGGCATTTCTGCCCCGATATTCCTCCACCTCGGCCGCATTGAGCCAGAGAGCCAGGCAGGCCGAGAAGAAGCCAGCTCCCCCTGAGGTGCATGCACTAGATTTCCAAACCTTTGAGAAATAGAAGGAAAAAGCCAAAGGGGCCGCCAACTCTCCCCCGCCCAAAATTACAGAACGGTGGGAAGGCCCCTCGCTGAGGGAGAAGATGAGAAACAAGCTATATTCCTTCTCCCGAGATAAGTCCCGGCCCCTGTTCGAGTGGGCAACCAGCTACAACAAAATCACGTTGCCGGAACCAAAGAGGCCCGGTGACCTGAAGAAGAAAGACGACCCGCGCTTCTGCTTGTACCACCAGATGCTTGGGCACACTGTTGAGGACTGCTACGTCTTCAAGGACGTCATTGAGTCCTTTATCAAGAATGGGGAGCTGGACATGGGGGAGCACAAGGTAGACCCCCCGCAACCGCATGAGTTGCCCAACACAACCTCCACCATCAACATGGTCTCATTATACCAGGAGTTGCCTGAAGAGTGGGCGGAGGCCAGCACCTGCGCCACTTATGAAACTTTTATTATGGCCCCGGTTCAAGACCAAGAGGGCTGGCAGACTGTACCCAGGAAGAATAGAAGAGCACGGGTCCCTCGGCCCACCCCAGGAGTTCATGTGAGGGGTGTGACACCCCGGCCAGCACCGCCCCCGGTGAACCTAGTCTGGCATGACACGGCCCCTCGGCTAGTCATGAGGCTGCCGACCCACAACAAAAAGAAGTGCGTCCCGATGCGGATACACAAGAAGACCAGCCCGGCGGTTGAAAGACTCCAGGCTGTTATTGACGGGCTGGAAGATTATGAACAGTCGAAAATCCAGCCCGTGGAGCTAAAAGAATACGTCCCCTGGGAGGAGTTCGAGTCACTCGAACTGGCTCTAGGAGCGGAGGCTGAAGCGGAGAAAGAGCCTTCCCTGAGGGGTGAACTTCCCCAAGAGCGGCCACCGGCTACAGTAGGAAAGAAGAAGAAGAAGAGAAGACCCAAGAACAAGAAGGGAAAAAAGGTTATCGTCGCCTGCAACACCCTCTCGGCGTTGTTCGACACTGCCCTCTCCCTGGAAGAAAAAGAAGAAGAGCTGCCCCATGAGCCGACGGAGGTGAACCAGGCTGAAGCATCCGCTTCCCAACATGCCACCAGGTCGGGAAGGAAGTGGGGGCGCCCTCCTCAGGATAACCTCAACATCATGCTCAGGGGAGAGTAGCCATACCAGGTCCCCGAGCCCAAGGTTCGAGGCACTGAGATCTCTCCCCCGTCGGGTCTCTATCCTGAAGGAGCCAGGAGCTGAGGCACCCCTTCATTCGCCGAATTCCTGTTAGCCCGAGCAGCAAGGTAGGCACGCTTCCAAGGGCCTCCTTCGACCAGAGAAGCAAGCAATCCCCAAGCTCCACCGGCGGTGACTCCCCCTCAGCCAGAGGAGGAATTTGACGGCATCCCAAACCTCGCCGAATTCATGCAAGAAAAAGAGAAAGCCCAGCAGGCCCCACGGGCTCAACAGGCTGTAGCAGAGCCGGTAAACGAGGTACCCCTGACCCGACACCCCAGCTCCAAGGTGGGGGCAGGCGTGGCAAGGTCGAAGAGATGAAGTTACTCAAGGTGCGGGCTGCCGATCAGATAGTCAGACACCTCAAGAAGATCCCGGCCCGATTCACCGTATGGGAGATGCTATCTTTGGACGAAGAAATATGGCAAGCCATCATTGCCGCACTCCAGACGCCAGCACACCTTGAAGCCTGTCTGGCAGAAATATCACCTGAAGTGGCTGTGGCTTTCACAGAAGATGACATGCTCCTGCCCACCTGTAGTCATAACAAACCCCTCTACATGAAAGGGCGGCTGAATGGCCAGCCTATCAACAGGGTCCTGATTGACCCAGGGGCGGCAGTGAATATACTCCCCTACCGGGTGTACCAGAAGCACTACTTTGACGTACACCTGGTTGAGGTCAAGAATGTCAAGATTGCTGGTTTTAACCAGAAATGCGAGGTGTCCATGGGGGTCGCAGAATTCAACTTGACCTTTGATGATTTCACCACCAGGGTCCAGTTCCACGTCATTAACTCCAACACCTCCTATAAGGCGTTGCTTGGCCGGCCCTGGTTACACCAGAACAGAGTGGTGCCTTCCACCCTGCACCAGTGCATCAAGTACCCTTGCGAGGGGAAGGAAGTCAGAATCTTTGCCGATCTCCACCCGTTCGAGGTGTTCGAGTGTCATTTGTCAGATGCCAATCTGTACTTAGAGAAGGCGAAGCAAGCTCCCTAAGCCGCCCAAGACAGGAGAAAGAAGAAAGTGGAGTCGAATGGTTGGTTTCCTCCGCCGCCCCCAGGCTATGTGGCTCCCCCATATGTACCATTCATTGCACAAGAAGGAGGGGTATTCAAGGCAGCTCCTCTCGCCATCTACCCTACACCGGGGACGCCTTGCCTCGAAGACCTGCTGGAGGATGTCAGAGTCCCGCCAGGGATCATCAAGCCCATAACAGAATTTGACTGTCAAGTAGCCGAGCAGCTGAGAATTTTTGAGGTGCCTAACCCTGAGGGGCCACCCACTATCTTTTATGTTGCCGGAGAAAAGTCAGTCAGGGAAGACGATGATTGCCGATTCCCTGACGAATTGCATGACGCGCACGTCCCCATCACGGGACTTCCTCACATGACCGACCGGGCAGTCAGAGTGGTCAGAAAGTAAAAGATTCCTCCCTACCAACCCTCCAGCCGGAAGGAAATGTTTAAAAGGATGTGGAACCCACCAAACCTGGATCGGCAGCTGCTGCAAATTACCAAGCACCCCGGTCTGGGCTTTTCACTAGAAGATTATTACAAAAATGATGTTATATCGGTTTCGGCCCTATTCGGCGATGACCCCGCGGGAGCTGCAGACTTGCGGGAAGCCCGTCAAGATGTATATTGCACGCCTCTGGTTGAGGGGGCACAAGACGAAGAAGTGTTCCTTTGGACCCCCCTTCACCATCACCGCAGGGGGAAGACTTCCTCCTTTTTTGAGGGGTCGACCTCGAAGGATCACACTACCAGGGCACCCTCACCTCGGCCTGTTGGCGAAGCAAGGAGCGGTAGTATGGGCCGTGCTCCGGATCCCCCTCGATACGACCCCGTCATGTATGCCTTATACCATAGGCAGCAACGGGAGATCCAGATGTTAAAGGCACGGCTAGCTGAGTTAACCTCGCTAGTGGCCGACCTGATCCAAAGCTCTCTCCGCCTGCGGGGTGGCGACGTGTCCCGGTCCCGAGACGCCAGTCCTGACGCCTCCGTCTAGTCGAGGAGGGAAGCAAGAGATACGGTGAGCCCTTCAACCAAAGCGGCCAGCCAGGCGAGGCCTGACACTCCAAGAGAAGCTATAGAAGCCCTACTCCTGCCTAGGAGAGAAGACTCGGGGTATCTTTGATTGGGCCTGCCACTACGGCAGGGTCTCCCTCCCGAGGCCCAAGAGGCCGCAGGACGCCCGAAGAAGTGGGGACCCACTGTTTTGTCCCTATCACCAGGTACTGGGTCACGCCATTGAAGACTGCTACGTCTTCAAAGACATTGCTCAAGACCTCATTGACAGGGATGAGCTCAGAATGGGAGACTATGTGGTAGCCCCGCCGCGCCCCCACGTGACGAGCAGCCCTAGAAAAGGAGCCTATTCATCCCGGCTTCCACCGCGTTTCTATTACGGACCTTCGTCCGAACATGAAAAAGGTCCACGAGTGACCAATATAGCCCGTGACCCGTATCTCGATGCGGATCTCAATGTGATTTGTTCCTGCTTCTTTCTCGCGCAGTTAGTATCAGTCCTTTCGGCCGCAGGGCCCCTAATTTCGGCAATTAATCAAGGGTGTTCCCTCGTATGGGGGATGTAAATGACGTCGTGGCCTTTATGGCACGACGAGATCTGGTCCCGACACGAACCACACAATCATCTGACGAAGTCAGATCGAGTGCACCATGGGCTCTTCGGAGCCCGAATAAATTATCACCCCGGTGACTGGCACGCCCACGCACTTAATAAACGAATAAACCCACCGATTAAACCGACTTGGAAAAAAAACCAAACAACTGAGCGTGTCGAAAAGTGCATCCACACCGCCCCTTCGGGCGACGAATACCCTTCTCAGATCAACAAACTCTTCCTTCCATCCCTTCAGGCAATGAATTCCTCTCTTGGATCAATAGACTCTTCCTTCCGTCCCTTCGGGCGACGAACACTCATTTCCAATCAACAAATTCATCTTTCCGTCCCTTCGAGTGGTGAATACCCCTTTTGATGTGGACCTTTCATCCAGATCATTAAAGGAATAGACTCTTCTCTCCGTCCCTTCGGGTGACGAATATCCCTTTTGACTTGGACCTTCTATCCGAGTCATTGAATGAATAAACTCTTCTCTCCATACCTTTGGGGTCACGAATAGTCTTTTGATTTGGACCTTTTGTCCGGATTGATCCATGAATGAACTCTCCTCCCCGCCGCTTTATAAGGACCTCCGGCCCGTCAAGCAACAAAAGAGAGAAAAAAGAGAGAGAGAGAAGAAAAAGAAAAAAAGAAAAAAAAAAGAAGAAGAAAAAAAAAAGAAGAAGAAAAGAGAAGAAGAAAAGAACAATGAATGATAGTGGACTGTACCCGCAGGCCTCGCTCGCTCGTTCTTCTCTCGCGACACCTGCAGGTGAGGGGCATTTGTGGATACCTAAATTTTCGTATTTGCATCAAGTTGCCAGCGGAAGAAGAAAGAGGAGAAGCAGAACAAGAGGCCCCGACGGCTGAATTCCAACTCTGGTGATGGTGGGCTGCACCCTGTACGCGGCACCGCGCCATCATGAATTTATGTTCCAAGGGACGAAGTGAATATAGAATTGAGCGAGGCCCCGACATCATCAAAGATATAGTCTGAAATGCGGAGGCCCGGACGTCAAAAAGAGAAGAAAGAAACGAGGAGAGAAGAAGAGAAGAGAAAAGGAGAATAAAAGAAACAATAAAATAATATATATATATATATAAGAATAAAATAAATAAATAAATAAAAGAGGAGGTCGTCTCTCTCTCTTTCCTCACATTCTCTCTCTCCTGCTCCTCATCCCGTGAGGGGGGGGGGTCACCGTATCACCCACTCTTCTCACCGTATCACACACCCGAAAAGCCTCCACTGGATCAACCACCTCCGAACTCCTCCCACCGGATGCCCCTCTCCTTCATGCCACCGTACCACACCACCTTTCCAACACCCCCCCGTTTCACCACCTTCAAAGCACCACCATATGACACATCACCACCTTTCTCACCGTATCACACCCAACGTCCACCAAAACTTCCCAAGCTGCCAAATTAGTATCTCAGAGTCTATTCAAATCACACTCTTGTCTCTCCAAACGCCGTGAGCACTTTCTGGCGTTGCAACTATGATGGATGTGGACTGGAAATAGCCAGATTCAGATTAACATCTACTACGGGCCTAAACAACAATGAGTACCATATTTCAAGGAGTGAGGAATTAAACCACTTAACATGATTGGAGGGTCTTGCAATTTTGTTGAGACTGACTTCATAAAGATGCCAATGGCTGACAATACCTTTGACGCAATCTATGCAATTGGAGCCGCATCGAGAGCCACTTGGAAGCTATTGTGCCCATCTTTTGTTGTCAAAAGGTGAAGTTTATTTTACTGTCAAGGAGAGTAAAGGGCTTTCTTCTGTGTGTCAGCCTCGCCCTAATGCTCAGGTTGAAAGGACTTATTCAGAGGAAACGTGTGAAGAAGGCTTCTAAGGAGTATGAGGGCTTTGTCCAGTTGCTGATATCAGCTAAAGCATTGGCACTAAAGGCTAAACCTCCAGAATGCTCATGGATAATGGATGAGAAAATCTGGAGCAATGTTGGGTCCCTTGAGGCTTATGCTATCAATGCATGTAAATCTGATGAACAAAAAAGGATTACAGGGAGGATCCTTAAGGCAATGGGCCTGCCAAAAACATCATCGTCTGCGGTACAGCTGCATACCTAGATAAGATAGATCAAAAGGATCTCATATTCTTGAAGGTCTATCTTACTAATGTTGATGAAGCTAACGAGCTTGGTGGTGTACTGAGTGCGATGAAGCTGCAGATGGACAGGACGGCAAGGGCACTGTTCCTAGCCCATTCCAATGCCTCATACGGCAGGCTTGCCAGCATTTAACCGGCAGATTCTCCAGTAAGCAGCAGAGCCGGCATAAATGGCAGGGGGGGCATAAACGGTGGCCTCCAATGTAGCATATCCAATGGCTCATCCCCTTTGCATATCTGGCAGGAGAGGCGTACCCGGTGACACCCATGGGGCATATCCGGTGGCAACACTTTATGACCGGTGGCACCCAAGCCCAAGTAAACCAGTGCCCTTGTCACCCTTGTGATACAGTGGCACCCAAATGCCCAAATGATACGGTGGCACCCAGGCCCATGTGATACGGTGGGCTCCCTCTGAGCTTGATACTGTGCCAATGCTTGTTCGCCCATACGGTGACACGGTCAAGCCTTGATACGGTGGCAACGGCGGGAGAAATCAAAATATACCGCTGGACATTCCCAGCGACCAGGGGTTCCTGCCCTGCACCACCTGGGCTCTACCAAGCCGTGCTGTCCGCCAACCCACAGTCGAAAGGTGGCAGGATACCGGGCCCAGGCTGGCGATGTCGTCCTCGCGTGCTACCCTATAAATAAGACATGCAGAGCAAAAAGCAAAAAGAGCAAAAGAGAGACGAGGAGGACAACCAGAGAGGCTGGAAGAAGAGAGAAGAGGCTCCACCCCCTTGGGCTTCTTGCTACTCTGACCACCGCCGTCTGGAAAGAAGAAGGAGAAGAAGAAAAGAGTGAAGAGAAAAGATAAGGAGAAGGTGAGGGGAGAGAGTGGGAGGGGGAGTAGCCTGTGCTCCGTCCCCCCTCCATTGTATTTCGCCCATGCATCTTTCTTTCTCCCGGTTGTTCCTTTCATGGTGTTTCCCCCTTTTTTGCAATGTACCATCCTTTGAGCCCTTTTCTTTTTTTTGGTTCATTGCTGTTATAAGAAATAAAGAGAAGTCTTATAAGCAAATGTTTCCCAGATTGCATACCCGTCTTTCCCTGCGTTTGTTACTTCTCATGGTGGTCAACGGTCTGCCCTCCTGTGGTGGCTGACTGCAAGGGCCCACGGGTCTCTAATCTGCATAGGCGAAGTGGCCGCCATGAACCCCAAGGAATATTCGCTCCCACTTCCCTTTCACCGTTTCCCTTTGCCTTCGTTCTTCCCTTCGAACCTTTGGTTGCAGGGGCTTTGGTACCTGGGCGCTGCCAACCCACGACCGAAGTCCAGGTTCCCTTTGTGCCAAAACTCCCTCAGGAGAGAATCCTCTTCAGTACCATCCATCGACTCGTATGAGCCTTGATACGGTGGCCTCCCCTACCGCATGATTCGGTTGTCTTCACCTCCCTTGATACGGTGGCCCCTTGCAACTACCCTCTGATACGGTGGCCTCTGCCACCTTCTGATACGGTGGCCACCACCATCCTGATACGGTGGCTCTCCACCTCCCTTAATACGGTGGCCCCCCCTTGCCACACTTGATACGGCGGCCTCGCCACCACCCTCTGATACGGTGGCCTCTGCCACCTTCTGATACGGTGACCTCCACCATCCTGATACGGTGGCTCTCCACCTCCCTTGATACGGTGGCCCTGCCACTTCCTCTTGATACGGTGGCCTGTCCACCTTCACTTGATACGGTGGCCCTGCCCACCTTCACGCTATATGGCGGCCCTGCCCACCTTTCTCTTGATACGGTGGCATGCCCACCTTTCTATGATACGGCAGGTCCTTACCACCTTGACATGGTGGCCTTGCCACCTTCCTTGATACAGTGGCCTTGCCCACCTTCCCTGATACGGTGGCCCTGTCCACCTTCACTTGATACGGTGGCCCTACCACCTTCTTTTGATATGGTGGCCTTACCACGTTCACCTGATACGGTGGCTTGCCCACCTTGTCTTGATACGGTGGCCCTGCCCATCTCCTTGATACGGTGACATCCCCACCTCCTTCATACGGTGGCATTTGCTTTCGTGCTTTGTCTGTCTGCTCGCTCGATTTTGCACCGTGTTT